>JAYESA010000002.1:177530276-177577776 GCA_036927795.1 Iris macrosiphon | reverse complement strand
ATACCACGAGTCCAATGGCATAAGTTTCGTCGTATTCCGATGAGCGTACACTAAATGGTGCGGTGTATTACAAAAGTTACGATACGGGGATATTTTACGGATACGGGTTGATTTTGACGCACACACATGTCCAAATCAATTTCCACGAAAGCCCACAAGTCAGGATATACCATACGCGTCTTTTGGTACAATTGGTATGCGATGGGGCGGTCCTATTTGGTGGGACGCGATCCGTATCACAAATTTTGAAGGTTTAAGAACAAGTTTTTTATGATTTTTAATCCAGTTTAATTTAGCATATAATATCAAATAAAATAATGTAATTGACAGGATATAATCTCGGTTATATGGTATTCACATAGCAAAAAGAAAATTTAAGTTTGGATGTCTGTGGTGGAAGATATTGGTCTCTAAACAGGGGTGGTTGGACAGTTTTTCTGAAGTTAAAATTTGTGGTTTTTCTCCAACTTGGTTCAATTTTTACCTAGGGTTTAGCGATGTACGATGGAAACTAATTAACAGAATTGGAAGGGAGATATGTCATGAACATACTGGTGAAGACGAATCAAGATTTGGTCGCAAGATGGAGCGGAAATCAGCGCGTGAAGTATGGCACGTCGCAGTCAGATTCTGCGGTGCTCTCGCGGTCGCTCGGTCGCGGAGGCTCTGGTGGTCGGCCGGCGCTGGGAAGTCGGCGTGGATGAGAGGAAATAGGTTTAGGGTTAGGATTTTGTGGGATTATAGATATATATAGGGATCGAGAGCGGGGGTGCGGGGGGTCTCGGTCCGGGCCGCGGGGTCTGCTGGGAGCGGGGCTGGGTCTGTGGGGATAAGTAGGTTTAGTTGAGGGCTTTAGGGAATTAATTAAGGGTTCGGGTTTGGTTTTTTTTATTTTTTTTATTTTTTTATTTTTTTATTTTTTTTATTTTTTATTTTTCTTTATTCTTTTACTGATTACTTATATATATATATATATATATATATATATATATATATATATATAATTCTAGAAAATTATTAGCACATCTAAAAAAAACTCTCAGTCTTCTACAAGGCTTCCTAAAATAAATAAAATAAAATAATAGTTTGTTCAATAATTCCAATTGCATCTTTACCTAGTATTAAATTCAATAAATTATATTTTCTAATTGGCGAAGAGATACTATAAATAAATTAAATAATTAATTACATATTTATAATATTTTAAAATTTTTGGGGTTTTACATTCTACCCAACTTATAAAAAATTTGTCCCCGAAATTAAAACTAAGCCACGGTAGAAAAATAAGGATGGTATAAGGTAGAATTGAACAAAGTAAATTCATACCTTGGTCAACGAACAGATAAGAAAAACATTTGCGCATGTCGTCCTCGCGCTCCCAAGTGGATTCTCCTAGCACGCCATTCTTCCATGCCACGCAGGCCAAGGGAATAGACCGGTTCCTCAATACTTTATCTCGACGGTCAAGGATCCCCACGGGTTGCTCTTGGTATGACAAGCTCGGCCCAATGGTGATCTCCGAGTGGTCGAGAACATGACTGTTGTCTGCCACATATCGCCTAAGTTGCGACACGTAAAATACATCATGTACTCCCTCGAGTGAAGGTGGTAGTGCAAGTCGATACGCCACTTCTCCCGCTCTCTCTAGCACGTCGAATGGTCCAATATACCTTGGGCTCAACTTGCCACACCCTCCGAATCGAATGGTGCCTCTAGTAGGTGATATCCTCAAGAAGACATGATCTCGCTCTTTAAACTCCAAGGGACGACGATGAAGGTCTGCCCACTGCTTTTGCCTGTCTTGTGCTGCTCGTAAGTGCCCTTGTATCTTCCTCACTGTCTCAACGGTGTTGACTACCAACTCTGGTCCCAAAATCTAACGTTCTTCCACGTCACTCCAATATACGGGAGACCTACACTTTCTTCCATACAATGCTTCAAACGGAGCCATCTGGATACTCGCTTGATAGCTATTGTTGTAAGAAAACTCCACAAGATGTAGGTGGTCCTCCCATGATCCTCCAAAGTCTAACATACAAGCCGTCAACATATCTTCCAGTATCTGAATAGTACGTTCGGACTGTCCATCTGTCTGCGGGTGGTAAGATGTACTAAACTTCAGACGAGTTCCAAGACTCTATTGCATGCTTCTCTAAAAATGCAATATAAAACGCGAATCCCTGTCTGACACAATGCTGACCGGAATGCCTAAAATCTCATAATTTGCCTCATGTATAAGTCAGCCAAAGCTTTTGTAGATTGGCCAACTCTAAAAGGTAAAAAATAGGCTGACTTGGTGAGTCAATCCACTATTAACATACTGCATCTCTCCCACTTGGACTCTTTGGAAAACTCGTGACAAAGTCTATAGTGATGTGCTCCCACTTCCACTCAGGAAACGGAAGTGGTTGCAGTAGCCCTGCTGTTCTCTGATGCTCCTCCTTTACCTGCTGACACATTAGATATTTGGCTACAAAGCGAGCTATCTCTCTTTTTATCCCATGCCACCAAAAGTGTTGTCGTAAGTCACGGTACATCTTGGTGCCCCCAGGATGAATAAAATATATCAAACTATGAGCTTCTGCCATTATCTCCTATCGAATCTTTCTATTGGGAACATATAGACGATCACCACATCATAATGTCCCGTCATTACGAATGCGTAATCTCGTCTGTTCTTCGGCCTCTGTCCTTTCTTTCAATCTCCTGAATCTGGAGTCTGTAGGCAAAGCTGCCTTGATCCTCTCTACTAATGATGATTGTACTTGCAAGTTGGATAATGTTCCATCTGCTCTGGGTAATATCACTTCTATGCCAAGCTCTTGCAAGTCCTCCAATAATTTTCTCTGTGTTGTCAAGAAGTAAGCTGCTGGTTTCCGGCTTAATGTGTCTGCTACTACGTTAGCCTTGCCTGGGTGATAATGTAGCTCTATCTCAAAATCCTTCATCAACTCAAGCCATCGACATTGTCTTATATTTAACTCCTTCTGCGTGAAGACATACTTGAGGCTTTTGTGGTCTGTATAAATCTCTACTCGTTCCCCATATAGGTAATATCTTCATAGCTTCAGAGCAAAAACAACGGCTACAAACTCCAAATTATTAGTTGGATAATTCTTCTCATGTACTCGTAACTGTCTAGATGCATATGCAATCACCTTGCCATGCTGCATCAACACGCATCCCAAGCCTTTCCCTAATGCATCACTGTAAATCACATAACCTCCTAATCCTGATAGAATAGTCAATACTGGCGCTGTGGTCAGTCGCTTCTTCAATTCCTCGAAAGCGACTTGACACTCGTCGGTCCATATAAACTCTTGATCCTTGCACGTCAACCGAGTCATAGGTGCTGCTATCCTTGAGAAGTTCTCCATGAACCGTCGATAATATCCTGCAAGTCCAAGGAAACTCTTCACTTCCGATGCTGATTTAGGAACGGGCCATGTCTCGACTGACAAGATTTTCTCTGGATCAACAGAAATACCATCTTCCGTAACGATATGCCCAAGAAACGAGACTCTGTCCAAGAAAAATCATATTTACTGAGCTTCGCATATAACTGCTCTCTCCTCAAGGTCTCTAGGATAATCCGTAGGTGCTTCTCGTGCTCCTCGTGGCTCTTCGAATAGACAAGTATGTAATCTATAAAGACGACCACGAACTGGTTCAAAAACTAATGGAATACTCGATTCATTAAGTCCATAAAGATAGCTGGAGCATTAGTCAACCCAAATGGCATGACAAGAAAATCGTAGTGTCCATATCTTGTCCTGAATGCGGTCTTCGGGATGTCCTGCTTTCGTACTTTCACCTCGTGATCTCCCGATCTCAATTCTATCTTCGAGAATATCTTGGCTCCACTAAGCTGGTCAAATAAGTCATCAATGTGTGGAAATAGATATTTATTCTTCACGGTCACCGTATTTAAGGCTCTATAGTCAATGCACAAATGTACTAACCCATCCTTCTTTGGTACAAACAATACTGGTGCTCCCCAGGGTGATGCACTTGGTCGGATGAAACCTTTCTCCTCTAATTCATTCAACTGTGCCTTCAGCTCATCCATCTCCTTTTTTGCCAATCTATAAACATGCGATGCTATGGGTGCTGCTCCCGGTGTTAATTCAATTGAGAATTCTATGTCTCTGTCTGGAGGTAGTCCTGGCAATTCCTCTGGAAAGACGTCTTAGAATTCTGAAATGATGGGGTGATAGATAACGTCGTCCATTGCAAGCTGAACACCATCAAAGGCTTCTGTGGATCCTCGTACAAACTCAAGTTCCGGCTGGCATGGTACCTTAAAAAGAATGCTTCCTCCAAAACAGTCAAAAAAAGTGTGGTACTTGCTTAGCCAGTCCATTCTAAGCACAATATCAAAAGTTGGCATAGGAAGGACTAAGAGTCGAGCATTCATCTCTCTGCCACTAATCACTACGGGACACGGTCTACAAATCTGACTAACAGGTACAACTCCTTCGTCGGTGAGAATTCTAACACAACTAGGTAAAGGTGTAGTGGCAACATTGTGTTTGGCAATAGAACTAGAAGATATGAACGAGTGGGTGCCTCCCGTATCAAGTAATGTCATAGCAAGAAAAGTAAAAGCAAGAGTAATAACTGCTATGACATCAATCTTCTGATCCATGTCATCCATTTCTAGTGCAAAAGCTTGTCCATTCCTCTGTGGAAGTCCATGACTGACCCTCATATATTGATCCTCCTGAGTAGGTAGCGGTGGTCCTCGCTGAAATCCTTCTGCTGCTGGAGGTCGAGGTGCTCCTGGTCTAGTCATCTGCTGAGCTGGCTTCGTGCTGGAAGTACTAGCCTCTGTACTGGCGGTGGAAGTGTCAATGTCTGCTGTATTGGACAGTCTCTTGCCATATGCTGTCCAGAACCACACCTCATACATTGTCCTAAACGGGTCCGACAGTCTCTTAAAATATGCCCGTTTTTTTCCATAATAACTACAGTGGGGCTTCTCCTAATTCTGGTATGGTCCTGCTCTGTGCTAATACTATTGTTGATGTGCCAAATAACGTCTGATAGGCCCTCCTTGTTGTGTCCTTGCTGGTCCTTACTGTGTCTTCAGTTAACCTTATTTTCCTCTGCTGATGGTCTCTTGTAACCTAGCTTCTGTCAGTAATTCGGCATAAGAGATCCGGGACTGTGAGCTAGTGTAGTGTTGGAGCTCCTGAGTCAGTCTGCGGTGAAACCTCTTAGCCTTCGCCAAGTTACTCGGCATCAGGGCAGCGCCATATTTACTAAGGCGACTAAACTCTGCATCATACTCGCCAACTGTCTTGTTCCCCTGCTCCAGATGAAGAAACTGATCGTACAACGCGTCCCTTACAGTATCCGGGAAGTACTTCCTCTCAAAGCACTCCAAGAATTATTCCCAAGTCAGATACGTACCCAACTGGCGCTTCATTGATTCCCACTAGTAATGAGCATTACCATCTAGCAGCGTCCTTACGCCTGTCATCCATAGATCTGTAGATAGCTGTGATGCTTCTAATAACTTCTGAGTGTGGGTAATCCAGTTCGTAGTCTCCTCTGGGCTCTCAGTGCCTTTATATGGCTTGGGACCCATTTGTATAAAGTCCTTGACTGAACCCACTCTAGTTCGCGGTACTGGTACTAGTGTCTGAGCTGGTACAGAAGCATGTGCAGCCATCCTCTCAAGTGCTTTCAGAAATTCTTGTCTCTACTCTGCCGCTTGCTACCGCTGCTCTGCAGCTAGTACGGCTGTCTGTTGTCTCTGTTCCTGCATCATCATTTAGAAGAATTAGAACAGCTGTGTCTAGCCATCCTGTGGCGTCGATGAAGTTGGAAGGGTCCCATTAGGCGATGCGGAAAGATCGAATGGATCTGGATTGTGAGTCTGTCCATCCGTCCCCGGAAGTCTAGGAGCCGTTGAGGTATCCCCTCGAGTTTGGCCGTTGACTCCTGAAGGTGTGTCACCTCCAGCGGTAGTACATCCACTATGCGAATCTATCTCTCTGTAAGAGGTGGACGAAATGATTAGAAGGAGTACAGGAATCAAACAGGATGCAAGCATTTAAATAGGATAGTTGAAAGGGAAGATGAGTTTTAGTCAAGCGTGGATGGGATCCTATATTCTACTCCTATACGCAGGCTTGCTCGGTACAGTAACGTAACTGAGGCAATATATTCTAGACCTGCATGGGCCACCACAATCCGACACAGTGATTTCACAGACTGGTGCTATATGGATCCCGTCAGGAGGTGTTATCCCCTACCGTGTTCAACGGGTACCCAGTCACATATATTTCATCGTATGCATCGGGTATTAACTTTCATGTACTTCTTGTGCATCTACTATTTCGTGTGCTAGTGTGACTATATCATGTTCATGTACGTAACGTGACAATATTGGATCCATGAGTATTGGTTGGGGAGGGGGAGTAGGAGTTGGTTATATGATCAAAGCCCTATTGATCTCACGTGCATGTCGATTATACACCTCACGTATAATGGAGTTACCTATATACCTCATATGCAACCTAAGCCGAGCACATAACGAACTTGTACTCTAAATCACGTAGCTAGTATTCTTGTTTTCTACTTGCAGTTATTTCCTGTACTTACTTTCCAGTTCTTATTGTGCTTATTGCCTGTTCTTCCTGTATTGTACATTCTTACTACTTGTGCATCTTGTATTATTTTCTGTTGCTCGTTATATATGCTCGATTATGTATTTGAAACTACTTTCAGAGGTATGTACTTCGCTCCAATCCTGACTGAATATATTTTTCAGATGATTGGCTAGAGGAGTTGTTTCCCACGTATTACGGCCCTCAGGAGGGTGAGACTTTAGAGGATACTCTCCTAGAGCAAGAGGACATAGTACCAGTGACCGAGGAGGTTTAGTTTATGTTTGGTGATTTTTTGTACTAGACTATTCTTTCGTTGAGATTCATAGTTATATTATTATTTCAGACTTATGAATTATATCTTGTATCTTTCCTTCGTTATTCCATTCGTGCATTATTCTTTCTTAATTTGTTTTGTGATTGAGATTAGTTATACTTGTGAGATACCATATTGCTTCTCCGTTTGGAGTTGAGTTGATTGACAGGTACCATATTCTATTGTTGAGATGTTAGATAGTTAGAAATGACCCAGACAGCGTTCTACCGCCGATTCTGTGGCATAGGCTGGGCGTAACCACCTACTCGTGCCCGAATATCCGGGTACGGATCGTGATAATTGTATAGAGAAATACTTTTCACAAATACCCGGCATCTCAAGTATTTTTGTGAGAATATTCAATCATAAATAAGACAGGTGCAGGCACTGGGTGTGTGGTATTGTCTAGTCCACATTAGGAATATAATAATTAAATGTAAATTAGGCTTTATGGAGTAATATTTTAGAAACAATTATTAAGTGTGGATATACAGGATACAGAGTTGACACTCACTGATACACTGTAATATGAGTATCTAGGATACAGAGTTGAATGAAGAAGTATCAATGCTAGGACTAGGTGTATCAGTGCATGTACTGTATTCTTGAGTATTCTTATGTGTGTGTAGACGAGTAGGTGTATAACATAATTGGGTATTCCTGCTAGGACTAGGAGTATCAGTGCATGTACTGTATTTAAATGAGTATATACTTGAACGATGTCTATTCATCTTTGCAGAAGTATCTAGAAATGGATATGAATTACTAGTTGTGTCATCGTTCATGGATGTACAATCGTCATCCTGATGACATATGCAGTATGCGGGATAAATTTATTGAGGGTGTACAGCAGTTCCTGCAGTTCCCCATGGCGTTCCCTCGGTACATGGAAGGTACCAAAATTAAGTGTCCATGTGTGAGATGTTACAACTTGAAATATCATCCAGAAGTGGAAGTCACATATTATTTGTACTCGTAGGGTTTCACGCTGAATTACTATCAGTGGACCGCGCACGGAGAACTTATGTCTTTAGCATCGGAGTCGGAGCCTTATGTGGACCCGTATATGGATGTCCACGACCATGCTGCTTACAAGGACGGGTGGGTGAACATGGTTTTTGATGCTACAGGGCCTAGTTTCGATCCAGACAATCATGATGCAGCTGAGGAGGCACTGAATACTGATGCTACAAAGTTTATGGAGTTGCTGGAGAATGCAAGGACTCCATTATATCCCAGTTGTGAGGATCATTCACCGTTGGAGGTGGTTACAAGATTGTTGAGCATCAAGTCCGATTTTAACTTGTCGCAAGAATGCTATAACTGACTGATGGATATGATTATAGAGATCTTACCAGAGGGTGCAAAGTTGCCTAAAGACTTCTACCGATCTAAGAGGATGGTGAGATCTCTCTGGATAGGATACAAAAAAATTGATGCATGTTGCAACGGGTGCATGTTGTACTACAAAGACGACAAGGATAAAAATGCGTACAAATTTTGTGGTGCTGATCGCTACAAGGCCACAGGAAGAGGAAATTATATCGGTGCAAAGAAGCCTACCGATTTGATGCACTACTTGCCTTTGATGCCGCGGTTGTAAAAGTTGTTTATTGTGAAGGAGACTGCAAAAAAAATGAGTTCGCAAAGACGAAAACAGATCGAAGGAGTATTGGATCATCCATCTGATGGAGAAGCATAGAAGCACTTTGATCGAGAGTATCCAGATTTTGCTTCGGATTTACTTAATGTCAGATTAGGGCTCTCCTCCGACGGTTTTACCCCATTCGGACTTTCGGGCTCCCAGTATTCGTATTGGCCAGTGATCGTCACTCCGTACAATCTACCATCTTAGATGTTCATGAAGACTATGTATATGTTCCTAATCGTTATTATCCCGGGTCCGAATAATCCGAAGAGGAACATCTATGTATATTTACAGCCTTTGATAGATAAGTTTAATCAGCTGTGGAAAGTAGGTGCCAACACGTACGATGTTTCTAGAAAGCAAAATTTTTAGATGAGGGCAGCACTTATATGGACCATCAATGACTTTCCTGCCTAGGGAATGTTATCGGGATAAAGCACTCATGGTTGTCTCTCATGTCCGTATTGCATGGACCGCACTAAGGCTTTTCGTTTGAAACACAGAGGCAAATCGTGCTTCTTCGATTGTCATCGATAATTTCTGCCGAAGGATCATCCGTACCAGACGAACATGAATACTTTTTGTATGGACGATGTGGAGAAGTTTAATCCACCACCAAGGTGGCCCGAATATACGATATGGGAAGAGGTAAAAGATCTATCAAGTGCTATCGAAGAGCCTGCTAATGGGTACAAGTGTGACGGATTTGGTCGCACGCATAACTGGACGAAGAGGAGTATATTTTGGGATCTGTCATATTGGAGCACCAATCTGATCAGACATAACCTTGATGTCATGCATATCAATAAAAATGTGTTTGATAACATAATTAATACTGTAATAAAGGTAAAAGGGAAGACGAAAGACAATCTGATGGCCAGGTTGGACTTAGAAGAAATATGTAGACGTCCTGCGTTGTATTTGATAGAGGAGGGGAATGGAAAGTTAAAGCAGTCTAAGTTAATTTTCTTACTGGAGAAGTCGGATAAAGGAAGACTTTGTAGGTGGATTCAGGGTCTAAAATTTCTAGACGGGTACGTGTCGAACTTGAGAAAATACGTCGACCTCAAGGAGAACAAACTAGCGGGCATGAAGAGCCACGATTGTCACGTATTCATGGAAAGGTTAATTCAGATTATATTTCGAAAATTCTTACCGCAAGTTATTTAGGATCTATTGGCAGAGCTCAGCATATTCTTTAGAGATATTTGTTCTACTAAGTTGCTCGTCGATCGTCTAGAAAAGCAAGAGAAGGATATTACGGTAACACTGTGCAAGCTCGAGAAGGTGTTTCCTCCTAGATTCTTCGACTCTATGGAGTATTTGTCAATTCATCTTTCCTATGAGGCACGTGTTGGTGGTCCTGTCAATTATCGATGGATGTACCCGTTTGAGCGACATCTGAATCACCTAAAGATAAAGGTACAAAACAAGACACGGGTTGAGGGCTCTATTTGTGAAGCTTATGTTCTCGAGGAGATTACAAACTTTTGTTCGATGTATTTCAAACCTCATGTTGCTACTAATAGAACGAGAGCTCCAAAAAATGACGACGGATATTAGGAATCTAATGATGCAATACTGAAAGTATTCAATGCGTCTGAAAAGCCTTCAGGGAAAATGAAGAAGAGATATTTGAATGACGACGAGCTAAAGGCTACTCAGTTGTATATATTACTCAATTGCGACGAGGACAAAGTGGAGAAGCTAGAGGGATAAGTAATTAATACGTCCACGTTTACATCATCTCAATGTAATAGTATAAGCTACTATTATGCTACTAATCAGTGGTTGCTTCGTTGTTTTTTAACACATATAATGATGTGCTGAGGTCGGTTAGACCCTACATAAGAGACGAAGAAGTAGAACAAGAAATGAGATGTTATTTTCCTTCTGGTTTGAGCGCATATGTAAGAAGATCAGTAATTACTTTTTCTGTATGCACTTGCATAATAAATAACTTACTATCTTTACTTTGGTATTTAGGTCGATCGTCTAATAACACCCGAGACTGAATCTATTAGAAGTCTAGCCAAGGGACCAACTACTGTCGTCAAAATATGGCTAAGTTACTATATGAATGGGTTTAGGTTCAAGTCAACAAATGCTCCGATCAGAGACAACTTTCTGGATCTTGATTCCACGAAAAATAGTTATTTGTGTATCAAATCTTCGAACTACAAAGACGTTGATCCAGGCAATAATTTCTTTGGCATCTTACGAGAGATTGTGGAGTTAACATACAATTATGGCACAGAACCTGCTAAGATCGTGCTATTCAAGTGTGAATGGTTCGATCCGATTCAAGATCAAGGTTAGAAAATTGACAAGCATGGCCTTGTGGATATAAACTACAAGCATAGATATCAAGGATATGAACCATTTTTTCTATCAAGCCAGGCTCAGCTCATATACTTCACAACTTATCCTAGACGGGGGACAGCGAGGTCGAATTGGTGGGCAGTATGAAAGACTAAACCTAGAAATACTTTTGACGTTGACAAAATAGCTTATCAGGAGGACGAGCTACCTCTTGTAACAAATATTATAGATGTGGACTCAACAGAAGTTACTCATTACACGACTAATAATGTAGAAGAGGTAGAATTATTCAAAAAGAAAGACAAAGACGAAGGCAAAGTAGATAAAAGTAAAGATGAGGAGAAAGAGGAAGAGGATGACAAGGAAGGCGAACAAGATAAATTTTTTGAAGATGATTGAAAATAAAATATTTTGCCTGTAGAATATACTATATTTTGACTGTAGAATATAGTATTTTGATGAAGATATGTACTATATTTTAACTGTAGAATGTACTATCCATTTAGACTTGTGATACTACTACTTATTTACTATGCAATTCTATTAATGCTGTGAGATATGCATAATATTTTGACTATAGAATGTACTATATATTTGTTTATTTGTTTTATCATCATATATTGTTATCAGGTATAATAGGATGATGCAGAGCGTTCGGCAGGTCCCGAGGTAGACGAAGAGCTCCTCCGGTACTGCCTACTATTGGTTCTGGATCCTCGACGCCTAGTACTCCAGTATATCAACCAGTCATATCTCCGACTGCGACGATGTTACGTGACAGCACTCCTGGGACGAGTAGTTCCAGGCCTGATACTACTCCCTCGTCCAACGTTCCTCCTGCTGACAAAACCATGGAGACAGATGAGCATATGGCGGAGGTTGAGCCGATGTCGTTCCAGCATCAGCTAGATCCTCCATGCGCACCTCCGGATGAGACGAGGATGAAGATTTGGGCCGACGGTACAAAGTAAGTCAATTAGATGGTTTAGCATCATATATATCGTATATTTCTTTATTCATCATATATTGACTTTTTTCAATAAAATTATTCTCTCTGTATAGATATCGTCCCCCGTCGGTACAGAGACGCCTGGGCCACTTTTTGAGGTACAATTATGGTGGCCCTTGGATCAACTACTCTAATGCTCCAGATGAGAGTAAGGTGTTCTGGTTTGCGTACTTCAAGGTAAAAGTATATTATATCAATCATCTAATTTATGCATATTATATAACTTACTAAATTACTTATTGTAGCAAACGTATATCTATCCACCGCACCGGGCCAAGTTGATCGAGCAGATATTTTCTGTTGTTGCCGCCAAGCTGATCCGTGATGCTCTGGATGACCAGAAGACTCATGATCGTGAAGAAAAACTAATCCAAGGTTGGATCACGCCTGAGCAGTGGACTGCGATGAGGGCTAGATTCAATGATCTGAGGTACAAGAAAAGGTCTGAGAAGGCCAAGGCGGCTAGGCAAAAGGCAGCAAAGTGGTGTGGTGGCTCGATTCCGATGACAAATTTTTTTTTTGTTTGGTATATTTTTTATTTCAGATATATTATTTTAATGCAAGTACGATAAAATGTTAGTAGGATAAATGTTTAATTTTAGTACTAAATAAAATATTTTTAATAAGTACAGAGGGGTAAGGATGCAAACATGGTGACCGTCTTCCTGGCCACCCATCGAAAGGGTGGAAATCTCATTGATGAGAGGGCCTCACAGACATATGTAAGTATTACTTTACTTTATGTTAATTTTAATATAACTTAGGCAATTATCGAGTATCCAAACTTTTTTAGGCCGAGTATCTTAGGCTGCGTGAGCGGTTGACCACTAGTGCACCTACAGTAGGAGAGGCTGGTACTTCCTCGCAACCCTCTCCAGCTCCGTCGGCGGATGAGCTGTGGGTGACCGCCACTGGTGGTCTCTAGAGGGGTACGTACTACGGTACGGGATCCTATGGCACCCTTATTATGACGTAGTCATCTAGGGCCTCCACGGCAAGTGCGCATTCCCCACATCCCTCCCAGTCGTAGGCCCGAGTCCAGGAGACCGTTGACCGTCAGATTGCATCTCTCCATGAGGAGTTACTACAAAGGATGGAGGAGGAGCCCATGTCCTAGTCGCGGGCGGACGATGCGACGCTCATCGCACGATTTAATATGCTCGAGCGCAGTATCATGGAGCTCAGGGATATGACAGCTGATCTTAGAGCATCGACAGAGCGCAGCGTGACAGAGTTGGAGGCATCACAGCTTTCCATTGGTGAGAGGCTGACGATGATACAGGATTCAATGGTTCATAGCAGTACGAGGCTGTTATCTACCATGGATTCATACAACCATCGACTAGCAGAGTTGGAGCAGATACATCCTTTTGGTATGCCTTCATCGACACAGACTCCACCAATGTCACTGCCTTCTCCATCGACATCGGTGTCAATTTTACTGGAGAAGCTCTTATCCCTGGTGCGCGCCGGTGGTCATCCTCCTGTAGATTCGCAATAGTCCTAGTTTGGATAGTTTATTGATTATTTGTGTTTTGACCTATGATATTTGGTCATTTATGAATATTTTTTATTTTGAGACTTTTAGACTCTATTTCTTGCACTCAGTTGTATGGATATTTATTGTATTCTTTACGACGAGATTTTCTTCTAACTCGATTTGTAATCTCAATGTTTTATTTTCGTTAAATTTTACGATATTATTCATATTAAATATATGTCAATTTATCGGTGTTGAGTGTTCAACCGAAGGGGGTCAGCGAACCCAACAAATTCAATTGAGGGTTGCTCCGGGTCTATTTGTATAAATTATGAATTCATAAATTGCAGAAAGATTAGTTTGGAAACAATTCAATATTCATTTTTTTATTTTTTTTACTGAATTTTTAGCGACATTTTTAGCGACGTTTATATACGTCGCTAAATATGTTACGACCCGCACCCGAAAAATTGGGCATGAGTCGTGGGTACGTCCAGCCTACGCTGCAGCATTGGCGGTAGAATGCTATCTAGGTCTACTATTTAGCTAACAATCTCACACACAATATAAGTACCTGTCAAGATCTCAACTCCAAACGGAGGAGCAATATCATAAAGATAATACAAGTACTCAATCATGAATCTAAGCACGATAAGATAATACAGAAGTCTAACAACTACAAAGTCTAACCAACAACTACTACTAAGGAAGCAACAACAATAATAATAATACAACAATATCCAGAATCAATTACAATACAAGGTCTCAAACCAAAAGTCGGGGACAAATCCGGTACCAAAAGCTAATAAAGACAACCAAGGTCCTAGTGATCCCGGCTACCAACACGAAAATCACTCCTGAACTAGGGGGTCCCTGTCTGCACCATCGATAGGCTGAGGTCCATAAAATATCGGACACCAATCTTCCAGATCCTCTGAAAAATATATCCAGTCAGGATTGGAGCAAGTACACCTCTAACAGCAGTTCCAGTTAAATGATAAGAACAATAAAATAGTGTAGCAAGTAGCACAAGGTGAAGGAAATGAAGTATGAAGAAGGAAATATATATCTATCAACTGGTGCATAAAGGTAAAGATGCATGAAAATCAGAAGCAAGATAATAATGACTACAGGATACAAGAAATCTAAACTAAGATCAAGTGTGTGCACAATGACGTGAAGTGAGTCCAGCAGGAATAAATGTAATGAGTCAAGTCCAGAAAGTATATGTGAGACCAGTCAAGAAGTGCAAGTGAGTCCAGACTAGAAAGAATGAACTCGTGTCTCTGAAATACCTATTTTGACATGTAAACGGCTAGGGGTAAGTACGGCTCACCGCACACTGGGTGTGCGGCTGCTATCATTCCAGATTAGACAAGAGGGGGTGATTCCAGTAATTCCAGTTGGGAATATTTACATGTCTACTCGAGTATTTCTCCGCCCCGACTAGTACAAGTAAATCCAACACCCGACACATAAATCAAGTATGAGTCCATCCAGAAATATGAGTGATGCCTGTAGTGCGTCATAATGTGATGCCAGTAGGTGATTCCAGAAATAGAGGCCAGAAACATGAAATATACGTGTCGCAAGTGAATAAATTCAGAAATACTATTTCGTGTCGTGCCAGAAAAATTAGATAATACTATATTAGAAATTGAATCATAATAATCATCAGATAATGAAAACTATCAAAGAATGTACTCGCCTGACGTCCTGAGCAATTGACGATCCGAACTAGCGTCGCAAGGACCTATTGCAAAAAGTAAGGTTAAACGGGGTTCTAAAGAGTTAAACAGATATAAAATAACTAAAAACAAGCTTCTAGGGTTGTTCTAGGTCAAACGGGTCAAACCGGTGAGATCTGGGTCAAAAAGTTAACTCAAGGCCAAAAAGTCAAGTCTAGGTCAAAACTAGGTCAAAAGTTGACTTTGGCGGTCAATCGGATCTACTACGGTCAACTCTAGGTCAAACTAGGGTGTCCCTAAAATTCTAGGTCAAAACTAGCTCATTAAACTAGTAAATCCACAAACGCGCCTCCTTGAGATACCGGGATACCCTCGGTATCCGATACCTCAACCTATGCTATATACCCTGCCTATGCCCTCTATTATATATACTAGCACATATATATATATATATATATATATATATATATATATATATATATATATATATATATATATATATATATATATATAAAAGCATCTCTAACCTCAATCCTATATAAAAATCTAATACCTCGTCCCGATGCCCAATACCTTGAGTATCTCAAGGTATTAAGATACTCAAGCCTAACCCCTCTCTAATTCTAACTAACTAGCTAACTATCTATATGTATACACTACTATACACTACTATATATATTACATATATATATATATATATATATATATATATATATATATTTATATATATATATATATATATATATATATATATACTACCTCATTAGCTTACCTGTGATACCCAACTTACCTCAATACCTTGGTATCTCAAGGTATTGAGATACCTTACCTACCCATCTCAACTCACTAACTAGCTAGCTATATATATATATATATATATATATATATATATATATATATATATATATATATATAAAGGGGGGGTTAACTAGCTGTTGCTGCTGCTGATACAGCGCTGTTGCTGCTGTTGTTGCTGCCTGCAGCTGCTGCTACTGCTGCTGAATTCTGCTGCAGCTGCTCTTCTCTCCCTTACTCTCCCTATCTCTCTATCTCACACTCACTCTATCACTCTATCTCACTCTCCCTCTTATCTCTATCTCATCTCTCTACTCTCTTCTCAATCTCTCTCGCTCTAGCTCTCTATCTCTCCCTCTCTCGACACACACCAACACACACACATAAACATATATATACACACACACACATACATATATACACACACACACACACACACACACACACACACATATATATATATATATATATATATATATATATATATATATATATATATATATATATATATATATATATATGTATATATATATACACACAAACATATACATATATAAACACACTCACACATATATATATATATATATATATATATATAAACACTCACACACACACATATATATATATATATATATATATATATATATATATATATATATATATATATATATATATGTAAACACTCACACACATATATATATACGCACACATACACACTACACACTAACACACACTACACTCACACACACTACACACAAACACACGACACCTATACACTCAACACTCACACTCACACACACACACACACACACACACACACACACACACACACACATATATATATATATATATATATATATATATATATATTAACACACACTACACACTAACAACTCACTGTAGAAGCATGAAAAATACGCTGGATAGCTCTACGCAGCATATTGATGCAAAGCATCGTAAACAGAGGTCTTCAGAGCCTTCAAACATGCAGACAGAGCTTCTCCGCCGAGCACCAGTGAAATACAGGCTCAAGGACCATCCGCGTAGGGCAGCATGCCCAGGCTGCTTCAGCGTAAACGGGTTGCTTCATCGTCTATATGGCGTAAAACGCATCCTCTTTTCAGTGCAGCATTGAAGTGTACGAGGGATGCTTCGCATTCTCCGAAGTGAACCTGTCAAACCCTACAATGAACCTGTCAGACCCTGCAATAAACCTGTCAGATCCTGCAATGAACCTGACGCCTCAACTTCTGACAAAAGGATACTGCTCGACTACCCAGGCGACGGCTATAATAATGGCGCGGCACTGCAGCCCAGGCTCTCATTTACCGCCATTTCCCTTGCGTAAACCGCTTTTACATAAACAGAGGAACACGCTGCCCGGTTTTTCACAGGAAGATGAGAGCTCCTTACACTCCGCGGAAGACAAACCGCCTGCCACGTCAAAAGCTGCACTCCGTACGAGGCTAGAGGCACGTCTCTGCATTTTTATGCACAGAGTGGTGGCAGGCCCTCAAGGCACGTCTCTGCAATTAATGTGCCAAATACTGACAGATGCCTGAGGCACGTCTCTGCGCTTAATGCACAGAAGGGTGACAGACTTTCAAAACACGCCTCTGCGTTTAATGCACCGGATGATGGCAAATCTCCACAATTAATGCTAGGGATTTGATTATATCTCCAAAAGCCATAATTCTGGCTAAAATGTCAACATCCACTCGGCTTCTGCGCCCATTCAGCTTCGGTGCCTGCTCGGCTTCTGCGCCCATTCAGCTTCGGTGCATGCTCGGCTTCTACGCCTATTCAGCTTCAGTGCCCGCTCGGCTTCTACGCCTACTCGGCCTTTATGACAGCTCGGCTTCTACGCCTACTCGGCCTTTATGACCACTCGGCTTCTGCGTCCATTCAGCTTCGGTGCCTGCTCGGCTTCTGCGCCCATTCAGCTTCGGTGCCTGCTCGGCTTCTACGCCTATTCAGCTTCGGTGCCCGCTCGACTTCTACGCCTATTCAGCTTCGGTGCCCGCTCGGCTTCTACGCCTACTCGACCTTTATGACCGCTCGGCTTCTACGCCTACTCGGCCTTTATGACCACTCGGCTTCTACGCCTACTCGGCCTCTATGACCACTCGGCTTCTACGCCTATTCGGCTTCGATGCCGGTTTGATAACTATTGGGCTTCTATGCCATGGTGACAAACATTTGGCTTCTATGCCAACCTCTTCTACACGATGGATACCTACCTACGTGGCTTCTACACCGTGAGCTTCGTAGCGATTATACGTGTTTTGTCCCTTAGTTGGACCCGCGTCACACGCTCATTCAAAGGATCATCTATACGCAGGCATTGGTTATTTTAACCGTTGTGTAAAAGGGTGCTGTACTTTCCACTACTCGGTTTTTATACCGATTGAGTGGTCACTGTCACTAAAGCTCTATAAATAGAGACCTCTATCAATGAGGAACAAGATCAACAAATTGGAGGGTCGAGAGAGAGAGAGAAAGAGAAGAATTCGGAGCTCAGGCAAAGAGAAGGGATCGACGACTTTGGCATCGGACATCCACCCTCTTCAACAACCCTCGAAGCTGCTACCTGTCTTCCACGGCACTTCTTCAACATCGTGTGGTCCAAGGGCTAAAGTGATCGATTACAGATCAGACACCTATAGCAATATTCACCCAGATTAAATAAATTGTACTTAGACATCCTCGTATAGGATCGGATTTGTACAATCTTGTTTGTAAACAATAAAAGAAGGGGCGGGTCTTCATATAAGACCTCGTTTTCCCGCATTCATCAAATCTTTTCTCGTTTATATTACATATCCAAAACAAGATAGCGACTCTGCTGGGGACGTCTTTCTCTTCTGATGAGGAAGCTATTGCTCAACACGATGCGGTATCTGTGGGATCCGTGAAGAAGACACTGGTCGTCCAGTTCGACCAGTCTGTCTACGAAGATATGCTCCGAACAAGGGGCAGCTCTCACTCTCTCTCCGACCAAAACAACAGGAAGCTGCGTAAGGTCTGGATGCCCAAGACACCCTCTACTATTCCTGTGGGTTCTTCGATCTCTCCGACCAATGAGGTTGTAGCATTGCTCCCTCCGCGCCCTATGCGTAAATTTCAGTCGCCTGTCTCTGACAGAACCGACAAAACTTCTGGCAATGCCTCAGCGCTAACCCAGAAGTATACTCCGCGCTCTGCGCGTGAAATTCAGTCTCCCGTCCCTGGCAGAATAGACAGAACTTCTGATAAAGCCTCAGCACTAAATCAGAAGTACAAGACACGCTCCGCGCGTAAAACAACATCTGACCTTTACGGAGAACCAGATGATCCCTGTGAATTATGCGAGACCACTCAACTTCTCGGCCTTTACGCCAGCAAGGGAACAATCTGCACACCCTCCAAATTACGCGAGACGCTGATGGCCTCCTAAGGACATCCTCAGCTTTACGCCAATCAGAACGAAGCTCCAAATTATGCCAGGCAAAGTCCCTAAGCGTAAAGAA
Organism: Iris macrosiphon; assembly: GCA_036927795.1. Taxonomy (NCBI): domain Eukaryota; kingdom Viridiplantae; phylum Streptophyta; class Magnoliopsida; order Asparagales; family Iridaceae; genus Iris; species Iris macrosiphon. The sequence goes on along the minus strand of JAYESA010000002.1, from coordinate 177,558,392 downwards.
GGCTCCAGTTGCGGAAAGACACCTTCCCCGGGGATTATCCGCCACCCAGATGGCCAACCTGTTGTATACGGGTGGCACAGCGAAGACTATGACTCCCATCGTCCGCATGCCCACCAATGGGAACAGAAGGAACAAGCCATCATCTTCTTCTTCTACAACTTCTCCTGACCTGCGCAAGTATCTAATCCAGAAACGCAAGGAGAGGGGATCTTCAAACATGACTGTTACGCCTCCTAGCGAGCATTGTTGTAACGGTCACAGGATTGTAATTAATTGTTGCTGTTCTAAAGCAAAACGGCCGATTCTCGACCGACTGAGCTACTCTCCATCTTTCCTAGAAGAAGAGCCCACGCATGCATCCGTGAACATGGCTTCACATATACCTGGAGGGAGCTCAGGCTTAAGACGTCCGTCCTCTAGAACTCCGAGCCGAAGAAAATTCAACATGCTCCTTAGGGACGCCGAAGCCGGGGTGTTCCAGAACACTCATTCAAAGTCACGACAACTGACTTCGCGCTCTTCTGATTTTGATGCTGGGGGTCGTCAGTCTCCCGAATCAGATACTGAGAGTATAGAGTCAACTTCTGCAGTGACCTATACTCATCCTTCAACGACGCCCAGGGAGATGGGAGTTTACGCCATTGAAGATGAACACGAAGAAGCCTCGCCGTCAGGGAACGCTGAGCAACGCATTACTACACTAGAGACATCTCTGAAGCAAATGCAATCCATGATGGAGGACATGCACCAAATGATGCTAACTCAACAGGCAGCTGCTATGGCTCAAACATCGGTCCCGCCTACTCAGATACGCGTGGGGGTGGACCTACCACCATCCAACACGATCCAAGAGCCTGCTCTTGATCAAGAGTCAGCTGGTCCTTCACTTCCTCACTCGGAGAATGTGCCACCTCCTACGAAAGTCACGATACAATCGACTCTGCACCATTCCGTGGCCTCGCTACCAGCTGATAATCCGATGCAAGCAGTGCGGGAGTTGAAAGCCCAATTTGATGCCTTAAAGCACAAAGATCAGCTCAAGAAGTTGGGAATCAACCAGCCATACCCAGCTATCTGGAAAGAGGTTCCTTTTCCTCCGAGGTACAAACCTCAGACTATGGCCCTGTTCGAGGGAAAAACATTACCGAGTCAGTACATGAACTATTTCAGTATGATGACGGTGTTGCTACAAGGGAATGACGCCCTCCTCACCCGGGTGTTCAAGGGCTGCCTCTCGGGAGTAGCTTACTAGTGGTACCGCAGCCTGGCGGACAACTGCATTTCTTCCTTCGAAGACTTCAAGGCTTTATTCTTCACACGATCCTACGAGGGAGGGATGGACATGTATATGTCCTCTCTCATCGAAGTCAAGCAAAGGGAGAAGGAGGATGTTCGCACCTTCGTCGAACGTTTTCGCCAAGCCACTTTACAGATGCCTCCAGGAGTTCAAGACTCAGCGTTGGTGGACATTTGCAGGAAGAACCTCCTTCCCGTGATCTCGGTGTTCACAGGACCATATCAGTTCCATGATTGGCCCTCGTTCATCATTTCAGCGGTAGCCGCCGAGGACAACAGTCGTAAAGCGCGCGACAATGGCATCATGATCTCTGCCTCCGACAGAGGCAAGAGGTCATCCCCCAACGGCGACCATCCTCGCAAAGGAAAAGAAGCTCTGGCGATCAATACGTCCAGACAGAAGACTGCGGCAACCGCGCAGACAAAACCTGGGACTTCCAGGCCCATCGAGGTATACTCTTTCGACGACGACGATATTCCAAGTATATTCGAATGTCTCGTCAAAAGTGGTAAGATCACCCTTCCGGAGGAGAGGCGGCCCAGTGAAGTCGGCAGTGCCAACAACCCCAAGTACTGCATCTTCCACAGATACGTACACCATCCGACAAAGGCGTGTTACATACTAAAAAGGAAGATCCAAGAGCTGATCGATGCTAAAGCCATCACCCTGCGCAATAGCAAGAAGACAATCATGGCCAACATGATCTCTCTGTAATTTGGCAATCTGCCTCCCCAAGAAGTACCGGACAGTGTTATACCTATTTCTCGGACAACGATGAACATCGTTAATCTCCCTCACGACTTCCAAATCAAACGAGGATATATTTTTCTCTTTTCAAAACGGCGCATCACCCTCTGACTCATCTCACGCTCTCGAGAAAGCATTATCAGCAAATATGGTAGCGACGGATTCCTTCGAATCAGACGAACAAGAATCCGAACCATTCGAGAATAACGCTTGGGCTCAGCAGATGGATACACAATGGGAGTTCCGCTTCGAGCAACGAGAACCTTCCACTAAAGATAAAGTTATCCAGATTGACGTAGGGAATGAACTTTCACCAAAGCCAATATTTATCAGTAACGACCTTTCCGAAGAAGGAAGGGAAAAAATTACCCAGCTGATAAAAGAGTATATCGACATCTTTGCGTGGAATTATGAGGACATGCCGGGTCTTGATCCAAAGGTAGCCACTCATAAGCTCGACATACTGCCCGACTCAAAGCCTGTAAAGCAGCACCAATGCCGGTTCCGCCCGGACATGATGGACGCCATTGAAGCTGAAGTCAAGAAGTTGATAGCCTGCGGCTTCATCCGTGAGGAGCAACATCCCGATTGGGTCGCCAATGTTGTACCGGTCATGAAGAAAAATGGGAAAGTACGTATCTGCATCGATTACCGAGATCTGAATGCAGCCTGCCCCAAGGACGAGTTCCCTCTTCCCATCACAGACGTCATGATTGACAATACATGCGGTTTTGAACGTATGTCTTTCATGGACGGATTTTTAGGATACAATCAGATCAAGATGCATCCTGAAGACGAACTTTTCGGATACCACTAGGGGTATATTGCTATACGGTCATGCCCTTCGGATTAAAGAATGTCGGGGCTACGTACCAACGGGCCATGAGCCACATATTCCATAAGCATTTACGCAAGATAGTGGAGTGTTACGTGGACGATATAGCTGTCAAAAGTCGCCTTAGGGATAATCACATCTAAGACTTGAAGACAGTATTTGAATTGATGCGCCAACATCAGCTCAAAATGAACCCTACGAAGTCCTTTCTGGGGGTATCTAGTGGCAAATTTCTAGGATTTGTCATCACCGCCAAAGGCATTCAAGTGGACCCTGATAAGGTCAAGGCCATCTTAGAAATGCGACCGTCCCGCAATCTGACGGAACTCCGGGGATTTCAAGGTCGTCTGGCTTATATCCGGAGATTCATATCCAACCTATCCGGGAGATGCCAACCATTTTCGCGTCTCATGAAGAAAGGTGTGTCCTTCATATAGGACGAAGCCTGTCAGCAAGCGTTCGGGGATATCAAGCGCTACCTCACCAGTCCACCAGTTCTGGTACCTCCTGTCATAGGTAGACCGTTCGTGCTGTACGTCCGAGCAATGGATCATTCCCTGGGAGCTTTTCTCGCACAAAAGAACGATATGGGCCACGAGCAGGCTATCTACTACCTCAGCAGAATGATGGTCGGAGCCGAACACCGGTACAACCCTGTGGAGAAAGAATGCTTGGCTCTAATGTTCGCTATCCAGAAAATGTGACACTATGTCACGGGCCAAACCATTCACATCATCTCCCGGATCAATCCTCTGCGGGTACTGATGAGCAAGCCAAGTGTTCTTAATTCCCGACTCGCGACTTAGGCGATGTTATTAACGCCATATGACATGGTGTACGTCCCTCAGAAGTCCGTCAAAGGCCAAGCATTGGCTGACTTTCTAGCTGCTCATCCGATCCCGGAAGCCTCCAAACTATACGAGGACATTCCCGACGAAGTCGTAGAGTGTAATTCCGCAACAGAAAGCGATGCATGGCAACTGTTCTTCGATGGCGCCTCCAGGACTGGCCCAAGGGGAAACGTAGTTTCAGGAGTAGGGATCGTCCTAGTCACTCCAGATAAACTCGTTATCTATGGAGCATATTCTCTTAGTGAGCCCTGTTCTAACAATTTGGCGGAATACAACGCTCTACTAATCGGGCTCCAAGTCGCTAAAGAGCTGGGGGTCGAATCTTTGGAAGCATTCGATGATTCTCTGCTGATCGTCAATCAAGTCAGAGGAATATATGAAGTCCGGAATTCCGACCTCATCCCCTATCACCGAGCAACAGTCGAGATAGCCGTGACATTCAAGGGATTCTTCCTTGAGCATGTACCTCGATCTCAGAATCTGGAAGCTGACGCCCTAGCAAGTCTAGCTGCAGATTTAGCTACTCCTATAAGAAGGCAGAATTCGGTAATCCTTTTTAACAGAGATTTATTCTGTGTGAAAAATAACTTTCACATAGAACACAGCTACACGGTGGATGCAGCTCCGTCCGGGAAAGACTGGAGAAGTCCCTTTATAGATTTCGTATCATACGAAATCTTGCCAGAAGATCCTAAAGAAGCAATATCTGTCAAAAGACGATCATTACGCTTCTATTTCGACGCATCGTCGCAATGCCTATATCGCCGGTCTTACGACGGGCTCTTATTACGATGTCTCTCTGGTGATGAAGTACAGCGGATTATTCGTGAAGCTCACGACGGCGTGTGCGGGGCGCATCAACCGGGTCCTAAGCTACAGGATCGTATCAGGAGAATGGGCTATTATTGGCCCACCATGATCGCAGACGCAATCCAGTATGCCAGACGATGCAGAGCCTGTCAGGTTCATGCGGACTTCATACATCGACCGTCCGAACATCTACATCCTACGGTTGCATCCTGGCCTTTCGAAGCATGGGGTATGGATATCATCGGTCCTATTCACCCGTCTTCTTCCAGAGGTCACCGGTTCATACTGGCCATCACGGATTACTTCTCTAAATGGGCAGAGGCGATCTCTCTTGCTGAGGTGAAAATATCTAATGTGACCAGCTTCATCAAGCATCACGTCATTTATCGCTTTGGGGTTCCCCGAAGGATAATCCATGACAATGGGCCTCAGTTCATCAGCCATGCATTCCACCGATTTTGCGATAAAAATCGGATACGAAACGTGGCCTCTACGGCCTATTATCCAGCTGCTAATGGTTTGGCGGAAGCCTTCAACAAAACCATTATCAAACTCTTGAAGAAGTTCGTCTCTTCGAACAAGAGAGATTGGAACGAGAAGCTGGAAGAATGTCTCTGGGCATACCGCACCACGGTACGAGCACCGACAGGTTGCACGCCATTCTCATTGGTCTACGGGAGTGAAGCTGTTCTCCCCATCGAGATTCAAATTCCGTCACTCAAGATAGCCGTGGCTAACGAGTTAACTCAAGAAAAGAATGACCTATTAAGGCTTCAAGAGCTAGAAGGATTAGACGAGAAACGCCTCCAAGCTCAGCAGCGCATCGCGCTCCACCAAGCACGCATTTCCAGAACTTTTAATCAAAAAGTAAAGGAAAGAGTGTTCAAAGTCGGCTAGCTAGTTTTAGCTGTAAGAAGGCCGATGATTCTTACTCACAGGAGTAAAGGCAAATTCCAGCCCAAATGGGAAGGCCCTTACGTAATCGAGACAACATTCTCAAACGATGCTTACAGGTTAGCCCAGCCTAATGGAGACCTGCTAATGGCTCCTATCAATGGCAAATTCCTGAAAAGGTACTATGCGTAAACCTCCTCTGCTCAAGCGGAATATGGCGAAGATCTCATTCTGACAAAACTACTTTCAAAACGAAACTAGTTGGATCATATTCTATCATGTCCATATGACCCCTGAATAGATATGCTCTGCTAAAACTTACCGAAAGTATATCACGTCCATACCACCTCTGATATCACTTTCACCCAAACCTGTCATTTACATTCCGAAATGATGGGTCTATAAAGTCAGATGAAAAGCCTCTTTATTATTCCCAAAAAAGAGCAAGAGTACATTGAAAAGCAAAAGCAAAAGTACATCATGAAGGGGGAGCGATCAGGTCACGAAGCTGCTGCGCCAGTACGGCCATCCTCTCAGCCCCGAAATTCAAGACATCAGCACGGACCCACTCCAACTGTGCCTCATTATCTATCAGGAGGGACAATTCGGCTCTAGCCCGAAGGAAACCGGCACGGGCGACTCCTGCACTCGCCAAGTTCTGTTGTGCTACGACCAGTCGGCCCTTCACCACATCTAGACCTGCCGACGACTAAGAAGCCCACTCCTTAGCCAGAGCAAGCTTTGTCTCCTGTTTGCGGACCCTCGCTACATTGCCATCATGCTCGGCCTGGTACTTCATTTGAAGGGCGATAGTCTCCTCCAAAACGGCTTTTCCTTTGTCAACCTCCTGCTGGTTGATCTCGAGGAATTTATTCAGACTTTCCTTCTTTGCAACAAGATGCGCAGTCAAGGAGTCGTATCTGGCCTGGACCAGAGCTTCAATGCTGCCTCGAGCTAGCTGCAGGTACTCGTTAATAGGTTGCTCCAAACCATTAATCGTCGCCTCAAGCGCGTCAGCTACCCCGGTATCATCAAATTCCCGGATCGCCTCTATCAAGAACCGAGAGAATCTCTTCAGCGACGCAAAGTCCAGCTTCTTCGCCAACACCATTGACATTAGCGTTCTCAAAGTAGTGTAGAAGATACCGGTGTACTGTTCGGTCAGCGTAACTAGGTCCGCATGAACGCGGAGAGTGTCCGCGATCGTGGAAACTTCCCCTCCAGGAATAACCATGTACGATGTTGCCACAGCCGTCGCCTCAGTAGGTGCTGTGACGAAAGAAGAAGCGCCAACACCAGACGAAGATGCCAACGTACTCAAAGGAGGCACTGTTGCGACAACAAGCTCGTCCTCCTCTTGAGATATCGGAGTCTCCTCGACAGGCAAGCCAGCGCCCGAAGATGTCTCCTCTTCAAAATTGGGTACCTCCGTGTCGCCGCCAGAGCCAGAGGACGCATATACACTGCCCTCCCCAAAGAGGTCTTCCCCTGAAAGAAGGACGAAAGGAAGTTAATATCAGCATAATGTTAACTTTCCTAAAAAAAAGACGTGAAGATGACATTTACCCGGGACGACGGCATATATGTCGCATCCGCAGCCTGTACAGCTAAATCATTTCTTAATGATACTAGGCGAGTTGTCATACCTGGGGAAGGGGGTCTGCTAACAGAAGTTGACAGGTAGTCTTCCAAGTCCTCCTCCAAATCCAACCGAGGCTCATCGGCTAGAATCACGCTAGGTGCACTTGCAGGCGCGGCAGAAGTCCCTCCCGATGCCGATCCGGCTAGAGGTATACGGAACTTTATTATACTCAGCCCCGAAGGCGACCTCGCTCCACTACCTGAAGCAATAGCCGCGACTCCAGTGTCCAGCTGAGATTCTCCGGCTCCACCAGTCGGAACTGTAGAAGGTCCTCTCTAAAAGGCGAGGAACCTCCAACCAAAGAATCGTCCCCAGCACGGGGAGATGCGAGCTCACCTCCAGGAGCCTCAATGCTAGGAATCCGGAGAGAACGATTTACCGTCTTCTTATTCCTCTTACGAGGGGAAGTCTCCTTGGGAACAGGAGCCCCTCGCTTCCCAAGAACTGCCAAAGCCCCTGCAGGCGGAGGTACTTCACCCCTAGGGACCGACACCAGAGGCTCATCCGGGGTAACGGACTCACCCTCGTCGGAAGAAACCGAGGGGACTTCAACTCTTCCTCCAGGCTTGGAAGAGGGCACCCTAAAGCTTCCATGCATATCAAAATCGCGATGGAAGGTATTCGTCGCCACGTAGAACTGGGCATACGAATGCAGGATGCACGGCTCCGTGGAGAGTGTAACTACGGGTACAATAAAAATTGCCCCAGTACAGCCCATGATAAAATATCGCCATCCCCTCGCTCCATTAATGAGTCCACCTCTGGACCTGAAGCTAGTAACGACATTGCCCACGTGCAACTGATCATACCCAAACTGTCGGACAAACCGACTGGACAAGTAGGGCTCCAAGAAGCAATGATCTTCGCTTCTGTACAGCAGATGTGATGGTCTGATACAGACCAACCAATTAAAAGCTTCGGGGGAAAGAATTGTCTTCTCCCTACCCGAATCCTCGAGCCTAATCCTCGATTGATTGAGATGCACAGGAGGGACGGTGCAGAAAAGCTTCCAACTTTGGCTGAAGCCTAGCGCCCGCCGACAGTCTATAACCGTATTCACATTCCAGGAAGACTTCCGGTAGTTCAACAAGAAACTACACTCCGAACTACTCCCGGAACCGGAAGACATCACCCACGGGTTATGGAGAATTAACCACCCCATCAAATACAGGTATGGTAATTCTATCCGGGGAAACCTATCACGCCGAACTTCATCGACGAGCAGCCCGTCAGTCATGGCCCTCAGGCCAGCTTATATACGGCACACCATGGCAGGGAGCAAGCCCAGTCTTGCCCCGAACACCAGACGCACTGCACGCCATAGCGTATTGCGATGAATGCGGTCCGCAAACGCGACGCCAGGCACTACTACTCGGCGCAGCCATATAGAGAGGAAGCCAGCCAGTTGAGCCTCCCTGGACAGAGGCCTGCGACAGCGTCTCAAATAACTATGGGCCTTAGTGCCTTCAGGATACTTCCCCGTCCCTTCGTCGAGGAACCGGTCCAAAGCACCAGCATCCACTATGAGATCGTCAACTACCTGAGCATTAAGTGCACTCAGGGGATTCATAGGTAGATCCTTGCCCTCCAATACCTTCTCCGGCTTAGCAGTCCTAGACCGGTGGAAGAAAAGATAAGACGTCCATTTGCTGGTGTGAGCCAAATCTGAAGGCTCATCATAAAAAGCGGTGCAGGCGAGGTAGTGGCACATCAGCTCCTGATAAACCTCCACTACCCGAGGGTCTGAACCCCCCAGCTTCCGGTTCGTGGGAACATACTCTTCGTATGGAGTGTCCCCCATCGGCAGTCTTGAGATCTCTGCCATCTCGTGCAGGGCCAATCCCAACTCCCCTAGTGGAGTGGCAAAAGTCCCGGTGAGCGAAATATATCGCTCCATCAGTGCCAGGAATAGGTTAGGGTTAGGAGGTAACCCAACACCGGTGGTACTCATGGTTGCAAACAGACCGATGTTCTCTAACTCGGTCTGGAAATGCTTCAGCGCCCAATCAACTAAGCGAGCCCATCGAAGGTTTGAAGGGGTGATCCACCCGCCACACCGAGGGTTCACCTTAGGGTACACTCCCCCACGCCCCATAAAATCATTACAGAAAGTCGGTAATTGGACCGGCTGGATCACCAAGCTGTCTTCACTCGGGACACTGCCCGGGTACAGTCCCCTGAACAGCGTCACAGAGCCAGAAGGGCGGCTGACAAACGACCCCTGATCAGCTCCTCTCAGATGAAAGATCTTCCCTGGCTTACCATGAAGATCGGGAGTCAGTGTCCACGACATCTTCCTGGGATGCGTAGCATGGTAGAAGGCCGAGATGGGGTAGTCTCTCGGCATAATGGGCAGATACAAGACCAAATCCACGGCAGGGAAAACCCAGAGTTCTCTCTTGGGCTTTGTTTGGGACCGCTTGTCGATCATGTCCCCGAAAAGGAAAGCCGACTTCAGGTATTGCTCCCCGTTTACGTACGTTAGGGGCTCCCCGTTGATCAAGTTCAGCAGCGTTCGCTCGCCCTGAGCCGATATCAGAAATGCCCTTCCTTCGGGATACTGGGGCCCGGAGATAGGAAATGTCACGTGTGACAGATCCTCCAGATAGTTAGAGTACAGCATCCCGGCGGCAGAGCCCACACTTCAGCTAGCGGAGACTCATGCAAGTTAACTGCAAAAGTACAAAAGAAACACGTCATTTCCTAACTAAACATTTCGGGACTTGCAGCGCCTGCAAAAAAATCAACAGTCCATGCTCTACGCCGAGACTATGAAACTTGAGCCTTTACGCTGGAATCCATTTCCTTAAACATAAAATTCAAGATGGGCGGTATACGGTCTGTGCTTTACGCCAGATTGATTAAAATAAGTTATTACGCCAGGATTTTCATCCACAAGTGTAACAAATCAAATTTTAATAGTATACACCAAGTTTTCGGGAAGCTTTTACGCTCGACTGCGGAAAAATTAGAGTTTTTACGCTGACACATTAGGAATGTGGGCGTAAAAGATGAAACGTCTCCGTGCATCATCTTCCTCAAAGAGGCTATCAGCACAGAAGACGACCTAGTGCGGTCACGTTCAACGTGTGCGAAGGATTTTCAATCATTCTCTTCCTTCCAGAAGCTCTACCTTCCAAGCCGGGTGCACTACTTGTCGGCGGGATGCTCCGCTCAGAATGAAGTTCGCCTTGTCCAACCAGAGACGCTCTCGCTTGAGCGGAAGAACGAGAAGAAGAATCAACCTTCTTTCCCTTGGTGGAGAAAACTTGCTTCGAAGCCATTGCTGGAAGACTTTGAAGACTCGAAGAAGAAACGGAGAAGAACTCGAACAGTCGAAAGCTTTCCCTCGCAGAAGACGGATGGAAAGTTTTTCTCTCAGAAACTCGGGATATATATAGAGTTCGGATGAGACTCCTCGGACCCCAGACCGAATCCCCTAATTAATATTCGGTTATGATTGGGTCCTACGTCAGCCTATTTATTCAGAGAAGGCAGACAGTCAGCGAATTTGAAAAGTTTTTCGGGCAAAGCAGGTTCGTGGTTTCTACGCTAAGGAGCTTTCTACGCTCGACAGCTACAGATCTACGGTTTTACGCTCGCAAGCAATAAGTCTATGGTTTTTACGCCCGGATGCCTTTGTTCTTGGTAGCTTTTATGCTCGAGAGGCGACAAACCTACGACTTCACGCTCAGCAGATACCAAATCGATGATCTCACGCTCGGTGGCGCTTAGTTTACGCTCAGAGGCGACGGATCCACAACTTCACGCTCGAAAATTTTTCTTTTCGGAAGCAACAAATCTACAGTTCTACGCTAAAAGAGCTTTCTACGCTCGACGGCTACGGATCTATGACTTTACGTTCGACAGCTACAAGTCGGGTTTTGTGCCCGGATGCCTTTGTGCTCGGTAGCTTTTATGCTCGAGAGGCCACAAACCTACCACTTCACCCTCAGGAACCACAAGTCTACGATCTCACGCTCGATGGTGTTTAGTTTATGCTCAGAGGCTGCCAACTTATGATTTCGCGCTCCATGACTTCCCGCACATCCGAAAGATATGCAGGCCAGAAGTACGTGTACATCTGAACGATCCTCAAAGCGGTCAATTACAGGAGTTCACACAGAAGATACTCCTTCTTGACCTCAAGATATCCCAAGTACCCGAAGCATACAGAGTTCAACATTGAAAAATTACTCTTCTTCATGGGTCGATTCGAAGTTCATCTAGACTCTAGTCTGAATATCTCATCTACCAAGACGGCAAATCAGTTTTGACAGCCATTTCTCGTCCTGTTCCAAGGGATTTTTTGAGAAATTATTCTTGAAGATGATGTATGAACAAAGAAATTCTGTTTATCAGAAGTAACAGTTCAGGATTCTACGCGATTCCTCACTCTTGAAACAGCAGGACAGTTCGAACACTCGAATGCTAAAGCAGTTTCTACGCATCCCTAGTTATGCGTAAAAGACATGACAGGACCTAGCACTCTTTCTAAACAGAGTCGACGTAAAGAATCAGACGTGTCGAAGCTGCACATATTCAGAATTCACAGCAAAGTATAGCAAGATGATCATACGAAGAAAGAAAGACAATTTTATTAAAGATTAAAGTCATGATTACATATGAGGGAAATCCAATCTACAAGGGTTTTTCTTCATTTCTCATGATTACATATGAGGGAAATCCAGTCCACAAAAGGATTTTTCTTGTCGTCGTCGGAAGGCCTCCCCCCAGAATCTGCTCTACCAGGTTCTTGCATGGGCACCAATTCTTTATCTCTCCTCCAGCAGTTGGTCGGTTTTCGCAACTGACTAAAATAGGAAGAATACGGAACTGGGCCTGCCTAAATTATGCAGATCCCATGCTCCGTGCACCGTGACAGATTGAGTTGAGGTATTTCACCCAACTCAATACCCGAGGTCAGAGCTAGTTGCTGCTCTGCTCCCCGAAGGTAACGGGAGAAGGTGCCACTTGCAAGCAGCGTGGTGAAGTACGATTCTTCGTCTCTCCCGAAGAACCACCATACAAAGTTGCTGATTATCCCGAGCAAAGGAGGCTATGATATCCTTCCATGATCCATCGTTGCAGAGGATATTTGCTCGAAGATGCCGTCTTTTTCGGCTCCTTACATGCTGGAAGAGCATGATCTCCTTCTTCCTCAAGTCGATCCGACGAACTCCGGCCATCTTCTCTGTATGGTGAAGGAAGTGTGAGAAGAAAAGGAGAAATCCTCAGCCTTTTTATAGGCGAGAGAGGGCACCGGTCCCCAATAAATCCGCCATAAAGACAGCCTCGACCGTTTCAAAACTCCATTCAGAAACATTTCGAGTTACGAGGAGTGGTTCATGCTTCATTCAAAGCGTTTCAAATTACGAGGAATTTGAAAGCTTTGAAGGGGGTCTTGTAGAAGCATGAACAATACGCTGGATAGCTCTACGCAGCATATTGATGCAAAGCAGCGTAAACAGAGGTCTTCAAAGCCTTCAAACATGCAGATAGAGCTTCTCCGCCGAGCACCAGTAAAATACAGGCTCAAGGACCATCCACGTAGGGCAGTATGCCCAGGCTGCTTCAGCGTAAACGGGTTGCTTCATCGCCTATATGGCGTAAAACGCATCCTTTTTTCAGTACAGCATTGAAGTGTACGAGGGACGCTTCGCATTCTCCGAAGTGAACCTGTCAAACTCTGCAATGAACCTGTCAGACCCTGCAATGAACCTGACGCCTCGACTTCTGACAAAAGGATACTGCTCGACTATCCAGGCGACGGCTATAATGATGGCGCGGTACTGCAGCCCAGGCTCTCATTTACCGCCATTTCTCTTGCGTAAACCGCTTTTACGTAAACAGAGGAACGCGCTGCCCGATTTTTCACAGGCAGATGAGAGCTCCTTACGCTCCGCGGAAGACAAACCTCCTGCCACGTCAAAAGCTGCACTCCGTACGAGGCTCGAGGCACGTCTCTGCATTTTTATTCACAGAGTGGTGGCAGGCCCTCAAGGCACGTCTCTGCAATTAATGCGCCGAATACTGACAGATGCCTGAGGCACGTCTCTGCGCTTGATGCACAGAAGGGTGACAGACCTTCGAAGCACGCCTCTGCGTTTAATGCACCGGATGATGGCAAATCTCTATAATTAATGCTGGGGATTTGATTATATCTCCAAAAGCCGTAATTCTGGCTAAAACGTCAACATCCACTCGGCTTCTGCGTCCATTCAACTTCGGTGCCTGCTCGACTTCTGTGCCCATTCAGCTTCGGTGCCTGCTCGGCTTCTACGCCTATTCAGCTTCGGTGCCCGCTCGGCTTCTATGCCTATTCAGCTTCGGTGCCCGCTCGGCTTCTACGCCTACTCGGCCTTTATAACCGCTCGGCTTCTACGCCTACTCGGCCTTTATGACCACTCGGCTTCTGCGCCCAGTCAGCTTTGGTACCTGCTCGGCTTCTGCGCCCATTCAGCTTCGGTGCCTGCTCGGATTCTACGCCTATTCAGCTTCGGTGCCCGCTCGACTTCTACGCCTATTCAGCTTCGGTGCACGCTCGGCTTCTACGCCTACTCGGCCTTTATGACCGCTCGACTTCTACGCCTACTCGGCCTTTATGACCACTCGGCTTCTACGCCTACTCGGCCTTTATGATCACTCGGCTTCTACACCTACTCGGCCTCTATGACCACTCGGCTTCTACGCCTATTCGGCTTCGATGCCGGTTTGATAACTATTTGGCTTCTATGCCAACCTCTTCTACACAATGGATACCTACCTACGTGGCTTCTACGTCGTGATCTTCGTAGCGATTATACGCGTTTTGTCCCTTAGTTGGACCCGCGTCACACGCTCATTCAAAGGATCATCTATACGCAGGCATTGGTTATTTTAACCGTTGTGTAAAAGGGTGTTGTACTTTCCACTACTCGGTTTTTACACCGATTGAGTGGTCACTGTCACTAAATCTCTATAAATAGAGACCTCTATCAATGAGGAACAAGGTCGACAAATTGGAGGGTCGAGAGAGAGAGAGAGAGAGAGAAGAATCTGGAGCTCAGGCAAAGAGAAGGGATCAACGACTTTGGCATCGAACATCCACCCTCTTCAGCAACCCTCGAAGCTACTACCTGTCTTCCACGGCACTTCTTCAACATCGTGTGGTCCAAGGGCTAAAGTGATCGACTACAGATCAGACACCTATAGCAATATTCACCCAGATTAAATAAATTATACTTAGACATCCTCGTATAGGATCGGATTTGTACAATCTTGTTTGTAAACAATAAAAGAATGGGCGGGTCTTCATATAAGACCTCGTTTTCCCGCATTCATCAAATCTTTTCTCGTTTATATTACATACCCAAAACACTCACTACACACAAATACACTCACCAACACACACACTACCCACACTCACCCATAAACCTATATATATATATATATATATATATATATATATATATATATATATATATATATATATATATAAACCCAAAAACTCTAATACACACTCCTCGAGGCTAAACCAACCCTCGCACAAACCCAAAACCTAGAAACTAAGTCGAAATGGCCATTTGGTTATTTCGACGAACACGTGGAGTGCGGCTCACGATACCTGTAAACCCCCTCACCCAAAATTAGGGTCACTTGGCTTAGATAGTGAAATTAGGGCTAGTTTGAACCCAATTAGAATTAGCACGCGGCATTTATTTAATTATGCAATAATTTATATCGTGTAGCGCACCTTACTGTTGCTTCGATAATTGGAGCACCTCACTAGCCATTGCCTATCTACAAATTTCACAACCTCATCCTAGACATGCCCGCCTACTATTCTGACCCTTGTGCAACTTATAATATTGCTCTCTGGTGCTACATTTTAGTCGCACAATAAACTTCGCGGACGTTATTTATTAATTATAAATAAATTCCAACTCCGTACCCTTGTGCGTTCCAATCGAAATTGGAGACACAACCTTGACCATTTTGTGCAACCCGAATTTTATTAATATTCTACACTGTACCCTCTATGCCCTGACACTTGTGTCCCGCCTAAATTTAATCCCATGTACTCCTAATTAATTCTAGAACATCGTGCGCATTTCGATTTAATTAATTAAATCCAATCTCCGCCTTTGTGCAATTTTCCATTTGTTGGGGGCTCTTATGCAAAAACGTAATGAGGTATCCCCACTATTGGATAATTCATAAAGAAATCTATTCTTTCCCCTTCACCGAAATTTTCCTATAATTTTTGGGATGTACAGCGCGCACATCGTCCCCATCTAAATTTTATCCCTTGCATTTAATTAATGCAAGTTCTAGCCCTCCCAAACACCCTCATGTGAGCCCAAGGCCTCTTTCCAAGATGTTGACCAAGAATTAGGTCAAACATTCAACCCCCTTTACATATAAATACATTTTTCCTTTTTATCAAAACCTCAAAACCTAAATCACCCTATTCCCCTAGCCGACCTCTTCTCCTCTTCCTGCTCTTCTTCTTCCTCCTCTCCTCGGCACAGGAGCTGGAGCAACTCGCCGGAGCCGACTCATTCCCGGCCATCCTCGCCATCAAGCCGCCTACACAGCGCCTAAGAACACCCCAGCCACCACGCCGGACATCCCCGCTCCTCCCTCGACCGATTCCCGCTCCCAGCCATCACCATTACCACCAACACACTCCCGCCATGCATCCGCCTGCACGAGCGACCGAGCTGCTGTGCTCCACCGGCCTCAACTCCCCACGACTCTCATCTCCTCCGCACGACCAACCCACGGCCACCTCATCGGAGGACCCCGTCGACCTCGTCTCCTCCTTCATCTGCATCACCCCTAACCCCAGGACTCTACTGCTATCGACGCCGACCGGAGCAGCCATATCTGGTCGGCTCGACCCCGCTGTCCGCCACACGTCGACGAACACCCCTCTCCACTCCCTACTCCCTTCTCCACCCTCTTTCTCCTGTGCACCGCCTGCACAGCCATCCCTCCGACGTCCTTCAGCCACGGCCGCTGGCAGCCCCGCCATTGACGACCTATACCACCATCTCCCTATCACCTCGATCCCCTGACCGGAGTATCAACACCACCACCTCTTCTCCAGTTCCTCTCTGTCATCGACCCTTGCTCCCTGGCCTCCCCCACTGGCCGGACCACCCCCTCGCTGGCCGGAGGTCAGCAGCCACCACCTGCATCATCATCATCAATAATTATCAACATGCTCATCACCATCACCCACCTCATTATCCTCGTCTTCACCATCATGTAAAACCCCTCATCATTCTATCATCATCGCCTCATCATGATCATCATCATCATCTCATCATTGTCGTCATCATTATTAGCATCATCGCCGCCACCATCATACACACCATCCTCTACATCATCATCGTCGTTGTCATCATCGCCTCGACTATCCTCGTCATCATCGGCATTATCATCCTCTTTATCATCGTCGTCTCACCATTAATCATCATCCATATCATCCTCGTCATCACCTCTATTATCGTTAACCTAATTAGCACCCTAATCACCATAAACCTAATTAACCACCATCATCATCATCGCCTCATCGTATCAGCAGCCATCAGCCCATGATCATCACTTTCAATTATTAGCATCATCATCACACCACCGTCCACATCTCCATCCTCGTCATCGTCCTCGTCAAACACCATTGCCCTCGTTATCATCATCAGCATCACTTCATCGTCATCTCAACATAGTCGTCACCATCATCATCATCGTCGTCAACCTCACCGTCGTACCCGTACACGTACTCTGAGGTATGAACATGTCTGTCTGCTCCATTTATGTGTGCTTGTGTGTGTTCCAGTAGGACATTAGTATTTAGCCACCACGGTTAGTTTACATCAGACCATGAGTCGGAGAACCCAACGCGCGTTCATATATTTACATGTACGCAAATATTATTCAGTTTGGTATATATATTTACGTACATAATTACTATATATATTCTAATTGTTATGTAAATAAACTACTGGTTATATTATTATATAATTATATGGATATATATATGTATTGTATAATTAAGTAAATGCTAATTGATAATTATGACTATAAATATTCAGACTGTACGACCCTAGGACACCGTGGACTGTCCCGTACTCACCTTGACCATGTTGACCCTAAGCACTTATGAATTATCCGCCTTGCGTACATTAACGTACTGGCTTAGACACCTGTTAGTCGACTGTCTGATTGTGTACAACACTTGAAGATGAGACCCTACGTAATTGAATGCGTAATTGACCGTGTTAGATGACTAGTGTTACCCCTAGTATACCCCCTGAGTCCCGTGTAAATATTGTTATGTGTGCACTAGTGTAATGACTAATGATTTTATTGTATTATATCATATGTACATAGGATATTAGATTTGTTCTGCGTGACTTCTGGAGCAGGTTATTGGTATATTGCAGCTTCCTTGCCAGGCAAGTATACCTTGCCATTGTACTGTTATTTATATTCCATATGTTGCATGCATCTTTATTTTCTGTCCTTAGTTCATATATTTTAACTGTTATATAAACTGCACGCGACGATGTCGTCGCGATATATTTTTATTTATGTATTTGCATTGACCTTGTTTATGAGACTACCCCATTATCATGTAGCATCTTTAGGTTCATTGGCCGTGACACAGTTGTTACACGAGTGTGAGTCTCATATAGATCACGGACTGCGTGACAGGTCTGGCCTCCTGTGCGTATGGGTCGTGCGTTAGGAATAACTTCTGTTAGAAACTTTGCATGCTAGTAGACTTGGCAGTTATTAGAGGTTTATCGTGTCATGGACATGACATGCTTAGAGCATGGGGTGGGGAGAACAACAAGTACCGCATTTGAGCTCCTTTGCACTTTTTTTGTGCGCCCGGATTCTCTGCCGGAGATACGGGTGGTGATGACCCTTATATATTATGTACATTGGCGGGCCTCCGCCGTTCAAAAGACGACGTGCCTTTGAGTCCCCTGGATCTCCAAAAGAGAACCATGCCAAATCTCAGTTTTCAGCCAGATAGCTCACTTGTGGGGAAAGTTGTTCTTAACTGCATTCACTTAGACGGTTAGGCGACCGTTGGATATTTATTTCAGTACTTTATTGGCATGTGTTTAAGTATCTTGTTATGTCCCTCTGAGGACCTGGTCCCCTGCCAGGTGTATTTATTCTTGAGTATTAGCATGAGCGCAGATTCGGATGGTTACGTATGTTTCGAGGATGCCTTCTCTTCAAGCCGTGATTGCTAGCTGGTATACTTGTATTGTGTTTGATTGTGTTGTACTTATATTGTATTTGCTCTTATATTCGAGTTGGTAGTGGATTTGTTTCCATCCAACTATCATCCTTAGATACTTCTTATTAAGAGCTAGTTTCATAGATGTTGGTTATTTAATTATATTTAATTTTCGTGGATAAGATTTAGATTATACCCTATGACTTGTGACATATGTTTTATACCACTTGTGGATTTGATATTCATATTATAGCATACGTGTGGATTTAGTTTCCATATATTGGAGTTGCCATATCCATACGACTGGCATGCTTACGTGTCCTAATCCTACGTATTTTTAGGACTGGGGCATGACATGTTTTTGTGGTGGCCCATACAGGTCGAGAGCATATTGTCTCGGTTACGTTACTGTACCGAACAAGCCTGCACATAGGACTAGAGTATAGGATCTCATCCACAATTGACCATGATTCATCTTCCTCCTCTTTGTTCTATTCGAACAATTGTATCCTGCTTGATTCCTGTACTTCCCTAATAAGTTCCTTGAGTATATATAGCCTTCTGCTAGAATATAGGAACCCCTGTTATTAGGATGATAATTAGAGTAGCACACCTATTAAGAATACAACGAGAATATAGACACACCACTAAGTTTAGGATGTCTAGTGAACCCTAGAATTCTTTATCTCTAGAATTGGTTTACCATTACCCCCCTAATATATTATGAAGACTTGAGAGTAGTATAGACGCTACTAAAGTTAGTTAGAAGTTTACCATAGTGTTTGACCCTAGTATTGAGGAACCAATAGAAAACAAAAATTGAATAATAGGACTGAACCTAACCTTCGCAGTTAAATAAGTATTGAAGAACTATAAATTTAGATTCTTGTCTTGAGAGAGGCAGACAGTACCTTAGAAAGCCAAGAGCAATGCCTAGAATATTTTCCTAATCATACCTCAAATATAGCAACTAACACCCCACTCCCCTTTAGAAAACCATGATGCTATCTAGAGCCCTCTATTTCATATATTGTTCCTCTGCGACCTTAGCGCTCGCTACTTGTGCGATGACTAATCATGTTTTCTCTTCTTCATCCTTCAACTCGTGCCACCTGATACTTCTGATAGTAGGCCAAGTAATTTTATTCTTTGTTAAGGACACATAGTTTGCTAGGATTATAGTTGTAGTCTTGAATTTGAACATTTTGTGCTTGATAGTTAGAGTTTGATAAGTTTGAGTTATTCTTGTAGACTGCGACCCTATGATTATCCCTTAGTGTTAAATCGCGTAAATTGTACCCTCACCTCGATACGAGTTATACTCCCTTCCCTTGAGACTAGTAACCTTTCTATTCTTGCTATTGACACTTGTTCTATAAGCACTATGACTAAGACTTAAGATGACCATAACCTATATAATAGGATACTCTAATAAGCACAAAGACCCCTTCTTGTAAACCTTAATAGGAATTCCTATATTTTCTTTAAGGCATTAGCGTATTAATTTATTATTCTAAGTTGAGTAATATGCCGTAATATGCCTCACCACCTAGTATCACACAGTCCTCTTAACCCATTGGTAAAGTATAACCAAATGACACCGACTTTAGACTTGCATAAGAAGATAATATTTAGACTATAGAAATGGAAGGCCCTATCGCTATTTGGTCGACTAGTGACTTAGACAAGGAGGTTGTATGATAACTATAGAGATTGTAGAGTCTTTTATTATTATTGCTTATGTTGTTTTTGCTTTTGCGAACTTGAATTATTTTGTAACTTCTCTCATCATAATCCAGCGTTATATTTTCTGTGCTACCTTGAATTATGCTGCTATTATAGCGTAGTTTTTGCAAGCTTAATCTTATATCGAGCTTGTTCATGACATATGTGTTATTGGGGCCTGATCAACCACACTAATACAAATTGTCTAATCAGGATCAGTGTATTATGGTCTAGCTAGATATAGTGCGCTTGATTCACCCTTCGCAATACTATTTTACGTGGATTGAGATGTATAATTGACCAGTAGACAAATATACTTACCCTCTAAATATGACGAAGCATATCATATCAAGTACATAACCGCACCGATGTGAGCATGCGAATAAGAAATTACCAAATAGTGTTTCAATCCACCACTGTCTTGACAATTCCCATTTGAGTCCTTTAAACACTTTGATTTCCATACTTCCATTCTATTACCCCTCCTTGAACTCTTTACCATTGTTTTCCGTCTTCCCTTGTTTCGGAAAGACGAAACCTCATGCTTGGAAATAAGTGATACACTGATAGTGCTAGGTATACCCCATAGACTAATCATATGACTTGGTGACCCTCTGTTATAAATGATTAAGGGCATATCATAGATGTTATGTTGGTGTTAAAAAGTTCAAGGATTCAATAACATGATTAAATAATTTGGGGCATAGCTTTCTTAGATGCATAGCCTTAGATGATAGATGGGTAAATTCTAAGTTGGGTAGAAACTGCAATGTTAACTCAAGGAGAATTCTTTAGACTGCAATCAAGTGAGGTTAGATAGAGAAACCCTACCCTAGTATAATTTTGAGGACAAAATTATTTTAAGTTGGGTAGATTGTAAACCCCCTCACCCAAAATTAGGGCCACTTGGCTTAGATAGTGAAATTAGGGCTAGTTTGAACCCAATTAGAATTAGCATGCGGCATTTATTTAATTATGCAATAATTTATATCGTATAGCGCACCTTACTGTTGCTTCGATAATTGGAGCACCTCACTAGCCATTGCCTATCTACAAATTTCACAACCTTATCCTAGACATGCCCGCCTACTATTCTGACCCTTGTGCAACTTATAATATTGCTCTCTGGTGCTACATTTTAGTCGCACAATAAACTTCGCGGACGTTATTTATTAATTATAAATAAATTCCAACTCAGTACCCTTGTGCGTTCCAATCGAAATTGGAGACACAACCTTGACCGTTTTGTGCAACCCAAATTTTATTAATATTCTACACTGTACCCTCTACGCCCTGACACTTGTGTCCCGCCTAAATTTAATCCCATGTACTCCTAACTAATTCTAGAATATCGTGCACGTTTCGATTTAATTAATTAAATCCAATCTTCGCCTTTGTGCAATTTTCTAATTGTTGGGGGCTCTTATGAAAAATCGTAATGAGGTATCCCCACCATTGGACAATTCATAAAGAAATCTATTCTTTCCCCTTCACCAAAATTTTCCCATAATTTTTGGGATGTACAGCGTGCACATCGTCCCCATCTAAATTCTATCCCTTGCATTTAATTAATGCAAGTTCTAGCCCTCCCAAACACCCTCATGTGAGCCCAAGGCCTCTTTCCAAGATGTTGACAAAGAATTAGGTCAAACATTCAACCCCCTTCACATATAAATACATTTTTCCTTTTTATCAAAACCTCAAAACCTAAATCACCCTATTCCCCTAGCCGACCTCTTCTCCTCTTCCTGCTCTTCTTCTTCCTCCTCTCCTCGGCGCAGGAGCCGGAGCAACTCGCCGGAGACGACTCGTTCCCGGCCATCCTCGCCATCAAGCCGCCTACACAGCGCCTGAGAACACCCCAGCCACCACGCCGGACATCCCCGTTCCTCCCTCGACCGATTCCCGCTCCCAGCCATCACCATTACCACCAACACACCCCCGTCGTACATCTGCCTGCACGAGCGACCGAGCTGCTGTGCTACACCGGCCTCAACTCCCCACGAATCTTATCTCCTTCGTACGACCAACCCACGGCCACCTCGTCGGAGGACCACGTCGACCTCGTCTCCTCCTTCATCTGCATCACCCCTAACCCCCAGGACTCTACTGCTATCGACGCCGACCGGAGCAGCCATGTCTGGCCACCTCGACCCCGCTGTCCGCCACATGTCGACGAACACCCCTCTCCACTTCCTACTCCCTTCTCCACCCTCTTTCTCTTGTGCACCGCCTGCACAGCCATCCCTCCGACGTCCCTCAGCCACGGCCGCTGGCAACCCCGCCATTGACGGCCTACACCACCATCTCCCTATCACCTCGATCCCCTGACCGGAGTATCAAAACCACCACCTCTTCTCCAGTTCCTCCCTGTCATCCCTTGCTCCCTGGCCTCCCCCACTGGCCGGACCACCCCCTCGCTGGCCGGAGGTCAGCAGCCACCACCTGCATCATCATCATCAATAATCATCAACATGCTCATCACCATCACCCACCTCATTATCCTCGTCTTCACCATCATGTAAAACCCCTCATTATTCTATCATCATCGCCTCATCATGATCATCTTCATTATCTCATCATTGTCGTCATTATTATTAGCATCATCGCCGCCACCATCATACACACCATCCTCCATATCATCATCATCGTTGTCATCATCGCCTCGACTATCCTCGTCATCATCGACATTATCATCCTCGTTATCATCGTTGTCTCACCATTAATAATCATCCATATCATCCTCGTCATCACCTCTATCATCGTTAACCTAATTAGCACCCTAATCACCATAAACCTAATTAACCACCATCATCATCATCGCCTCATCGTATCAGTAGCCATCAGCCCATCATTATTACTTTCAATTATTAGCATCATCATCACACCACCGTCCACATCTCCATCCTCGCCATCGTCCTTGTCAAACACCATTGCCCTCGTCATCACATCAGCATCACTTCATCGTCATCTCAGCATAGTCATCACCATCATCATCATCGTTGTCAACCTCACCGTCATACCCGTGCACGTACTCTGAGGTATGAATATTTTTGTCTGCTCCATTTATGTGTGCTTGTGTGTGTTCCAGTAGGATATTAGTATTTAGCCACCACGGTTAGTTTATATCAGACCCTGAGTCGGAGAACCCAACGCGCGTTCGTACATTTACATGTACGCAAATATTATTCAGTTTGGTATATATATTTATGTATGTAATTACTATATGTATTCCAATAGTTATGTAAATAAACCACTGGTTATATTTTTATATAATTATATGGATATATATATGTATTGTATAATTAAGTAAATGCTAATTGATAATTATGACTATAAATATTCAGACTGTACGACCCTAGGACACCGTGGACTGTCCTGTACTCACCTTTACCATGTTGACCCTAAGCACTTGTGAATTGTCCGCCTTGTGCATATTAACGTACTGGCTTAGACACCTGTCAGTCGACTGTCTGATTGTGTACAACACTTGAAGATGAGATCCCGCGTAATTCAATGCGTAATTGACCGTGTTAGATGACTAGTGTTACCACTAGTATACCCCATGAGTCCCGTGTAAATATTATTGTGTGTGCACTAGTGTAATGACTAATAATTTTATTGTATTATATCATATGTACATAGGATATTGGATTTCTTCTGCGCGACTTCTGGAGCAGGTTATTGGTATATTGCAGCTTCCTTGCCAGGCAAGTATACCTTGCCATTGTACTGTTATTTATATTCCATATATTGCATGCATCTTTATTTTCTGTCCTTAGTTCATATATTTTAACTGTTATATAAACTGCACGCGACGGTGTCGTCGCGATATGTTTTTATTTATGTATTTGCATTGACCTTGTTTATGAGACTACCCCATTATCATGTAGCATCTTTAGGTTCATTGGCCGTGACACAGTTGTTACACGAGTGTGAGTCTCATATAGATCACGGACTGCGTGACAGGTCTGGCCTCCTATGCGTATGGGTCGTGCGTTAGGAATAACTGCTGTTAGAAACTTTGTATGCTAGTAGACTTGGCAGTTATTAGAGGTTTATCGTGTCATGGACATGACATGCTTAGAGCATGGGGTGGGGAGAACAACAAGTACCGTATTTGAGCTCCTTTGCACTTTTTTTGTGCGCCCGGATTCTCCGCCGGAGATACGGGTGGTGATGACCCTTATATATTATGTACATTGGCGGGCCTCCGCCGTTCAAAAGACGACGTGCCTTTGAGTCCCCTGGATCTCCAAAAGAGAACCATACCAAATCCCAGTTTTAAGCCAGATAGCTCACTTGTGGGGAAAGTTGTTCTTAACTGCATTCACTTAGACGGTTAGGCGACCATTGGATATTTATTTCAGTACTTTATTGGCATGTGTTTAAGTATCTTGTTATGTCCCTCTGAGGACCTGGTCCCCTGCCAGGTGTATCTGTTCTTGAGTATTCGCAGGAGCGCAGATTCGGATGGTTACGTATGTTTCGAGGATGCCTTCTCTTCGAGCCGTGATTGCTAGCTGGTATACTTGTATTATGTTTGATTGTGTTGTACTTATATTGTATTTGCTCTTTTATTCGAGTTGGTAGTGGATTAGTTTCCATCCAACTATCATTCTTAGATACTTCTTATTGAGAGCTAGTTTGATAGATGTTGGTTATTTAATTATATTTGATTTTCGTGGATGAGATTTAGATTATACCCTGTGACTTGTGACGTATGTTTTATACCACTTGTGGATTTGATATTCATATTACAACATACGTATGGATTTGGTTTCCATATATTGGAGTTGCCATATCCATACGGCTGGCATGCTTACGTGTCCTAGTCCTACGTATTTTTGGGACTGGGGCGTGACAATACCTCGTAAAACGCACACCAAACCTACTCAGAATCGACCCAAAATTTATTCACGAGTTCTAATTAATATCTAGAACCTCATAAAAATACTAAATCTCTAATTCTACGTCTGTGGCAAAATTCCATATGCATGTGGAACCCACGATAACGGAAAAACCTCCAAATCGCCCGAAATACCCAAATCTCTGCGACACGGCCTTACGTGTCCGAACAAGGACACATACTTATCCTCAAGACACCCAAGCATATCTACCTAGGTCCGTCTAACCTAGGGCAACACCCAAAATTGGGCCAATCTCGGATTTTACCCGAAATTAACACAAAACCCTATGCCAAAGTCTCCAAACAAGCTCCAACTTTCTTCCACTGGTAGCCCTAAGGTCTAGGAAGGTTCTAAACTACTAATTACACTATATTAGAGCAATAACTAAGAAAAAAGTTAAGGTTTACCTCTTGGGAGTTGAAATCCCAAGGCCAAAGTCTCCAAAAATCCCCAAATTACCACACCAAGCCTCCAAGCCTCCAAACCAAGCTTCTACACTAATTCTAATCTCTACACACCTAGGTTAGGGGAAAGTGAAGGGTTAGGGTTTGCATTCATGAGAGAAATAAATGAAGGAAGAGAAGGAGGGTGAAAAACTTCTTGAAATTGAAGAGGAAAATGGAAGAAGTGAAGAAAGGGAGTAGAGAGGAGAAAATAAAGAAGAAGAAGAAGAAGAAGAAGAAGAAGAAGAAGAAGAATGGAATAAAGGGTTAGGGTGGCAGCCATGTAGGGATTAGTAGGGCTATGGTTTACAACATAACACAATGTCCAAAATACCCTCCAAATTAGTCATCCAAAAATAGGGTTTGGGTTTGGGGTTCCAAATGGACTCTAATTAATCCCTAATCACTCCAACTAACGAATTAAAATATAAATAACTAATCTACACCAATAAGTAAGTCTGACAAGGGTGTTGGTTGGGTCTGACAAGGGTCCACTATGGTCTGACATGGGTCCAAACAAGCCAAAACCCTAAAACAACCAATAAAAATAAATACAATCAACTAATTAAATATTAATACAAATATTTATGATCAATACACAATTTCTCAAATAAAAAAATATCATGCCCTAGAAATGGGGTAGTGACAAGCCTGTCCTCCTTAGAAAATTTCGTCCTCGAAATTTAAAGTCGATCGCACTCCCTCTAGGTCAAACCCCCAACAATCACAGTCAAGAAATTTTACCTAAACAACATACAAGATCGTGGTCCTACTGGTCGTGTTATCACAGTATCAATCAGGGTCACTACACTATCTACCACAGTACAAAAGAAAAGGCTAACAGGTACTAATGAAGCACACCACAAGGAATAGAAATGGACAGGAAGAAGAACAAAAAAAGACAGACCTACTAACCCGACACCCGTAGCATCGGCCTCCTCGACCGTCAATGCATAAGCCCTACCCTGCTGGGGTATCTCCCTCTGCTGGTACGGGGCATGATGCTATGCCACAGGTGGCCTAGCTCCAACTCTCTGATCCTGTGCTCCACAAAATGGAGGTACAGTGGGGCAATCTCGCATCTGGTGAGCAGCGGATCCACAGAACAAACACACATTCAGCCTCCTCCTACAAACATCCCAAGTGTGTCATACATTCCTGCAGTAGGTACAAGTGGGCACTCTCTGATCCTGACCCTGCTGCCCC
The DNA here is from genome assembly GCA_036927795.1 of Iris macrosiphon. Classification (NCBI taxonomy): domain Eukaryota; kingdom Viridiplantae; phylum Streptophyta; class Magnoliopsida; order Asparagales; family Iridaceae; genus Iris; species Iris macrosiphon. The sequence continues at coordinate 177,531,787 of JAYESA010000002.1, read as the reverse complement.
GGCTGCTGTGCTATCTTCTGCACAGAGGGACACTTAGCCGGTCCCGCACTACCACTCGCACTACCTGAATCATCCCTGCCTCTCTTGGACTTGGGCTCCAAGTCATCCTCTGCCCTCTTAGCGTCCCTTACAATCTGCTCGAAAGTTGCCTCGCGTCCACTCCTAGTCAAAGACTTGGCCGCCATGACCAAGCCCTTACGAAATTTCTCGCCTTTGCTGCCTCACTCAAGCTCTCCACAAATCTGCCCAGATGGCAGAACTCTGTTGCATACTCGTCCACCAGCATGCTCCCCTGGACGAGTGCCTCAAATTGGCTCTCCAAGGCACTGAGCGCCACATCTAGGAAAAACTTCTCCTTAAAAGCCTTTTGAAAGCCTTCCAAGTAAGCCCTGGTGCCGCGATCCTCGTATTAGTATGATACCACGTCAAAGCGAGGTCGAACATCTGACTGCCCGCTGCCTCTATCTGCATGCTGTCTGAAATCTGTGTCATCCGGAAAATCCCCTCAATCTGCTCTATCCAGTCATCCGCGTACAAGATCCCCTCTGTACCTCGGAACTCCTTGGGCTGCATCCTCTGGAAGTCAATGATGCTGCCCGGCCTCGGATGCTGTGCCTGATCTGCCTGTGGCTGGATCTGAGCCACTTTGTCCATTACCGTCATGGCCACCTGGTGGGCATTCTCAATGCCCAGTCTCATCACATCCACCTGGCGGTGTTGCGTGTCCATCATCTCCCTGAAGAATGCAAACAACTTCATAGCGTCTACTGGTGCAGGAGGTGGTGGAGGAGGTACCACCGGAACGACTGGGGTAGTCCTCGAATTGACAGGTGGAGGAGAATCCCCGAGAGAAGCAGATGCTCCCTCAACCGCAGGAGTGGTGAGTGGAGCGGTAGCAACTGCCTAAAGTTGAGCAGGATGAGAGGTGGCAGACCTCTTGGTGGCAACTGCTGGGACGGCACGATAGGATCGTGTCTTCGGAGGCATCCTGAACACAGATCAAAAGAAGTCAATACGGCACAAGATACGATATCATCAAAGAAGGACAGTAATATTTTAAAAGAAAGCAATTTCAGAATAATTAGATTAGAATTATTTCTAGTCGTGATTGAGTACACTCTCATCCTAGATCCTATATCCTAGAGCAGGCTCACAGCAGTACAACTAAATTATTATACCACCACGATATCGCACTAATTGTGAAGCTCGAGATCTGCGTGGACCGCCACCAAAAATATGTCATGATCCGCACCCAAAAAATTGGGCATGAGTCGTGGGTACGTCCAGCCTAAGTCGCAGCCTCGGCGGTAAAACGCTGTCTAGGTCTACTATCTAGTTAACAATCTCACACACAATATAAGTACCTGTTAAGATCTCAACACCAAACAGAGGAGCAATATCATAAAGATAACACAAGTACTCAATCACGAATCTAAGCACGATAAGATAACACAGAAGTCTAACAACTATAAAGTCTAACCAACAACTACTACTAAGGACAACAACAACAA
>JAYESA010000002.1:177415276-177525276 GCA_036927795.1 Iris macrosiphon | reverse complement strand
CAACCGATAGAACATTATCATATTATCACTAAGGCGAACATTGAGAATCGTGCTTGGATTTTAAAAAATAGCTTGGACGGTATTTCGTGTCGGAAGATACAAATCAAATATGGTTTACTTGAATGACTATCAACAGGATATATATACGAGACTAAGATTTATCAAGCGATGCTAGGTATCGTACAGGAATTCTAAGGAACGACTTGGTGAATATGCTAGCGAGTGATGCGAACACGATTGAGGATTTGATATGGTAACTCAATTCCTGAGTGGTGTATGGATTATTTTGGAAATATTCAAACGAATACATAGGTCTCGTACGATGGTTGGGTTGAATGATTGAGTATGTATTGAATAAGTGATAAGGCTTATATTGAATAGAGATTCAAGAAAATAAAATTGATATCTTGGTCAAGGAAACTTGTTAAAAACTTGGAGGATCGTGCGAGCAATTTTAAATTGAATTAAATAGATTAAACTTGAGTAGGATATCGTTCGATAGAAGTTAGCCTGAGAAAGAAAAATTGTTGTTCGATAAAAGAAGTAAGCGATAACGGATTTGACCTGGAGTTTGGAAGAACGATCTTGAATATAGTTCGAAAAGATAACCTTCAAAATTAGTCCTGACCAAGAATGATTATCCTGCATGAGCATCGGCGTGGTAATTTTACGTCTGTCGGGGATGATAGAACTCACGGGAACATATTCTGTGATTATTCCAAACGAACTCAATGAATGGAACGTAGCAAAAGTGGATAGACTTTGACTTGAGTATTTGAACTTAGTTGTTTGAGGAATGTTAGAAGTAGACTATGGAATTATCGAACGGTAATATTGAAGTTGGATAATTTTGCTAAATAAATTATAATCATGGCATGAACGGACATGACTTGATGGATTTTATATATATCTTGGATGGAGCAAAGTGAAATAAGGTGTCTCGATCGTTTCGATGATAACCATAAAGTTCGACGTTCTTGTCTTGTGTGAGTGTAACTCTATGCTCATACATGCGTCATGCCCAGATTATGACGATTATCTAGCGGGAGCATTGGCGTGGTGATCTCACGTCCAGCGAGGTTTATCAAACTTGTGGGAGACCGGAGCATGACAAGTGATGGATCGTCTTGACTTATGGTTCGACTAAATAAGACAAATTTGGGAATGGAAGTGAATCGAAAGTGTTTGTAATCCCCCTTAACCAAATTTTAGGTATACCTTATGTAGCAAGAGATTAGGGTTAATTTGGATTCAAATAGGGTTAGAAAATAGGGTTTAATAAAAATCTATTTATATTTGTAACACTAGGTGTACCTTACCGTTGCTACAATATTTGGAGCACAACACTAGTCTTTACTTTCCAACAAAATTTACACCATTGACCTAAACAAGCCAATCTCCAATCCCGACCTTGTGTCACTCATAAATACCCTCTCTTGGGCTTCATTTTAATCGCAAGTCCAACAATCTCTAATTTTTTAAACCCAAACTTCGCACCTATGCCGTTCTAATCAAAATTGGAGACATAATCTTGACCCAATTCATGTAACCCAATATTTGGTGATAATCTATTCTGAGTCTCCTATGTCAATGACACTTGTGATACCCCCAATTTAGATCACATTCACTTCTAATTTATTTTAGAACATATATGACTCAAGTTGTATTTAATTTGGGGCAACCGACTCAACCTAGCCCAAAACTAGACCAAACCCCAACTCAAACCCTCACACACCCTCTTTACTCATACAAAATAACACATACCAATTTTTCTCTCAATACAACACCAAACATGAGTCTCACCCTGTAAACTCCCTCACCCAAAATAGGTATTTGTGTATATTTTATATTATTATATTTATTATAGATATTGAATTTATTTAGAGTATTCTCTTAGTTAATTAGAAAATAAATTTTTTTTAGTATATTTACTTATATAAATATTTATTTAGAATTATTTTTAGGCTATTTTAGATTATTGGGATTTTTCCATAAATTTTAGTTAATTAAAAACTAATAACACTAATTTTTGAGGACTTTAAAGAATTTATTTTATATTCAAACTTAATTAAAAATATCCCAAAATTTTATTTTAGGTTCTAAATAATAAAATATATTTTCTAGAATTTTTTGGGAATTTTTTGATTATTTTTAGCATTTATTTTGAGTTAATTATGAAAAACTGAATTAAAAACTAATTTCTAAAAAAGAAAACCCAAAAAGTAATTAATTCTGCCCAGTCAGCAAACAGGGGGCCCACCTGTCAGTCTCCAGTAGTGAACAGTGCCGAGCCCGCCTGTCAGTGACCGCTAAGTGGGTGCGAGCCGAGCCGAGCCGCCCTCGAGCCGAGCCGAGTCAGAGTTCGACTCAGACTCAGCTGAGCCGAGCCGCGTCAGTGCCTGACCGTCCGATCTGAGCGGGCAGCCCTAGATTGCTGCCACATGGCGCGCTGTGAGCCGCGGCTGCACTTTCTCTCTCCTCTCTATATATATAATAGTTTAGATATTAATTTCTAGGGTTTTTTCTTTAGCCAATTTTTGGAGAATTGTCATCTAGGGTTCCTTCATTTTCCAGAAGCCATTGCGCATAGCTCCGGACTCCAAACGAGGCCTAGTTTTTTTTGTTAGAACGATAATGAGGTTAGATTTCTGATTATATAAATTTTTTTTCTAAATTATTAGTATTAAATTCTGGAAAATTCGTAGAGCACAGCATGTCCGAAAATAGATGTATTTCGATGTTTTCGCAATTTCGGGAGAACCCGGAATCAGAATCACGAACCGTTTAAAGTTTCGGAAATCTAATGTCGAGATCATCGACATATATTTTTCCCAGAATTTAATTCGAATTATTTATATACTGTTAATTCTGTAGAACTTCTAGGTTAGAATTTAACCATCGGTGCACAATACAAAATTTGTATGTGCCATAATTCCCAAACGAATTTGAATTCGGACGAGCTGTAAATTCTAGCATGTTTTTGACGCTAAAATCTACAGGAAATAATGCATGAAAGTTGAGTTTGTGTCGGTTCACTTTTTGGTCAACAGATCGTCTCGATTTGCGTGCCATGAGTCTCGAGTTGATAAAATTCAGTTTCTTTGGACAAAATTTAGGAATTAACATAAAAATCAGAATAATAAGATTAAAATAGGATTTTAGAGTAATTATTCCAGAATTAAATAAATTAAAATAAATTATCTTTTGACGTGATAAATTTGTAATACATAGGCTATTTGGACTGTGACTTGGACTCTGATTCATACCAGCAGCAGGACCCCAGGCAAGATATCTTGCCAAATTGTTTACAGTACTTTGTATGCTATTTATATTTCTTTTTATTTATTTCATTTCTGTATAGTTCTTGCATGTGTAGTTTTTCTCCAGTCATTACTATGTATTAGATATGTTGACACACACATGGCACCTAGTATCATGGAAGGACAATCATTAGGCGTATGGGCTTTTAACCACTCTGGTAAACCGTAGTATATAGTTCGCACTACAGGCGTGTGTCGCGCTGGTCGCTACCCCAGAGGTATGTCGATTTCTGTAGAGTCGCGTTGGTCGCTACCCCAGAGGTATGTCAATTTCTGATGTTCTAGACGGGTGTGTGAGTTGTGAGGCTTAGATCGAGTAGACTACCCTTGCCCATACGTCGAAAAGTTGTCCTCATTTGCATTCATATAGATTGTCTTGTACAGCGTACTTATCTATTTTCAAACCATATGCATGTTTACTGTATTCAAATTGGCTCGTATTTTCTGTATCTAGCTACGTCCCTCTGAGGACCTGGTCCTCTGCCAGGTGTATCTGCTCTTGAGTATTTGCAGGAGTACGGGCCTGGACCTGACGCATTATTTTCTGTCGAGGAGGTCTTACCTTCTGAGCATCGTTGATTATCTGGCGATGGATTCTTTTAGCTGATGCACTTCTGTCTTCACATTATTTTACATTGGAGACTTTATACTCCTCTCTCATTTTAGTTTTGGATATAGTCATGGGTAGTGGATTTGTCTCCACCCGACTATTATTTTAGATATTTCAGACTCCTTATTCTAGTTTAGTATTTCTTTTCTATGACTTGTTGTATGGATGAGATTAACATATCTGTGACTTATGACATTATATATACCACATGTGAGTTTATATTCATATTACAGCGTACGTATGGGTTATGGTTTCCATATATTGGAGTTGCCATATCCATATGGCTGGCATGCTTACGTGTTCCAAGTCCTACGTATTTGGGACTGGGGCGTGACATGTTTTTGTGGTGGCCCATGCAGGTCGAGTTAGCCGTTTCGGTTACGTCACTGTACCGAGCCGGCCTGCACCTAGGATTAGAATTTTAGATCTCATCCACACTTGACTATAACTTACCTTCCTTCCAACATGTCCTACTTAAGTTCTTGCATCCTGCTTGATTCATGTACTCTTCTTAATCCTTCGTCTATCTCTTGCAGAGAGATGAATTTGAATAACGGGCATGCCGCCACCGGGGACAACACGTCTCCAGGGGACGACGACCAACCACTAGGAGTGACCTCAACACCACCTCTTCCTCTCGGACCGGATGGACCGACTAGCAATCCAATTCCATCAACCCCCTCCACAATACCTAATGGGACTTTTCCAGCTCCACTAGCACCGCAAGATGGCCAAGCGCAGCTGTTCCAATTCTTTCAGATGATAATACAGGAACAGAGGCAGCAAGCAGCAGAGCAGAGGCTAGAATTTCTGGCAGCGCTTGAGAGAATGGCTGCACTAGCCCCTATTCCAACCCAGGCACTAGTTTCAGTACCACAAGCTCGGGTTGGTTCAGTCAAGGACTTTGTGCAGATGGGCCCTAAGCCATATAAGGGCAAAGAGAGTCCAGAGGAGACCACGAACTGGATTGCCAATACCAAGAAGTTGTTAGAGGCATCACAACTACCTACTGACCTATGGATTATAGGCGTGAGGACTCAGTTAGAAGGCAACGCGCATCACTGGTGGGAATCAATGGAGCGCCAGTTGGGTACACGTCAGACTTGGGAACAATTCTTGGAATGCTTTGAGAGGAAGTACTTCCCGGATACTGTAAGGGACGCATTGTACGATCAGTTCCTCCATCTAGAGCAAGGGGACAAGACGGTTGATGAGTATGACGCAGAATTTAGCCGTCTCAGTAAGTATGGCACAGTCCTAATACCTAATGACTTAGAGAAGGCTAAGAGGTTTCACCGTGGGCTGACTCAGGAGCTCCAGCACTACACTAGCTCACAGTCCCGGATCTCTTATGCCGAGTTATTGACAGAAGCCAGGATTCAGGAGGCCATCAGCAAGGGAAACAGAATTCAACTGAGAAGTCACCAAGGACCAGTAAGGATACAACAAGGAGGACCCATTCGACACCCTTTGACACGCCAGCAACCAAATAGTGTCGCACCATATCCAGCCAAGGGGCATCGTACTTGTAACTTTTATGGTATACCAGGTCATATTCATAGAAATTGTCGTCGTCGATTGGGATTGTGCATGGTATGTGGATCAAGTCACCATCAAGCTCGAGAATGTCCTCAGCAGAACCCGGGGTCTATGGCATTAAAATCAGGAACACCACATACACCCTCAAGTATAGAAGACCAAAGGGACCCACCACTGCTTCTACAGTCTGCACAAATGGAGGGGACTAGACCCCAGTTGATCAACCAAAGACAAGGCCAAGCACTCATTATGACAAGTATGGGAGAGCAGACACAGGAAGCCGTAGATACAGGTACGACCTTTTAGTTATAATTGTCTTTGCATACTCATAAACCCATTGTGACACAAGCTCTTAGATGTACAAATAGCTGTAGAATTTTATATATGGTAGCTTAGCAGTTATGAGGATGTATGTATATTCTACCCAGATGGCATACACGCGATGCTAATGGATGACGTGAGTAGCAGTAGTAGTATTCTCCCCTATTTTATCTCGCCCTCTTGGGGTGACTCATCTTCTCCTTTTATATTCATTCCTTATCTCGTGCGTAACTCTTCCTATCATAGTCGTATCTTTCGTGCCATTATGAATTGTTTAATATCAACCTCACCCCTATTTTGTTAGTTAAACATAAATGTGTTAGTAATGCTTGATAACTAAGGATGAGTTCTTAATATGTATATGCACTATAACAATATCTGCATTCTTTATTAGTTTAACCCTTAAGTAGCACCATGTAGCATAGTAGAAATTGTTAGATCACTTGAGCTAGATCATAGCCCTAATAGTTAGTCAAGACCTTAAGTGTCTCCCTAAAAACTTAGACTATGCCTAGGAAAGAGTTGAAGGCACTTGTTACGAACTGATGACTATGACAAATCGCTGGCGAGGTAGCGACAGTTGCAGCCAGACGATTATGGTAGAATAGTCGAATTACTTGCAGCCATACTGGCCAGGTGGCGTGGCAGTATTAGACTATGATACTTGACGGTTATGGGAAAAGTCATAGTTATGAGATTCTAGACAGGTATTCCAAGATTCTTGACCCAATAAATGTATTTACCTTACAAACCTAGACAATAGCTTCAAAGAATGTGACTACTAGTAGAATCTTGTAAGTTGGATAGTGTAGACGAGTTAGAGGATGATAGAATAGTGGATGGACAATAGATGAGAAAGTGTTAGAATGGCAGACCAAGAGTTTATGAGTCCTGCTAGACACCAATGTAGTGTAATAGCTATAGTGATCACTATGAATATGGGTTAGTGTCAATTTCGAGGACGAAATTGTTGTAAGTTGGGTAGATTGTAAACTCCCTCACCCAAAATAGGTATTTGTGTATATTTTATATTATTATATTTATTATAGATATTGAATTTATTTAGAGTATTCTCTTAGTTAATTAGAAAATAAATTTTTTTTAGTATATTTACTTATATAAATATTTATTTAGAATTATTTTTAGGCTATTTTAGATTATTGGGATTTTTCCATAAATTTTAGTTAATTAAAAACTAGTAACACTAATTTTTGAGGACTTTAAAGAATTTATTTTATGTTCAAACTTAATTAAAAATATCCCATAATTTTATTTTAGGTTCTAAATAATAAAATATATTTTCTAGAATTTTTTGGGAATTTTTCGATTATTTTTAGCATTTATTTTGAGTTAATTATGAAAAACTGAATTAAAAACTAATTTCTGAAAAAGAAAACCCAAAAAGTAATTAATTCTGCCCAGTCAGCAAACAGGGGGCCCACCTGTCAGCCTCCAGTAGTGAACAGTGCCGGGCCCGCCTGGCAGTGACCGCTGAGTGGGTGCGAGCCGAGCCGAGCCGAGTCAGAGTTCGACTCAGACTCAGCTGAGCCGAGCCGCGTCAGTGCCTGACCGTCCGATCTGAGCGGGCAGCCCTGGATTGCTGCCACGTGGTGCGCTATGAGCCGCGGCTGCACTTTCTCTCTCCTCTATATATATATATAATAGTTTAGATATTAATTTCTAGGGTTTTTTCTTCAGCCGATTTTTGGAGAATTGTCATCTAGGGTTCCTTCATCTTCCAGAAGCCATTGCGCATAGCTTCGGACTCCAAACGAGGCCTAGTTTTTTTTTTAGAACGATAATGAGGTTAGATTTCTGATTATATAAATTGTTTTTCTAAATTATTAGTATTAAATTCTGGAAAATTCGTAGAGCACAGCATGTCCAAAAAATAGACGTATTTCGATGTTTTCGCAATTTCGGGAGAACCCGAAATCAGAATCATGAACCGTTTAAAGTTTCGGAAAGCTAATGTCGAGATCATCGACATATATTTTTCCCAAAATTTAATTTGAAGTATTTATATACTATTAATTCTGTAGAACTTCTAGGTTAGAATTTAACCATCGGTGCACAATACAAAATTTGTATGTGCCATAATTCCCAAACGAATTTGAATTCGGACGAGCTGTAAATTCCAGCATATTTTTTACGCTGAAATCTACAGGAAATAATGCATGAAAGTTGAGTTTGTGTCGGTTGACTTTTTGGTCAATAGATCGCCTCGATTTGCGTGCCATGAGTCTCGAGTTGATAAAATTCAGTTTCTTTGGACAAAATTTAGGAATTAACATAAAAATCAGAATAATAAGATTAAAATAGGATTTTAGAGTAATTATTCCAGAATTAAATAAATTAAAATAAATTATCTTTTGACGTGATAAATTTGTAATACATAGGCTATTTGGACTGTGACTTGGACTCTGATTCATACCAGCAGCAGGACCCCAGGCAAGATACCTTGCCAAATTATTTACAGTACTTTGTATGCTATTTATATTTCTTTTTATTTATTTCATTTCTGTATAGTTCTTGCATGTGTAGTTTTTCTCCAGTCATTACTATGTATTAGATATGTTGACACACACATGGCACCTAGTATCATGGGAGGACAATCATTAGGCGTATGGGCTTTTAACCACTCTGGTAAACCGTAGTATATAGTTCGCACTACGGGCGTGTGTCGCGCTGGTCGCTACCCCAGAGGTATGTCAATTTCTGTAGAGTCGCGCTGGTCGCTACCCGAGAGGTATGTCGATTTCTGATGTTCTAGACGGGTGTGTGAGTTGTGAGGCTTAGATCGAGTAGACTACCCTTGTCCATACGTCAAAAAGTTGTCCTTATTTGCATTCATATAGATTGTCTTGTACAGCGTACTTATCTATTTTCAAACCATATGCATGTTTACTGTATTCAAATTGGCTCGTATTTTCTGTATCTTGTTACGTCCCTCTGAGGACCTGGTCCTCTGCCAGGTGTATCTGCTCTTGAGTATTTGCAGGAGTACGGGCCTGGACCTGACGCATTATTTTCTGTCGATGAGGTCTTACCTTCTGAGCATCGTTGATTATCTGGCGATGGATTCTTTTAGCTGATGCACTTCTGTCTTCACATTATTTTACATTGGAGACTTTATACTCCTCTCTCATTTTAGTTTTGGATATAGTCATGGGTAGTGGATTTGTCTCCACCCGACTATTATTTTAGATATTTCAGACTCCTTATTCTAGTTTAGTATTTCTTTTCTATGACTTGTTGTGTGGATGAGATTAGCATATTTGTGACTTATGACATTATATATACCACATGTGAGTTTATATTCATATTACAGCGTACGTATGGGTTATGGTTTCCATATATTGGAGTTGCCATATCCATGCGGCTGGCATGCTTACGTGTTCCTAGTCCTACGTATTTGGGACTGGGGCGTGACACACCCTCATCCAATCCAAATTCCTATTTTTGTAAAACCCATAACTATCAAGGACCTAAGTGTAAAAAGGTAGCAAGGTGTCAACATCCTATTGGAGCATTTCTAATGAAGAAACCCACCCCCTTGGTCATGTGATCGGTCACATCTTACCCTCTCTCCCATTACATGGTGCTATTTACCCTACATCTAATCCTAGCCCTTCTTTCAAACTCCCCCTATCACAACCCTACATTTGCTCTACTTAAGGACACTACACCCCCAAGGTAGCAGCCCTAATCCCAAGGAGAACTTCTCTCACTCTCTCTCCTCCTTCTTCCCTCAAGTCAGCCGAAACCCATCCCCTCCTCCTCCTTCTTCTTCTTCTTCTTCTTCTTCTTCTTCTTCCTCTCCTCATTTCCCCTTGAACCCTAAAAACCATCACCACCACTGCCATCACAGCATCCACCACTATCTTGACCCACTCTTTCACCTTCACCAACAGCAACCACCCTCACCTCCACCACCACGACCACTGCCTACACCATCACCCCCGCCACTGTCATCACCACGACCACCACCATCACCATCACCCTCAGTCACCACCGGACCACCCCCTTCCTCCTAGATCTTCACCTCCACCACCGGTCCGCCACTGCCATCACCCACAACACCATCATCACCACGACATTTACCACCACTGTCATCACCAGCACCACCCCTATCTCCACCTCCTTTCTTCCCGTCCCGACTACCCGCAGCAATAATACCATCATCACTACGACCTTCACCCCCAATGTCATCACCAGCACCCCCCCATCTCCACCTCCTTCCTCCCCGTCCCGACTACCCGCAGCAGCAACACTACCATCATCTTCACACTGCCACCACCAGCAACACTCCAACACGCTCGAGCACCCCTGGTAACTCCTCCCCCTTCTTCTTCTTCTTCTTCTTCTTCTTCTTTACCTTTTCTTTTTGTTCTTTAAATTGCTTATGAACACCTAGCTAGGGATAGATGTTCTCCATATTTTATTTAACAAATGCTCATTAACACTTGTTAAATGACCTTGTATAGTTTAATTTTAGATTACTATCAATATCTAGGGTTTAAATACATATGAATGAATGAGTTGTAGGGGATACATATGATCTAGAAATAAGTCTCAATGCCATGATAGTGTTTGATACATGTTAAGGATATATGTACAAGGTGTATAGTCAGTTAGGAAGGCTTATTTTAAATGATTAGACCATGTTTAGTTAAGTTCATATTTGGGGGATTTACACATCTACATGTGATGTTTGATTCAAATATAAATAGATAGGTGATAATATTTGTATATGTGTTGGAAGATGATAATGTGACATAATACGTATTAAGAGGGATAACTAATTTAAGACTGAAGCACTCGTGTTTGTGGTTACATTGAAGGCATGGGTTGAGGATGAACATTATTTGCAATTGACCAAAACCATACTTGATGATACCAGTTGTAGAAGCATGAAAAATACGCTGGATAGCTCTACGCAGCATCTTGATATGGGGCAGCGTAAACAGAGGACCTCAGAGCCATCAAGACATGCAACGGAGCTTTTTCCGCTGAGCACAGCGTAAAAATATAGGCTCGAGGACCATCCGCATAATACAGTATGTCCAGGCTGCTTCAGCGTGAACAGGGTGCTTCATCGCCCTTATGGCGTAAAAATCATCCGCTTTCAATGCAGCATTGAAGTGTACGAGGAACGCTTCGTATTCTTCGAAATGAACCTGTCAGATCACGCAATGAACCTGATGTCTGGACTCCTGACAAAGAGCACAGCACGACAACCCAAGCGACGGGTATCATGATGGCGCGGCACTGCAATCCAGGCTGTCATTTACTGCCATTTTTTTTGCATAAACTACTTTTTCACATACGAAGGAATACGCCGCCTTGTTTTACACAGGCAGATGTGAGCTATTTACGCTCCGTGGAAGACAAACAGCCTGCCACGTCAAAAGCTGTACTTCGTACAGGGCTCGAGGCACGTCTCTACATTTAATGCACAGAGCGGTGACAGTTTCTTGAGGCACGTCTATGCATTTGAAGCGCCGAATACTGACAGATGCCTGAGGCACGTCTCTGCACTTGATGTACAGAAGGATGGCAGACCTTCAAACCACGCCTCCTCATTTAATGAGCAGGATGATGGCGAATCTCTACATTTAATGCAGGAGATTTGGTTAAATGTCACCGAACCGTCGTTTAGTGACATCCCCTTTGCGTAAACTACTCTTACGCATACAAGGGAGTATGCCGCCCAGTTTTACACAGGCAGACATGAGCTTTTTATGCTCCGCAGAAGGCAAACAGACCGCCACATCAGCAGTCACTCTTCATACAGAATTCGAGGCGCGTATCTGCATTTAATGCACGAAATGATGGCAAATCTTAAAGACAAGCCTCTGCATTTAATGCGCAGGATGGGGGCAGATCTCTGCATTTAATGCAAGAGATTTGATTATATCTCCAAGAGCCATAATTCTGGCTAAAACGTCCACATCGTCTCGGCTTCTACGCCTGCTCAGCTTCCATGCCCACCCGGCCTCTATGACCACTTGGCTTCTACGCCTACTCGGCCTCTATGACTACTCGGCCTCTATGACCACTTAGCTTCTATGCCCACTCGGCTTCTACGCCTACTCGGCTTCTACGCCTACTCGGCTTCTATGCCTATTTTGGCTTCTATGCCATGGTGACAGTTACTTGGCTTCTACGCCAACCTCTTCTACACAAGGGATAACTACCTACGTGGCTTCTACGCCGTGATCTTCGCAGCAAATATACGTATTTTGTCCCTTAGTTGGATGCGCGTCACATGCTAACTCAAAAGGTCATCTATACGCAGGCATTGGTTATTTTAAACCGTCGTGTAAAAGGGTGCTGTACTTTCTACTACTCGGTTTCCACACCGACTGAGTGGTCCCTGTCACTAAAACTCTATAAATAGAGTCCTCTATCAACGAGGAAAAAGGTCGAAAAAATTAGGTCTAAAAACTGATCAAGAAATCCAATATCAGATCCAACGGTCGCAAAGATCGAAGGTCAAACGGTCGAGAGAGAGAGGAGAATCCGGAGCTCAGGCAAAGAGAAGGGATCGACGACTTTCGCATCGAGCATCCACCCTCTTTAGCAACCTTCGAAGCTGCTTTCTGTCTTCCACGGCACTTCTTCAACATCGTGTGGTCCAAGGGCTAAAGTGATCGACTGCAGATCAGACACCTATAGCAATATTTACCCAGATTAAATAAATTATACTTAGACGTCCTCATATAGGATCAAATTTGTACAATCTTGTTTGTAAACATAAAAGAAGGGCGGGTTTTCGTATAAGACCTCGTTTTCCACATTATCAATCTTTTTCCTGTTTATCACCATAAATACCAGTGTTTGAGGATAGTGTTTGAGGACGTTATACGATTTGATAATTTTGTATTTATTATAATGCTTGCCTAGTCAACCCCCCTAGTTGACCTAGTTAGAACCCCTTACTTGTGTTAGTTCTAAGTAGGGTATTTTAGATGCATTCTTGTACGTGTTCAGCGTATCTCGGCGTAATGACTAATTTGTTATATTATTATATTTAGGCTAGTTGGATCGTTCAGGCAAGGCTTCGGGAGCAGGACTGGGGTATTTGTAGCTTGAGGATTCAGGTTGTTTGAGCATGTTGCATGGTGCTTGATCCAGTGGAGTGGGACGGGTGCGTCATAGAGTAGACTTGAGCATTATGACCGTGAGCGAATTCAGTATCATCACCCTCAGGCGAGTGGTCACTCGAAAACCATAACTAGTAAATCAAACATAAATCGAACGCATGCTTAGTTTAATTTAATTTCCTTTAACCTGATTAAAGATCCAAATTAACTTGATCGATTAACTACGACTTTAAGTGCTTCATTCATCTTGGTACATTTTAATTGCAACTGTAAGTTTATCTAAAGTAATTGATTAAGTAGTGTTATATATTTAACAATAATTGATTTAATTTGATTTATAGTAGTTAGCATAGCATGTGTTTCCTAGACCACAAATTTTGTATAAGCACACTTGGTTAACTTGAATGCTTGGGTAATCCCGTCCCCGTAACTACACTTTTGCAACATATGTACATAGGGGTGGCAGTAGATTAGAATTGACATAGCTAGTATTTATTTTTCTTGTATTACTAGTATACAATCATGTTAGATAGACTATCCATATATGCTCTTGTTAGTTGCTTTATTACCTTTATTGTATAGTCATAGATGATATTTAAAATATTATTGTGTATCCGGTGGGTTGCACCATTGATGGTCATCTTGTGGATATATTTGTGAGTCCGGCGGGCTGCGCCGTAGACATGGATTTGACATGGGGTAAAATATTATGTTAAGTGGTGTGATGGCAGGTTTGGAAACATAAAAATTACAAAGGAGACTCTGCTAAAAATTTTGAAAAAAATTTAGTTTTAATTCGGAATAACTTGCTTGACTTGACTTGGAACAGCTTGTTGACTTGATTGGAATAGCTTGCTTGACTTGACTTGGAACAACTTGTTGACTTATATTTTGGAATAGCTTTTTTGACTTGCACCTTTAGAACAGCTTGATTTTATTATTATGTGATAACCATATTACCTTTGATGTTTGACTTTGGTGTCTCACTGCGATACTTGGATGTTCTCTTATCTACCATCATTACGTGTATATATATTATTTTTATGTAACTCATATGCAGGCATATCCGTACACAGGTATGAACTTCCTACCAAATCTTTTAAACTCATGTCTTTAGTACATTGCATTTACTTTGTACCCATACCTTATTGTAGCTTGCTCTTGTTAGGATTTAATTGATAGTATGGACTTAGTTACATACATATGTATATAATTGTGTTTGATGTACTATGATGATTGCAGCTTCCTTTGGAACCTCGTTCTCCCCGAATTGACAGGCTGGATTTGTGTATCCAGGTTTCCGGAAAGTGAGTGACAGAGGATTGATCTAGCTATGCCACCACCTAGGAGTCGGGTTGAGGTGTCGTGCCCGAGCATCCGTGGGTACCCTCACCTCGTATCATTATCTTTATCTTTCATATTTATTTTAGTATAATTTCATGAGGAGTGATATGTGCTACCCATGGTATTCTACTCTTATGAGTTTAGTTTTTATATGCCCATATTCTTGTGTCTCGGACATATTCGAACATAAATGCTATCGGGTGGCCAACTTTAGTATTATATGTTCTGTCTTACTTTTATTACCCATGTGAATTGAGATACAGTAATAGGCCAACCATAGGATATGCATGCTAGAATACCCAACTAAAGACAGCTTATACATTTATAGTTGGGCAAGAGTCCACGATAGACGTAGCTATCCATTGCCACGTGGCTCAGTCCCGCGTATTTTAGGACTGGGGTGTGACATGGATAAGTTAGTCTACAACTTGGAGTAAGTCACGCATGATGGTTTCGTGAACGGATACGTGAATCTTGTTGGATGACTTAGAGTTATGATTGAGATCAAAGATTTAGAATTTAATCATGGCTTGGTGATCTAGACTTAGAATGGACATGTAGATTCTATCAAACATGTTCAAGAAGATAAACTATATAAATTGCTAGACTTGTCATGCATCTTGGATATATCATGGATTTGACTGAACGGACTCGAACCCCATGCAACGAACGTATTAATGTGAGTAGGATGATCTGTGCTCGATGTTTAGAAATCTGAGTGAAACAAGCTTGGGTAGGATATCCCGTGCAAATGAACAATGGTTTGACCTTAGGAATTGGGGGAAGCATCGTACGACAAATTTGTACGATAAATCGTGTGCTTGAACTGTACCTATGACCTTGTGAGCTG
The DNA here is from genome assembly GCA_036927795.1 of Iris macrosiphon. NCBI lineage: Eukaryota > Viridiplantae > Streptophyta > Magnoliopsida > Asparagales > Iridaceae > Iris > Iris macrosiphon. Next base: position 177,510,183 of record JAYESA010000002.1, on the reverse strand, counting down.
ACCTAGTAATTAGGCAGACGACCTTGTGCCGAGTGAGAGAACTTGTATAATCGACTTTAGAATATTGCTTGAGCAAGCCATAGAACTGGGGCAGCAAGACTTAGAGTTAGACTTGGAATGGTAAATGTGTGTTATGTTTGACACGAATGGACATAGACGCTAGTCGATTGATAGGATAGATCGTGCTTAACAGTAGTGCAATACTTGGTTTAAGTGGGATTGGAATGACTTGGATTTTATTGACCCTGTTGGAAGTATCATTGTGATTCATAAGACGAGAACCCTTAAGATTTTTACAAGTAGCTTGTCTGAATTCACTATCGCTAAGTTTGGTTAAATACATATGTTTGAGGGATGCCTTGAACGTGTGTACGATCCAAGACTCAATAATATGTTGAACTCGAGTGTAAAGACTTTGTTATTGGTAAGTCGGTTGACATATATATGTTTGAGGGACGCTTTGAATATGTGCACAATCCAAACTCGTGATATGCTGATCTCGAATGGTAGTACAAGTAAATATGTTAGACTCACATGGACGAGTATATCGATTTGGATAAGTTTGCCTCAGTCTTAGATCGTTATTCAAGATGGATTGCACCATACCCCACATTAAACGATATATGTTCCGCGCTAAGGAATAGTAGAAATCGAGCCAGAGCTTGGATTAAATGATAGAGTCATTCAATGAGACCGACCCAGCATACACGCGACACGATATAAGGAACGAGTAGGAATTTGTATTCAAACGGATCTAATGGTACTAATTGCTATGTTTGAGATAGATTCGATAGTATAATAGAACAGTTTGCGCTCAGGAAGTCTCGAGGACGAGAATTTTTCTGAGTGGTGTATAATGTAACGACCCGTTCCGCTCAAGCGGACAGCTGATTCAAACAGCATAAGTGCAATGACTCGATCCGCTTTGCTCAGAAAGAAGACTCGTTTGAGGCAAAGGATTCCAGACTTGGCCCTTCAGGAGTTCAGACTTAGACTTTCAAAGGCTCACTCGGAGTATCGCTCGACTGAGACAAATCATCGCTAAAGTGAGTGGCTACGATTAACTTATCTTTGCTTAGCCAACACACTTAAAATATGGATGATACATGCTAGTCTCTAAGTGAATTATCCCTTGCATTCTAATAAAGAATATAACGCACCTACCTAAGGAAATAATCCTATCTTGTATTGCTTGTGTTAGAACATGAAAACGAAACTTGGCTTATAACTTTGACCCTCGCATGCTACCTTTGCTTCGTGAAAGTAGACCTCGCTTTGCCTCGAGTAGATCATGATATACTCTTCGTAGTGCACTGCTTCATTTGTTTACACTGCACACATTAAGAACTATATCGCTTGGTATGTCCATGTACGGCTTCACCCCTCGCACTACCCCTTAGACCCGTGCTAATATAAATGCTTATATTTCAAATATAATGCATTCTTGCCTGCTTGCATTATAACTTATACTCGTTTCCTCGTTTCAATGCTTGTCACATAATTTTATGCCACAATCAAGTAAATACTATCTTGCCTTGCATTCATCTAATTCACCGGAAGACTATCTAATAGTCATTTCGTGCAAGTATAAACCTGAAAGTGTTCGGGATCGTTGGGTCGCCAAGGCATTTCTGAACCAGGGGACTGTACCACCTCAAGTTTAACTCTGAACGAGAATTATGTCAAGTAAAGCAAAAAATTACAGCTCATGGAGCATACTCGTTCTAAACAAGAATCAAGAATTTACATGTCATGTCATTAATCCCGTGAATCTGAGACCCAAGACTTGCATGTCACGGACAACTTGTGCACAAGGTATTCATGTTCAAGTTCCTACGGACGGTCGTCGGGGCACCGGGGCCGATCTGATTCGAACAAAACTTCCAAGTAGTCACGTGGTAGTGGGCAGCATGGAGTGAACGCCCCCTTGGCCTTGTATTGCACTCTATATTGTCCCGGGCGAAGGTAGCATGTAGCGACTCATACATCACACATCTAATATTGTCCTGAGACTATAACCCATCCTTTATGGCTATACCAGCGACTTATGTTCATATAAATAAGTCATCCTCATTTACCGGTAACCCGCATGCGAGTCATTGTATCGTATCCAATAAACTGAAATACCTGAACAGATATGATTATAACTCACTTATACATATTTAACACTTGAACATCTTCTTCAACACTTCTGAATAATCTATGTAAATCGTAAAACTGAAATAGAACCTCACTCATTACACATATGTTTGCTTATGTAATTGCCCCTGGATTTTATTATATATGTTCGTGCTTGGTTTAACTTGGTTTACCTTAGACAGAGAAGGATGAATGAAAAGTTGGTAAGTCTTGTCTTGTTACTCTTATACCGCACGGTGCACTGTCACACGAGTTAGGCTTGTATATTATCCCATAAAATTGATCCTAAGGCAAGACTAGAAAGATAACTTAATAGATGGCGCACATAACCTATATAACGTGTTTAGATTTTTCGAGCGGACGAGAAGACTCCCCACCAGTGCATTTATGTACTGATAACCTACCAGATTGATTGTAGGGTGTTGGAGAACCTCGTTCGGTGCAAAAAACTCCTTCGTGCATGCTAAGACGTGGAGTTCACTTTGGAGCCTTGGAGCATTGCGTCCGAAACTGAAGCACATATACAAGACAAAATATTGGAACATCGTCTATGTATCATTCCACAAATATAGCCACTTAGCACGCTTTTACTGTTTCGAGAGAGAGGACTTGAGAAACTTGTAATCTTGGCCTATAACCGATTTAAACATTGATTCAATATCAATAAAGTGCTTATTTTATTTCCATACTTGTATTATTCAATGCTTCCGCTATTGACGACTTTGTAAACTTGTTATCAATCGCCTGTTCGTTTCTTATTCCACTGCACTCAGACTATCTGTGCAACTCTGTGGCTTAGATATTTTACCGCATGTTTGGCTCATGGCCTTGCACGGGCGCAGCTTGAGCTCGTGCGGCATCACTTCCAGATGGAAAATATTGTCTCTTGGGAGCCCTGGCGCGATGATTCGTGCCTAGCAGGAACGACCGATTACCTGCAGGAGATCGGGACATGACACTAATAGCAAGGACTTAATTGCCTCAGGATGTTTCGATTAGCCTCTCCTAGGCCGAACGGTTTCTAGTGTCCTATAATATCGCTCGAGAGATCCGATACCTTGTGCACAAGTTGTCAGACTGATACATGGATGCACTCCTATCAGATAATACTATAAAGCAAGCAAACAATGATTTAGCAAAATTTTACCTCTTCTTTTTATCAATCGATCGATAGGTTCAATTCACGGCCCAACACTACACTAGTATACGCTCATACTAGCTGCTTTAACACGTGATCAAGCTATTCTCTGAACGAGTTAGATAACAAGTCTATGTTTCAAGCAGAAGTTCTTTTAACATGAAACTAGTAACAGTTCTATAAATCTAACATGCTACAGTTCTATCTTTTGCATCAATGACAAGCAAACATATAAACGATCTCTAATAAGCAAGCATGACACAGTTCTTCTATCTTTTTTAGTTAATCATGTAGTTCTACTCTTGTTTAGCATATCATTCGTTTACTCTTCCTATTAGCATGGCAAAGGTTCGTTCGATAGCCGTGTCAGTGTAACCTAGCATGCAAAATACTTTTCTTTATCGTTCCCTCTGCAACGGGAGATGGTTGGAAGTGTTCTAGTCGAGTAGGACGGAATGTTTAGCCCCTAGAACTAGTGATCACTCCCCTATTGTTATAAGATTGGTAGAAGTGCTGGTTATCAAAGGAATATCTTTCAGATTCAACAATGCCTAGATTCATATGGAAGGCTACAAGGAGATCTGACTCGGCCTCTACTGTGCCCTAGCGTAGAACATATATCGCTTAACGCGGAGTATATTATAATCCATCTCAATGATGATCTAGGGCTGAGGTAAACTTATTCAATTTGTTATACTCGTCTATGCGAATCTAATATATTCACTTGCACTAGCATTCAAGATCAGCATATTGTGAGTCTGGATTATGCACATATTCAAGGCGTCCCTCTAACATATGCATGTCAACCAACTTAGCAATAGTAAAGTCTTTGTACTTGAGTTTAACAAATTACTGAGTCTTAGATTATGCACATATTCATGGCGTCCCTCAAACATATGCATTCAACCAAACTTAGCGTTAGTGAATTCAGACAAGCTACTCGCAAAAATCTCAAGGGTTCTTGTCTTACGAATCACAACGATACCTCCAACGGGGTCAATCAAAATCCAAGGCATTTTCAATCTCACTTAAACCAAGTATTGCACTATCATTACGCATGATCTATCCGATCAATCGACCAGCATTCAAGTCTTATTATCTATTTTATTCATATTTAAACATAGTGTACATTTATCGACCCAAGCCTAACTCTAAGTCTTGTTGCCCTAGTTATATGGCTTGTTCAAGCGATACTCTAAAGTCGGTCATACAATTCTTTCACTCGGTATAGGGTCGTCTGCCTATTCTCTAGGTCAGCTCACAAGGTCATGGGTACATTTTAAGTTCACGATTCTTATCGAGCAAATTCGTTGCACGATACTCGCCCCAAATTCCTAAGGTCAAACCTTTGTTCTTTCGTGCAGGGTATTCTACCCAAGCTTATTTCACTCATATTTCTAAACATCGAGCACAGATCATTCTATCCGCATCAACATGTTCATTTACCCAGGATCCAGGTTCGGTTAGCAAAACCATTCCTAAGACACTTTCGTTCAATCAAATCCATAATATATCCATGTCGCAGGTCAAATTCATCGATTTGCATAGTCTATCTTCTATATTGCGTTTGATAGAATCCACCTTTCCATTCTTTTCTAAGCATGGACCACCAAGTCACGATTCCATTCTAAATTATCGATATATATCATAAACTCTAAGTCGTCTAATACGATCTATGTATCCATTTATGAAACCATCAAGTATATCTTACTTCACGTTCTAGACTCACTCCTCCTCAAAATACTTTGATTTATTTGTATCATGAAACTCGTCTTATTGTATTGAACCACAAGTTAAGACGATCCTTTAATTACCACGCTCTGGTCTCCCACAAGTTCAATCATCCCCGTTGGACGTAAAATCATCACGCCAACGCTTCCACGGGATAACCATCCTAATCCGGACGTGACGCATGTACGAGCATAGAATTTTACTCATATAAGACAAGAATGTCAAACGTTATGGTTATCATTGAACGAACGAACAAATATCTTATCGTTTACACTTTGCTCAATAAAGATATATATCCTTTAAGGCATGTCCGTTCAGGCCATGATCATAATTTGTATAGTAAAATCATCCAACTTTAATGTTACCGTTTGATCATTTCGTGGTTTACTTCTAGCATTCCTCAAACAACTAAGTTCAAATTCTAAACCCAAGTCTATTCACTTTCGATACATTCTATTTTATTTATTTAGTTCATTTATAAAATCTTCGAATATGTCCCTGCGAGTTCGATCATCCCCGTTGGACGTGAAATCACCATGCCAGCGCTCCCGCGAAATAATCGATCTCGTCTAGGCCTCATGTCGAGTGTTACCTTCGAACTCGACTCAAGATCGCTCGTTCAAATTCAAGATTAAGTCCATTATCGCCTTTCTTAATCATCAAATCACTAATTTTCTAACTTGCATGAATCTATTCTATCTTCCAACCATTGATATGATATAAAGTCTCCTAAATTCGAAATTGTAGCATTCATACTCAAACCGAACTCTATCGAACGATATCCTACTCAAATAAAATTTTCTATGTGCACTATCATTCATTTTTGCCATATTCCAATTGTACTAACTCTGATCGCATCCGTGATTATTCTATCTCAACTCAAATTTTAATTCGTTTTATTCAATTTAAAATTGCTTGTACGATCCACTGAGTTTTCTCGACCAATATATCAATCCCAAGTACTCTTTATTCCTATCCGATGTAAGCCTTATCCCTTGTTCAACTCATTTTAACTCATTCAAATCAAATTCTAAATGATTTCTTTGAATTCGCTTACTTGTTAGGTGATATTTATACTAAGGCTTTACACAATCTCATCTCTTGCTGCTAGACTCGTTTAATACCCCAACATCCATGATTCGTTCGAACATTTCTAAGACAACCAATACACCACTCAGGGTTCAAGCTATACTCTAAGAATCTTTATAACTCATTATATATTTTTTGCATATCCGAACCTAAGACTATCATATACACCACCCAGGAATTGAGTCATTCTATTAACTCTTGAATCGTGTTCGCATAGTTCACTCGTATATCCAATTCATTCCTTAGAACTCCAACACGGTCCATATTCGCTGCCTCGACGATCTTAGTCTCGTATGTACCTCTATCGATAGTCCTTCATACAAACTATATTTTTGAATCATAATTTATCGTTACGAATAACCTTCCAAACTATGTCTCCAAATCCAAACACAATTCTCATTATTCGCCTTAGAGTTACTCCGATAACTTCTCTATCGATTTACATTCTAAGTCTGACTTTATTCTTATCCGAATGAAACCCAAATCTCGCTGCAACATGCTCACACAAAAAGGTCTAGGTGTACGATACTCAATACAACTTTAGCAAAATTGCTGTGTGCATAGCTAACTGTCCGAACGATATTCTATATCGCACACTAACCCGCTTGGTATTCACGTATAGTATTCGGGTTCATTTATAACTTCTAAATTCTAGCACGAGTCTATTCCCATAAAGTCTAACACAGGTTGGCACAAAGGCCATCACTTCACAATTTTGTATAAGCAATCATATCATTCATATTCATTTTTTGAAAATATTTAGACTCATTGTATGGAATATCCCGTTGAAGCATTGAGAGAGAGCGTCTGTAACATAACCCACGAACGAGCTTTCAAAACAAAAAGAATTGATAAGAAATTCAAGGACATAAATCCATGCTCTGATACCAATATGTCACATCTCGATCTCCCTTAGGAATCGACCGTCCCCGCTAGGCGCGAATCACCGCGCCAGTGCTCCCACGGGATGATCGTTTCCATCGGAACGTGATGCCGAGCGAGCTTGGAGTTGCGCCCGTGCAAGGCAAATACCAAAACGGCCATTGATAACTAGTTCACCAAGTTGATATAGCAGAAACATAGAATAAACACAAGTATGAATACATAAACAAGCTCTTTTATTGATAATGAATAAGGTTACAAGTGGCGTTAGGCTGAGATTTACAAGTTGCTCTCTCTCTCTCTCTCTCTCTCTCTCTCTCTCTATCTTAAACAATAAAGGCGTGCCAAGCAGCTTACAACTTGGGATGATACATAGGCGATGTTTCAATATTATGTCTTGTATATTTGCTTCAGCTCCTGACGCAACACTCCAAGGCTCCAGAGCGAACTCTATGCCTTAGCGCACACGAGAGGATATTCCACACCAAATGAGGTTCTTCCACACCCTGAAAGCAATCTGGTGGGTTATCAGTACATGAATGTACTAGTGGGGAGGCTTCTCGCCCGCTCGATAAATCCAATATGTTATATTAGTTCTGTACACCAACTATTAAGTTATCATTCTAGTCTTTCCTTAGGATCAATTTTATGACATAAGATTCAAAGCCTAACTCGTGTGGCAATACGCCGTGCGATATACAAGAAACACGGTGATACTTACCAACTAACCATTTGTCCTTCCCTGTCCAAGTATAAAATCAAGTTAAACCAAGCACGAATATATATATAGGAATCCCATGTAAACTCCCTCACCCAAAAATAGGTATTTTGTGTGTATTTTGTGTATTTGTTTTAGATTATTTTTCAAAACAATTAAAATCTGATAATTTTATTAGGATACTTCACCGTGGTTTGGACATTAATAATATAGGATGGCCCCAAAACCTTTATCTCCCTTCATAGAAAATAGCCTACATAGGAGACACTAGTTGTGGGATCTTTTCATGGCACAGAAATTTGACCCCTTGGTGTTAGTATGACCTTAGTGTAACAACCCTAGATTAAGTATTAAATATTTAAGTATTATATATATAATTTATTTGTGGTTATTTTTTATCCCAACTTTCTACAATTAGTATCCCATAATTTCCCCTGCCAAGTTAGGCATTTTTTTCTTTTTATAGATTTACATATTATTTACTATTAACATATTTTGTGCACAACCATTTGATTAATTACTTAGTTAATTAGATAACACCCTTATTTGATTTATATAACTAGATAAATATCTAATTATTAATTATAAAATATTATATACAATATTTTGAGTGTGGTATTTTATTAAAGTCTTACAAAATAATTTTTAGAATTTATTTGGTGTGCAAATATTATTTTAGGATTTTAACCTCATATATATATATATATATATATATATATATATATATATATATATATATATATATATATATATATATATATATATATATATATATAATAATGTTAGTAATAGTAATAATAATAATAGCAACAATAGTAATATTGGTAATAGTAATAATAATAATAGTAATAGTAATAATAATAATAATAATAATAATAATAATAATAATAGTAATAGTAATAATAATGATAATGATAATAATAATAATAATAATAATAATAATAATAATAATAATAATAATAATAATAATAATAATTAATAATAATAATAATAAATAAGAAAAAGAAAAAGAAAGGAAAAAAGAAAAGAAAAGAAAAGAAAAACAAATAAAAGAAAGAGAAAAGAAAAATAAAATAAAATAAAATAAAATAAAATAACAAAACTTAAAACAAAAACCTAATCCTACTAACAACATAATTCTTATCAACTACACAGCAACCCACCACCCGCGTGAACCATCCCAGCACCCTATATATATATATATATATATATATTAAACTATCTAAAACCCTAACCCTAACCCTAGTTCCGACGACCCCAGCCCGACATCGTCGCCCCCTCAGCCATGCACCGCCACAGCCCACCGACCGGCCGCAGTCCTACCGCGAGTGCGCACCGCGCGTACGCGCGAGCATGCATAGCAGCGCAGCCCGAGCACACATCTTCAAGGTGATGTATCTCCCTCAATTTTGATTATTTTTTGTGCGGTTTATTCGCGTACGTTCATAACCTAACCCTCTAGGATTTTCAATCCAGCGGCACGAGTTTTCGTGTCCCGGATCAGTCAAAAAATCGACCGAAAAATGACCAAAAAACTGACCGAAATAGTTCAGAATTTTGAATCCAAAACCCCATGTTCACACCTAATTTGCCATCAACCTGTTTAATATTTTCAAAATCTAATTAAAGGGTTTTTCTTCTCCATATAACCGAGAAATTTTTTGTTCTTTTAGTTTTTGTTAATTTGTTCTATGTGTTAAATTACTCAACCTCCAAATTGACCAAAAACTTATTTTTAAAATATTAGAAAATTATGATACGGAGCACGTTCCGCCAAACGGAACCGCCTCGTCGTATGCCAATTATACCAAAAGGCGCGTATGGTATATCCTGACGTGTGAGCTTTCGCGGAAACTGATTTGGATGTGTGTGCGCGTCGGAATCAACTCGTGTCCGTAAAAAGGCCCTATATCGCGACTTTTATAAAATATTACACCATTTTGTGTACGCTAGTCGGAATGCGACAAAACTTACGTCATTGGATTCGTGGTATCACGCTGGTCCTGTGACCCAAGTTTCACGTAATTCTGAGATAGTTGACCAAGCTGCCTATTTGTGGGCCCCATGGTTGACTTTTAGGGCAAATTTGTGTTCGGCTCACCGGAATCCAAAATTGGACATACCGTTGAGTTTGTTTTGACGTTTAAAATTTATTTGACCTATAATTTGTTCCATTTAGAGACCTTTACCTCTGACACACTTTTTGGTGCAAAGTGGCCCACATGTGGACCCACTTTGACCCAAAATTACCGTTTTGCCCCTGTGTCCAAATTGGACGAAAAGGTAGTATTTTCTAGCTATCCCGCTTATTCTGGAAATATTGATGATATTTATTTCAGTATCCGAAGATGTTCGTTCTGATGCCATAGTTTCTACTCCATTGTGCCTGACGTCTGGACGCTTACACTTTGCAGCTTTCTTGCCAGGCAAGATACCTTGCCAAATTGCTTATAGTACTTTTGCATGCTTATCATATTTTATACATTCATTATATATGTATTTTCTTTCAGTTATAATTATATACTATATATATGTTGACACACACTTGACATATAGTATCATGGGAGGGGAGGACAATCAGTAGGCGTATGGGCTATGACCACTCTGGTAAACCGTAGTAACTAGCATGCACTATGGTAGTTGTGTCGCGCTGGTCGCTACCCTCGCGGTATATCAATTTCTGATGTTCCTGACGTGTGTGTGAGTTGTAAGCTTAGATAGAGTAGCCTAACCATGCCCATACGTCGAAAAGTTGTCCTCATTATGCATTTCATATAGATTGTCTTGTACATCGTACTTATATATTTTCTATCTATTATGCATGTTTACTGTATTCAATTGGCATGCTTCTATGTATCTTATTACGTCCCTCTGAGGACCTGGTCCCTTTCCAGGTGTAAACGATCTTGATTATTCGCAGGAGCACGGATCAGGACTAGCTACTCCATTCTCTTTCGAGGAGGTCTTCTCTTCGAGTCTCATTGTTCATTAGATGTACATTATGTGGTTTCTCTTATATTCTAGTGGGTAGTGGTTTTGTCTCCACCCGAATATCATTTTTGGATTATTCAAACTTATTATTCTGGTTTAGTTATTTCTTTACTATGACTTGTTTTATGGATGAGATTAGTATTTACTGTGACCTGTGACTATATATACCACATGTGAGTTAATATTCATATTACAGCATACGTGTGTATTATGGTATCCATATATTGGAGTTGCCATATACATACGGCTGGCATGCTTACGTATTCCTAGTCCTACGTATTTTGGAACTGGGGCGTGACATCCCAAGATCGCATAATAAACACATGTATCTACGAGCGTGTTTCTAAATCAGATGCATGATATACACAAGTTACTATACTCATATTTCTTTGTAACTCAGGTTGTGCAATGCATTATACTCAAGCCGTACAGATTACTCAGATGTCTTATACTCATTTTACACAGGCATGATTATACTTGTATAGGCGTGTTATACTCAGACTACTCAAATGTGTTTCAAAGCTTCAGATTTACTTTGTCCAATTAACGATCTGCATGCATAATGCGTCATATATCTGTTACTTGCCACAAGCTCCTATAAGCCCATATGCGGGTTTCTGCCATGTATGAAATACACTAATGATACATACTTGGTCTTATGACCTGACCAGCCACCATGGACAAATTATAGTCTCTGCACAGGAATGGAATGCAACGCAGGTAGCGAGTCCCGCTACACGCCTTCCCGTCTGAAGCAAATGACTATCTGAATATTCCTGACCGGTTTGGATCGGCCCCGGTGCGACCAGCGTACCGTCTGCAGGAACCATAAGCATGTGCACAGGTTGTCCATGGCCATTGACCATCAACACTAAGCTTTTATTATATGTAATATTTTAATACCTTTGAATGAAGATAGCTACTTGACATAGTGTGAATGTATTTACTCGTTCAGATATCTCATAATATGGTGTGTTTCATTCAATGCACCGTTTATGCTGATGTTTTACTACTTATTGCAGCTCCCGTTTTGGGCGTTGCCTTGGCGATCCTTCGGTCCCGAAGACTTTCCATGTTTCTATTGTTTGGCTTGGAACAACTATTATGATAGTCTTTCCGCCATAGGTAAGTGAACCATGATCTGCGTTGTGCATCCCTATCGAGGCAATATCTATTTGACGAGCATTTCAAAACATATGAAGCAATATACTGGAAGAAACATATAAGGAACAAAAGTAACACTTCGAGGTGAGATTATAAGAACTGTAAAGCCGGCCTACCATTCTATTCAACCGATCTACTTCCATGTTTTATGCAAAGATTTAACAGATGGGATTAATCCCTTAGCTAGATGTGTTATATTCTTTATTAGCATGCAAGGAGTGATTCATCTAGCGACTAGCATATATCAACCATATTTTTAAGTGTGATGGCTAAGAAAAGACAAGTTCATTGTAGCCACCCACCTTAGCGATGATTCGCCTCAGTCGAGTGATACTCCGAGCGAGCCTTTGAAAGTCAAAGTCTGAACTCCTGAAAGGCCAAGTCTAAAATACTTTGCCTCAAGCAAGTCTTCTCGCTGAGCAAAGTGAGTCAAATCATCGCACTTGTGCCGTTTGAATCGGCTATCCGCATTGATGCGGAGCGGGTCGTTAAAGTAAGGGAGTGTGTCTGCTCTGCCTCATTCTCGATTATGGTTAGGGAACATCCAGAGGAATTTTTTGGAAGCAGCAGAGGCCTGATATAAGGGGATCCCCTCTCTCCCTATCTATTTGTTATGATAATGGAACTTCTCACTTTTTTTTTTGGATGATGCGGTCCTGGATGGACTGATTACTCCTTTTTTTTGAAAGGTGGACCATATGGTTTCTTATCTAATTTATGTCGATGACCTGCTGATGTTCGAGCGCCTTCAGACAGATCCCTTGACACATTAAAATGTGTATTCGATACCATAAAAAATGGACGGGATTACAGCTGAACAAGAATAAGAGCCAGATGTTCCTGAATCGCACTTGTGGGAATAAGGAGGCATGGCTGGCCAAGATGGACAATGCGGAAGGAATGCTTCATGTGAGATACTTGGGACTTCCTCTCCATGCTGCTAATATGGAGTATGAAGGTCTTCTCAATTACACGCAATCAAGACTAGAGAGATGGCAGGCGCAGATGTTGTCCTTTGGATGGAGGATTGAACTTATTAAAGTCATAATTGAGGCGGTTGGTCTTTTCTGGCTCCAGGCCATTATGCTTCCCAAGGGTACGAGAAGAAAAGCGAAAGCATGTGTGCAAATTTTTTGTGTAAATAAGGCATACATGCAATTAGTTTGGAGGAGTTGTGTCAGCCTGAAGTCCTGAGCAAGGTGTGTCTCTCGATGACCAAGCTGGTGTCATACAGACCTATATATGGTATGTTATATCAATACAAGGTTCAAGAATGAAAATCAGTTAATATGATGCAATTCTAAGTCAATAAGTCATTTCTAGGTCAAACCGATGAAATCTAGGTTGCAAGAGTCTAACACTAAGTCACTAAGTCGATACACTATGAAGCTATGCTATACAAACCAATCTAAGATACTAAAAGACACTCAAAAATCCGTATCATAAGATACGCAAGTTTAATTATATGAAAATAGTATTATATATATATATATATATATATATATATATATATATATATATATATATATATATATATATATATATATATATATATATATATATATACAAGTCATTATACTTAATACTATATCAAAATAATAAAATATGATACCTTGACCTTGCACCAATGCGTATCACACCTATCTGGATACCCAAGCTCAATACCTTGGGTATCGACCCAATACCATGGTAATACCTTGGTATCCCAAGGTAAACCAAACACTTAATATATATATCTAATACAAATATAACTAACTACTATACAATAACAACTAATACAATATGTATATTTATATGTAGCTAACTAGCTACTAGCATACTAACATATATATGTGTCTACACTAATATATATAGAAACTAATTACTACTAGCTAACTCGATATCTTAATAACCCATAACTACATATATATACATAATACATACTAGATATAACTAACTCAACATAAACAAGTATATATATATAATCACTAACCACTAAAAATACCTTAACTAACTAATTGCTAACTACTGAATGTCACGACCCGCACCCGGTATAGGGGCACGAGTGCGTGGGTACGCCCAGCCTACGCCGCAGCATCGACGGTAGAACGCTGTCTAGGTCATGTAACTATCTAATTAACCTCACATGAATATCCAACTCCATGAGGAGACACGGATATCACAGTATAATATGAACAACATACCCAATCACAACTACAGCACGATAAGATCTCAAGGAAACAAGATAAAAATGCAACATCAGTCTAAAAATAGAAATAGTCTAACTCAACAACAATAATCCAAGTCTCAAATAAGTTTGCCGGAGACAAATCCGGTACCAAAGTAGGCAGCTAAGAAACTAGCTAGATAACTAGTGATTTCGGCTAAACCTCCCAGAATCACGACGGAACTACTAAGTCCAAGACTGCAGCTACTCACCCTGTGATCCATAAGTGTCGGACACCAGTCCACTAGGCATAATCTGGAAAATATTTTTCCAGTCAGGAAGGAGCAAAGTACAATCTCAAATAACAGTTCCATTTAATTGATAAGGACTATAAAGCAATAAACAGATGATGCTATATACTGAGAGAAGACAGTGAATAAATGCAATGGCAAAATAAAGAGACAAGCAATGTAAAGAGACAGGCAATATAGGCAATGTGATACAGTCAGTGCAAATATAAATGAAGAGAACAAGGTACAATATCATATACGGGTGATGTAGTATATGATCTAAAATAGAGAACTGTAATCCATTCTAAGTGTTTAAAATAGTAGATTCGAAATATGATCGGCTTGGGAACATGTACGATTGCTACATAGTCTGGATAATCATACGTGAGGGGTATGATTAACACCAATAATATTTTACTTGTACAATGGGTATTTGATCACATCTCTCACTAGCAATTTCCCTGCCCCCAACTAGTACTGTGGATCCAATCATGACACGTCACGATACACGAGCAATGTCCAATCTATCATGTACGATATCTAATATAAATATCGTGTACAATGTCAATACGATAATCAATGTAACATCTCATGACTGCAGATCCAAGCTATATACTAGTCCGTGTAGCACAGTGTCAAGGATTCAGATGTAACATTTCTAGATTACTGAACTTATAGAAATTATCAAGGAATTGGAAATTATCAGAGAATGTACTTGCCTTGGGTCCTTAGCTGGTAACATCAATATCCTGTCTCCAGATTATCGTTTGGATGATCCAACAGTCCTATAGACATATCATAAAATAATACGACATTGTATCAGACATTACACTAATCACATAATCAAAATACATTGAACTCGGGACTACGCTAGGTATGATACTGGTCAACTAGGGTCATCTAGTAGATAGACACATAAAACATATATACCTATTATTAATTAGCATTAATACTTAGAATATATACATGCACCAAATTAAATATATACAATATATATATATACCAATTAATTACTTGTATAATATATATTAGTTAAACAATATATATATACCATATATACCAATTATATATATATAAAATATACTAGGTGTATACAAAATATATATACATATACCAATTAATACAAATACTATATATATACATGTGTATATATTATTAAAATACTCTAATACTAATACCAATTAAGTTTATACTATATACATTTATTAAATATATACTATACGAAAATAAACCTATACACATACATATACATATGTACATATATGAATACATATATGTACTATATGAAAATAACCAATATACATATATATATACATACATATATATATATATATATATATATATATATATATATATATATATATATTATTACGTATGAATACATATATACACTATATGAATATAAAACAATATACATACATATACATATGTATATATGTGAATACATATATATACTATTACGTATGAATACGTATATACATTACATAGAATTTATTTCAACTAAATGAAGGAGGGAAAGGGAGAGGACTCTCATAGTGGTGATCCGGTGGTTGGCCGGAGGAGGATGGCCGAGGTGCAGGGAGGGTGGCCGATTTACAGCAACGGGAGGAGCTTCGGGTCAGGAGCTTGGGATGCCCGGGTGTCGGCTCGAGGGTGGTGGAGGTGGAGTCGGAGTCGGGGATAAACGGAGATGGCAGTGGTGGTGGAGACTCGACGTAGGGAGGAGGAGTACAGTAGAAGGAAGAATGACGACGATGGTGGTGGTAGTATCGGGTGATGTTGGCTGGAGGAGCTGGTTTGGTTTGGCCGGAGAAGAGGGGGGGATTGGCGGAGTCATGGAGGAGATGGAGGAGGAGCGGGGATGTGCAGGGAGTCGGGTGTTGGTCTTGGCCGGAGCCGAAGCTGCGGGCTCGCGGTGTCTGCCGGAGTTGAGGCCGGACGGAGCAGCTGTAGCAGTCGGGAAGAGCGGAATGGTCGGACCGGGGAAGGGCTAATGTGAACTCGGGTTGCCGTCGCCGGGCTCGGGCGGTCGTCTCGTGCAGGGGAGTGGTGCAGTAGTGCAGCCGGGGAGCTGCGGGTCGAGGAAGGTGGAGCTGCGCTGGAGTTGCAGGGAGTCGGGTGGCGAGCAGGGGTCGAGGTGCACTGGTGGGGTGAGGTGTAGGCAGGGAGGAGCTCGGCTGAGCTTGGCCGGCCGGAGTCTGGCCGAGGTAGGGGGCCGGACTGAAGGTCGGCTAGGATAGGGTGGGGAGTTTGGTTCCCTTTAAAAAGAAAAGGAAAAATAATAAGAAGGGAAGAAGAAGAAGAAGAAAAAGGGAAGAAGAAAGGAAAAATGAAAAAATGGAGGGTGGCTACGGTTGAGTGAGGGGGAGATGGGGGCTTCCCTAGGTTTGGGGATTAGGGTTTCCTTGGGAAGGGTGCCTTGAGGGGACATTAAATAGGGTGGTGTGTGTGGGAATGAAGGATGATGATGCACCCATGGTTTGGATGGTCAAGATTTGACATGGAGGAATTTTTCATGTGGGGACGAGGGTTTGGGTTGATTAGTCAAAATTAGGGCTTCTTCATTGGGTTGAACCAATGGGGTGTTGACACCTAATGCAGTATTTGTAAATTAGCTCCCTTAAGTTTGGGTATTTGCACAGACACAGAAAATGATAAAAAATTGGTGGGCGATTTGGCGTTCGATGTTTTGCAGGGTGAGGGGGCGTTGTGTGTTTGGTATGGGCTTAATTAGTGGGGTACTGAAATTAAATCGGGATTTACGGAATCAGTCAAAATGGTATCCTCAATTTAATTAAAAATAAATGCAAGCTGTGTTCTAAAATTAATTAGGAGTACATGGGGCCAAAATTAGGTCGGGTCACAAATATTATTAGTGAAGAAGACTCAGAACAGAATATTATCCTAATTTGGGTTGCACAAAAAAATGGTCAAGGTTGCCTCCAATTTCGATTGGAACGCACAACGATACGAAGTTGGAATTTATTTAAAAATTAAATAAATGTCCGCGACGAATATTGTGCGGCTAAAATGAAGCACAAGAGAGCATAATTATGAGTTGCAAAAAGGTCAGAATGGAAGGCAGGCATGTCCAGGGCAAGGTTGTAAAATTTGTTGGATGGCAAAAGCCAGGGTAGCGCTCCAAATATCGAAGCAACGGCAATGCGCAACGATTAAATAAATTACGGTAATTAATTACTACCTCCAATAATTAAATTCTAAATAAAACAATTAAATAAATAATCCCATAATTCGGTCAGGTATTCATCTAGTGGGCTTCTAGGTCAAGTCTACCAGCTCAAACATTTATGAACACTGTATATAATAATATATTTAATTATACATCTCACACAATTATTTAAATTAAATACACGTATCAAGAAATCCTGGCCTGGGGTTCATACACGAACTTAATTCGAGGTACTGGTGGAAGACTTTTGAGACTGGCCATGTCCATCGGTCCATATGGGCTGGACGGAAAGGTCGATCTTGTACAACTGTCCATCAGAGGCTCGCATAATAACTAGCGATGCCTGTTGGCGATCGCTCGTATGAGCAGTTGCTCGAGCTTGATGGGCTCACACTACCCTGGACATCTTTACCTTAGCTACCGCAGGCACGTAGTATGAAGATTCCAGCTTTGGATTTTTACCATTCTCAGTGGGTCGCATAGTATATCCGTCGCATGAGATAGGTCAAAAATCAAGGTTTTGTTGCTATTGGGGGCACAAGCAGGCTGCTGTTTGCGGTTATGAGTTGATACCTCATGGGAAGTCTTACGCAACCTCATCTTTGACCGCATAGAAGCTGCCTCAGCACCAGGATATCTGGCATCGTAGTGTTTTCCTCTGCCAGCATCTGGGTGCTGAACAGTCTCTGCTTCAGCTCGGGATGCCGCATAGATGTGGACGTTATGGGTGTTCATTCGATGATCATCATGGGAAACAAAGTGAGAGGGTGGAAGCGTCTGCTCCGCAGCTGGGTGGGGTGCAGCGGTCTTAGCCACCCACGTTCTGTGGGTCCTCTAGTAGGAAGCACCTTTTTTGCTGGAAGAGGCTACCGCATAGACAGTGGCCGCATGATGTGCGGTCGCTGCGGCATGGAGAGGGACGGGGAGCTCATGCTCCATAGTTGGGCGAGGCTCAGAGTCCTTTGCCACCCACGTCCGGTGGGTCTTCTTGGGCTTTGCTTGCCTCAGAGAAGGACTCGTGTTATCTCCGGAAAGCATGTCCTCGAACACTTGTTGGTCGAAGCGGACTACCAGCATCTTTTACGTCGAGCCGAGCTTGGCCGCATCGGATTGCGTCACCGCCTTCTCAACAGAGGAGAAGGAAGTCCCCAGCAGAGTCGCCATAGTATTTGTCATTTTATATCAAAACGATAACTGAGAGAAATTGATTTGATTTAACAAACTAAGAAAGTACAAAGAAGTGTCCTAGGAGACAATCTAAGTATAAATTTTTTTTCTTGGGGGTGACAATAGAGGGTTAGGAGTGTATAAACTCCCTTTACTCTATGGAATATCCGGTGTGGAAGCTTTTCTCTCTCCCTTGAGTGTTGATGCGTAGATAGCCAGCCAGTCTTTTTTGGTTCGGTTTCTCTCGGAAGTAGAAAAAGCCTACCTTTAGAATGTTCAAGTTGCTCATATTTATAGCCATCATGCTGATGGGCTATGGGTGCCGCATATACCTCTGTTTGGTGGCCGCATAAGTCTCCTTCAATAGAATACGGTTGTAACTGTTGTTGCATGCCATGGGCAGATTGCCACATGGTCATGGTTGAGATATGTTGTTGATAGGATCTCGGGGTTGTTATCAACCCTTTGTGGGCATAACTTGGTCAGTTGGACATGTAGTTTACGCCAACTGTGTGAAGATCTCTGCAGTTGTAACGGAAAGATCTTGTGAGCTGGAGGCTGCACAACAACTAGGACGCATGTTGATAAGGCCGCATGGGTCATATAGTCACATATGTGCTCTTGTTTGGACCTTGGTCGAATAGACACTTCTGGCCGTATGTTGGCGAGGCCGCATGGGTCATGTAGCCGCATACGTGCTCTGTGCGTTCTGACGAAGTCATTAGTGCCTGATATGAACTTTCTGTCAGATTGTGTGTCACCGTCTCTCTCACACTTTTTGAGGAAGTCAGGGCAATAAGTGCTTGGAACTGTGGCAGATATTTGGGAGCCGTATCTGAGGACATGTATGCGACTCATCTCTCTTTGTCTGTCCAAGCTGCATGGGGGGTTTGACTATGCTGCATGTCTTCAGCATAAGGATATGGCCTGCATATAAGCCGCATGACTATAGATTTTCCATGCTTCTACAACGAGTAGTGCATATCATAATATGCTATGATAAAGAGTCGTATGAGAGATATTTCTATGTGTATTGGGTTATAGCATATCAATTTCTTCTTTTTGTATTAGAATAGCTATGTATTAAGTTATTTATTCTATATTTAGTGTTTTGGTTTATTCCATGAGTTTTGGGAGAGTATCTTGGTGTTTGGAGAAAGTATCACATGAGTATCATGGTGCGATACTTATGTGTGGCTTAATGCACACCAAGTGTTTGTTATATATGTTGGTTTGTGTATTAAGGATTGATGAGTGCTAATCGGAGTATGTGGTGTAATGTATTGTGGGTATCATAGAGCTTTGGGTGTGTGTGTGTGTCAGTATATGTGGGTGCATGAGATGGAGTTATATGGGTATTTGGTTCCAGGTAGTGAGAAAGAGGGGGTAAGGAAGTTAAGTTTGTTGCAGGAGGTGAGATGACTGTTAGTGTTAACTGGGTTGTCTGTTGAGTAGAATTAAGGGGATAATGATGTATCAGTGTTTTATGTGTATGGTTACAAGGGGTCATTGGAGATTATGGTACAGGCTATGAGTTGGGTAGTAGGCAACCGCATGCCCAGCTTGCGGGGTATGCTAGTTTGATGTGCAAACATACACATGCCTGAGCATGTAATCAAGTGGGGAAGATGACACCAGGTATTGCATACTTGTGGCAAGCTTGAGTATAGGAGGATGGACTATTATGCAAGTGTGGGGAAAGTCCTGTGTAGACTTGGGGCTAGGTCCTAGGTGCAAGTTTGGGCTAAGGATGTAATTCATTAGGGCAATTGGCTCTTTAGTTGTTTCAGTGCACATGTGATATTTCCAGCAGCATCTTGATTGATCAATGTGCTCTATTATTGCCAATCTAGGTTGATACGCAGCTTTTATTTGTCTGGATATGCTCGGGTTATTATAGAAAGCATGTTATGGAGGTTCAAATTGGATACACATGTGCACTCATAAGTATATGGGAATATTTAGTGTAAGGTTAGTAGTAGACCTGGGGAACTCTTAATCTCAGTCAATTTGTAGGATGACAAGTGAGGGCCTGTGTAGGTGGCTAGTTGTAAAACCCCTAATTCTAAAAACCGTATTAATTATTTAATTTATTTAGTAAATACGAGCTAAATAGAAGGAATAGATTTTTATTAATTTTTATTTGAGGTGTTTGTATAATTAGAGGATTTATGGGGCCATTATAAAATTTTTTTATTTATTCCATATAGGAGACCCTTTGGACAGTTGCGTATGCACCAATGTAATTTCTAGAAATTTCTAAGTATATATATATATATATATATATATATATATATATATATATATATATATATAGTTTATTAGAAAAAGAAAGAAAAAGGAAATAAAAGAAAATGGGTTTGGATTCCTATTAGATCTCAACCCGAAACCCGTTAACTCCCAAACCCAATAGGAAAATATCAACAGCAGCAGTAGCAAAAACCAACTTTGCTTTTCCTTTCACCCACGCATAAAATAACCCCACGCGTAAAACAAACCCAAACGTAAACACCACCACCACCTAAATTCTGCTCCGCACGTAAAACAGAACTCTACCGCTTAATTCCTTCTCCGCACGTGTGGAGAAAAATATCAGCAGCAACACCACCGCCTCTTTACCTATTATTACTAAACTCTCATCAACCGAAACCAAAACCAAAACCAATGAAAGAAAAACAGCAGCAGCTCACCCACCGCCTCATTCCACCGCCTCCTTATCCCTATATATATATATATATATATATATATATATATATATATATATATATATATATATATATATATATATATATATAAACTACAACTCTCAAACCCTAACCCACTTCTTCCTACTATAATTTAACACTATTGGACGTGCACTATACATGACTTTTGCTCGGCAAGTATACCTTGCCATCATACTATTGTTTATATTCCAGCTGATACATGCATGTTTAATTCTGCTTATATAGATGTTTATGTATGTATATTTTTGGACTACTTTATGAGACCACCTCAGTATTATGGAGCATCATTAGGTTCATTAACCGTGACACAGTTGTTACACGAGTTGTGAGTCTCATATAGATCATGGACTGCGTGACAGATCTAGCCTCATGTACGTATGGACGTGCGTTAGGAATAACTGCTAATAGAAATTTTACATGCTAGTAGACCTGGCAGTTATTAGAGGTATTATCGTGTCATGTATATGGCATGCTTAGAGCATGGGATGGGGAGAACAACAAGTAAGGCATTTGGGCTCCTTTGTACTTTTTCCTATTGTAACCCGGAAGCTCCACTGGAGATACGGGCGGTGATGACCCATTTATTTCAATTGGATGCCTCTGCCGTTCAAAAGATGACATGCTTTGAGGCCCCTGATTCTCTGAGAGAGTCACGTCAATCCCATATTTTTAGCCAGATAGCCCACTTGGTAGAAAGTTGTTTTCAACTGCATTCACTTAGACAGTTAGGCGACCCTTTTGGATGTTTACTTTTCAGTACTTATTGGCATATTATTATGTACCTTGTTACGTCCCTCTGAGGACCTGGTCCCTTTCCAGATATGGATGAGCAGGAGTATCTGCAGGAGTACGAGCCTGGACCGGATGCTACTTACTCGACTGAGGAGATCTTACCTTTGGAGTAGCTGTGATTTTTTTACCACTATTTCAGTATAGTCATTTTGTAGTAGATTTATTTCCACCGACTATCAGACTTGATACTCATCCTGATACTCTGTTATTATTCAGCTCTTTATTCCTACTGATTATTTGTGTTGTAGATGAGATATAGATTATGTGTGACTTGTTGTGACAGTATATTACCACTGGTGGATTGAATAATTCATGTACAGTGTACGTGTGTATATGGTTTCCATATATTGGAGTTCGTATACATAAGGCTGGGCGTGTTACGTATTTCTAGTCCTACGTATTTTGGGACTGGGGCGTGACATATTTTTGGTGTTGGCCCATGCAAGTCCAGAATATATTATCTTGGTTACGTAACTATACCAAACAAGCCTGCGTATAGGAATAAAGTATAAGGATCTCATCCACACTTGACTAAACCACATTCTTCCTTTTAATCATCCTCTGTTGGGTAAAACTAAGTTTTACGCCAAAAACCCTTTACGCTGTGACCAGACCCTTTACCTTGTTGGCGTAAAAGCCAAAATAATTGGTGTTGGCGTAAAAGCCAAATAAACTGCCTTACTGGCATAAAAGGGGCAAACTATGAAGAAGATTGCCTCCTTTACGCTGCGGTTATGACAATTGCTACCCATGTTCAATCCGCGTATGACACGTATCCCTTTGTAAGACCACGGCATGCAAGTTACATAGGAAATCGTCCTGCATAAACTTGATAATTCATGAATAATATATAACCAGCGTAGAGTAGCCTGATCGGGTGTAAAATGTAAGGATGGTGAGATAAGCGTATTTGGCACAGCCTTAGTTTCCCAGTCATGACCAAATCTCGTGCATTAAATGCAGAGATATGCCTCGAGCCCTGTGCAAGAAATATCTTTTTGATGTGGCACATAATTTTGTTTTATTTTGACCGTAAAACCCACTTCTGTAGGCAGCGTATTCAGAGACTCCATGCGTAAAGACGATTTATATCAGATATACCACTAAACGACAACCTGGGTCTCTGTGCAAAATTATTATCATACCGTCCTCTCGATCATCGTGCAGTACTTTTGTCAGATGTCAGGTTCACTGAATTATCTGACAAATTCATCCGAAGAAATACGAAAAATTCCTCGTACAACTTTACGCTGCAATATATTTCAGATTTTACGCTAGAAGAATAGCAGACTTTACGTAGGAAACCTTTACGCTGGATGCATAGTAACCTTTTACGCAGACAGCTCTGAAGCCATGCTTTACGCCGACAATTTTTCTCTCTCTGTTTTACGCCAAACTCCCTTGATTCTCTGCTTTACGCAGACAAGCTTAACAACCTCTGTTTTACGCCTACTACCTTGAGTCCCTGTTTTACGCAGGAGAGACTTTATGTACGTTACAGATTTTTGACTGTAAAATACGCAGACAATTCCCCAGCATATTTCATACTTATACATTCTATTAAATACTTGCACCCTGTTTGATTCCCATACTTCGTCTAAACATTGTGTACATCGCCTGCAGAAAGATGGATATACAGAAAGGATGTACTATCACCGATGACGACACAACTCCTGGAGTCAATGGTCAGACTCAAGAAGGGACCTCAACAATTCCTACACTTCCAGGACCAGATGGACAGATTCACAATCCAGTTCCATCTGATCTTCCTGTTCCACCTAATGGGACCCTTCCAGTCTCATCGACACCGCAGGATGGCGAGGCACAACTATTCCAATTCTTCCAGATGATAATGCAGGAACAACGATAATAGGCCGCCACACTAGCTGCAGAGCAGAGGTAGCAAGCAGCAGAACAGAGACAAGAGTTCTTAGCAGCACTTGAGAGAATGGCTGCAAAGACTACTGTATCAGCTCAAGCACTAGCTCTAGAACCTCGAGCTAGAGTTGGTTCAGTAAAGGACTTTATACAGATGGGTCCGAGGCCGTACAAAGGCATTGAGATTCCAGAGGAAACTACCAACTAGATCACTCACACTCGGAAGTTATTAGAAGCATCGCAACTACCTACAGAGCTGTGGATGACGGGTGTAAGGTCGCATCTAGATGGTAATGCTCACTACTGGTGGGAATCCATGGAGCGCCAGCTGGGTACATACCAGACATGGGAGCAATTCCTGGAGTGCTTTGAGAGGAAGTACTTCCTGGACACCGTTAGGGATGCATTGTACGATCAGTTTCTTCACCTAGAGCAGGAGAGCAGAACAGTTGACGAGTACGATGCCGAGTTTAGTCGCCTTAGTAAATATGGCGCTGCCCTGATTCCAGATGACTTGGCCAAGGCTAAGAGGTTTCATCGCGGACTAACTCAGGAGCTCCAACATTATACAAGCTCCCAGTCCCGGATCTCTTATGCCGAGTTACTAACATAAGCCAGATTGCAAGAAACCATCAGCAGAGAAAAAATAGGTCAGCTGAGGACACAACAAGGACCAACAAGGATACAGCAGGGACCGGCTAGGACACAACAAGGAGGACCTATTAGATGTCCTTTAGCTCAGCAGCATCAACAACACAGAGCCGGACCATACCAGATTCCGGAGAAACCCCAATATAATTATTGTGGAAAAATCGGACATATTTTGAGATATTGTCGGAATCGTTTAGGACAGTGTTTACAATATGGTTCCGGACAGCATTTGGCTAGAGATTGTCCAAGGCAACAGACATTGACCCTAGCACCGCTAACACAGAGACTAGCGCTTCCAGCACCAAAGCCAGCTCAACAGATGGCTAGACTAGGAGCACCTCGAGCTCCAACAGCAGGAGGATTTCAGCGAGGACCACCGCTACCTACTCAGGAGGATCAGTACCTGAGAGCTAGTCATGGACAGCCGCAGAGGAATGGGCAAGCTTTTGCAATGGAAATAAATGACATGGATCAGGAGGTTTATGTCATAGAAGGTATCACTCTTGCTTTTACTTTTTCTGTTGTGACATTGTTTGATACGGGAGCCACCCACTCATTCATATCATCTAGATTTATTGCAAAACACAATATTACCTCTACAACTTTACCTAGTTGTGTTAGAATTCTTACCAGAGGAGGAGTTGTACCTATTAGTAGAATTTGTAGATCGTGTCCTATAGTGATACATGGCAGAGAGATGAACGCCCGACTCTTAGTCCTTCCTATGCCAAATTTTGATATTGTGCTTGGAATGGATTGGCTGAGCAAGTACCACGCTTTCTTCGATTGTTTTAGAGGAAGCATTCTTTTTAAGGTATCCGGCCAGCCTGAACTTGAGTTTGCACGAGGATCCACAAAAATTCTTGATGGTATGCAGCTCGCAATGGACGATGTTGTCTATCATCCCATTATTTCAGAATTTCAAGACGTCTTTCCAGAAGAATTGCCAGGACTACCCCCAGATAGAGACGTAGAGTTCTCATTGAATTAACGCCAGGAGCAGCACCCATAGCATCACATGTTTATAGACTGGCGAAGAAGGAGATGGATGAACTGAAGACACAATTGAAAGAACTAGAAGAGAAAGGTTTCATCCGACCAAGTGCATCACCCTGGGGAGCACCAGTGTTGTTTCTACCAAAGAAGGATGGGTCAGTGCGTATGTGCATTGACTACAGAGCCTTGAATACAGTAACAGTGAAGAATAAATATCCATTGCCATGCATTGATGACCTATTTGATCAGCTTAGTCGAGCCCAGATATTCTCAAAGATAGATTTGAGATTGGGATATCACCAGGTGAAAGTACGGAAGGAGGATATTTCGAAGATGGCATTTAGGACAAGATATGGACACTACGAGTTCTTGGTCATGCCATTTAGACTGACCAATGCTCCAGCTATCTTTATGGACTTAATGAATTGAGTCTTCCATCAGTATTTGGACCAGTTCGTGATCGTCTTCATAGATGATATACTTGTCTATTCAAAGAGCCACGAGGAGCACGAGAAGCACCTGCGGATTATTCTAGAGACCTTGAGGAGAGAGCAGCTATATGTAAAGCTCAGTAAATGTGAGTTCTTCTTGGACAAGGTCTCATTTCTTGGACATGTGATTACAGGAGATGGTATTTCTGTTGATCCAGAAAAGATCTCGGCAGTCAAGACATGGCCCGTTCCTAAATCAGCAGCGGAGGTGAGAAGTTTCCTTGGACTTGCGGGATATTACCGACGGTTCGTAGAGAACTTCTCAAGGATAGCAACACCTATGACTCGGTTGACATGCAAAGATCAAGAGTTTATATGGACCAACGAGTGTCAAGCCACTTTCGAGGAATTAAAGAAGCGATTGACCACAGCACCAGTATTAACTATTCCATCAGGATCAGGAGGCTATGTAATCTACAGTGACGCATCAGGGAAAGGCTTGGGATGCGTATTAATGCAGCATGGCAAGGTGATTGCATATGCATCTAGACAGTTATGAGTACATGAGAAGAATTATCCAACTCATGACTTAGAACTTGCAGCCGTTGTATTTGCTTTGAAGCTTTGGAGACATTACTTATATGGGGAACGAGTGGAAATCTATACAGACCATAAAAGTCTCAAGTATGTCTTCACACAGAAGGAGTTAAATATGAGGCAACGTAGATGGCTGGAGTTGATGAAAGATTTCGAGATAGAGCTACATTATCATCCAGGCAAGGCTAACGTTGTAGCAGACGCGTTAAGCCGGAAGCCAACAGCTTACTTCTTGATGACACAGAGAGAATTATTGAAGGACTTGCAATGTCTTAGCATTAAAATGATATTACCCGGAGCAGACAAAACACTAGCCAATTTGCAAGTACAATCATCACTAGTAGAGAGAATCAAGGCAGCATTGCCTACAGACGCCAAATTTAGAAGATTAAAGGAAAGGACAGAGGCCAGAGAGCAGACAGGACTGCGCATCTATGATGATGGGACATTACGATGTGGTAATCGTCTTTATGTTCCAAATAGAGAGATTCGACAGGAGCTGATGACAGAAGCTTATAGTTCGATATATTATATTCATTCTGGAGGCACCAAGATGTATCGTGATTTACGACAGCACTTTTGGTGGCATGGAATGAAAAAAGAAATAGCTCACTTTGTAGCTAAATGTTTGGTATGTTAACAAGTAAAGGTGGAGCACCAGAGAACAGCAGGATTATTGCAACCACTTTCGATTTCAGAGTGGAAGTGGGAGCACATCACTATGGACTTCGTCACGGGTTTTCCCAAGAGTCCAAGTAGAAGAGATGCAGTATAGGTAATAGTGGACCGACTCACCAAGTCAGCCCATTTCTAGCCTTTTAGAGTTGGCCAATCTACAGAAGCTTTGGCTGACTTATATATGAGGCAAATCGTGAGATTGCACGGCGTACCAGTCAGCATTGTATTAGACAGGGATTCGCGCTTTCCTTCACACTTTTGGAGGAGCATACAAGAAAGTCTTGGAACTCGTCTGAAATTTAGTACATCTTACCACCCGCAGACAGATGGGCAGTCAGAGCATACTATTCAGACATTGGAGGATATATTAAGGGCTTGTATGTTAGACTTTGGAGGATCATGGGAGGACTACCTACACCTTGTAGAATTTTTTACAACAATAGCTATCAGGCGAGCATCCAGATGGCTCCGTTTGAAACATTGTATGGAAGAAAGTGTAGGTCTCCTGTATGTTGGAGTGACGTAGGAGAATACCAGATTCTAGGACCAGAGTTAGTAGTCAATACCGTGGAGACAGTTAAGAAGATACAAGGACACTTGCGAGCAGCGCAAGATAGACAAAAGCAGTGGGCAAACCTTCATCGTCGTCCCTTGGAGTTTAAAGTGGGCGATCATGTCTTTTTGAGGATATCACCTACCAGAGGTACCATTCGATTCGGAGGACGCGGCAAGTTGAGTCCAAGGTATATTGGACCATTTGACGTGCTAGAGAGAGTGGGAGAAGTGGCATATCGACTTGCACTACCACCTTCACTTGAGGGAGTACATGACGTATTCCATGTGTCGTAACTCAGGCGATATACGGTAGACAGCAGTCATGTCCTCGACCATTCGGAGATCACCATTGGGCCAAGCTTGTCATATCAAGAACAACCCGTGGGAATCCTCGATCGTCGAGAGAAAGTATTGAGGAAAGAGTCTATTCCTTTGGTCCGCGTGGCATGGAAGCATGGCACGCCAGAAGAATCAACTTATGAACGAGAAGACGACATGCGTAAACGTTTTTCGAACCTATTCATTGACCAAGGTGTGAATTTACTTTGTTAATTTATATCTCCTACCATCCTTGACTTCCTACCATGGCTTAGTTTAATTTCGAGGAAAAAAAATTTATAAGTTGGGTAGAATGTAAAACCCCTAATTCTGAAAACCGTATTAATTATTTAATTTATTTAGTAAATACGAGCTAAATAGAAGGAATAGATTTTTATTAATTTTTATTTGAGGTATTTGTGTAATTAGAGGATTTATGGGGCCATTATAAATTTTTTCTAATTTATTCCATGTAGGAGACCCTTTGGACAGTTGCATATGCACCAATATAATTTCTAGAAATTTCTAAGTATATATATATATATATATATATATATATATATATATATATATATATATATATATATATATATAGTTTATTAGAAAAAGAAAGAAAAGGGACATAAAAGAAAATGGGTTTGGATTCCTATTAGATCTCAACCCGAAACCCGTTAACTCCCAAACCCAAACCCAATAGGAAAATATCAACAGCAGCAGTAGCAAAAACCAACTTTGCTTTTCCTTTCACCCGCGCGTAAAACAAACCCAAGCGTAAACACCACCACCGCCTAAATTCGGCTCCGCACGTAAAACAGAACTCCACCGCTTAATTCCTTCTCCGCACATGTGGAGAAAAATATCAGCAGCAACACCACCGCCTTTTTACCTATTATTACTAAACTCTCCTCAACCAAAACCAAAACCAATGAAAGGAAAACAGCAACAGCTCACCCACCGCCTCATTCCACCTTCTCCTTATCCCTATATATATATTATAACTCTCAAACCCTAACCCACTTCTTCCTACTACAACTTAACACTGTTGGACGTGCACTATACATGACTTTTGCTCGACAAGTATACCTTGCCATCATACTATTGTTTACATTCCAGCTGATACATGCATGTTTAATTCTGCTTATATAGATGTTTATGTATGTATATTTTTGGACCTACTTTATGAGACCACCCCAGTATTATGGAGCATCATTAGGTTCATTAACAGTAACACAGTTGTTACACGAGTTGTGAGTCTCATATAGATCACGGACTGTGTGACAGGTCTGGCCTCCTGTACGTATGGACGTGCATTGGGAATAACTGCTAATAGAAATTTTGCATGCTAGTAGACCTGACAGTTATTAGAGGTATTATCGTGTCATGTATATGGCATGCTTAGAGCAAGGGATGGGGAGAACAATAAGTAAGGCATTTGGGCTCCTTTGCACTTTTTCCTACTGTAACCCGGAAGCTCCACTGGAGATACGGGCGGTGATGACCAATTTATTTCAATTGGTGGCCTCTGCCATTCAAAAGATGACATGCTTTGAGGCCCCTGATTCTCTGAGAGAGTCACGCCAATCCCATATTTTTAGCCAGATAGCCCACTTGGTAGAAAGCTGTTCTCAACTGCATTCACTTAGATGGTTAGGCGACCCTTTTGGATGTTTACTTTTTAGTACTTATTGGCATGTTATTATGTATCTTGTTACGTCCCTCTGAGGACCTGGTCCCTTTCCAGATATGGACGAGCAGGAGTATCCGCAGGAGTACGGGCCTGGACCGGATGCTACTTACTCGACTGAGGAGGTCTTACCTTTGGAGTAGCTGTGATTTTATTACCACTGTTTCAGTATAGTCATTTTATAGTAGATTTGTTTCCACCGACTATCAGATTTGATACTCATCCTGATACTCAATTATTATTCAACTCTTTATTCCTACTGATTATTTGTATTGTGGATGAGATATAGATTATGTGTGGCTTGTTGTGACAGTATATTACCACTGGTGGATTGAATAATTCATGTACATCGTACGTGTGTATATGGTTTCCATATATTGGAGTTCGTATACATACGGCTGGGCGTGTTACGTATTCCTAGTTCTATGTATTTTGGGACTGGGGCGTGACACTAGTGAGGTATGCTCAAGTGAAAATGTGTATCAATACATAAGTGGCAATATATTGTTTAAAGTTCTGTGAGTGTAGTTGAGGGAGTGTAGTGGGGTATAAGTGAGTGAGTGAGTGAGTGTGTATCACATACAGGCTGTGTAAGTTAGGTTGGCTTCATAATAGAATCCTGTGAATATCAATATTGGTTGTGTACAGTTAGAGGGTGTGATACAAGGTATCATGAGGAAATATTGTGTACCATGAGGATGGAAGTTATGTTGCAGTGTTAGAAGGGGTGTGTGTGTCCATTTGAGGGAATATGGGTGACTGAGCAGTGGATTAGGAAGTTTCTGCACCTTGTGTATGTGCATTTCCTATTTAAGGATCACAAATTCAAATATGATGATTGGTACTCAAGTAAGAGTTAAGTGTTTACGTGAAGAGATGTGAGTACTTGTGAGCATGCTTATATGTGTTAGTGAGCAAGAGAGGTTATTAGTGAGTGGTATCATAAGATACTAGAATATTTTAGTAATAGGTGTCAAGTTAAGTATCATAGCATCAAGATATAGAATACTAAGGTATTGTGTGTAAATTAAGTAACAGGGTATCTAGATACTGAGATACTAGAATGTGGGTAAATATTAGGATATGGGGTAAGGTTCTGGCTCAAAGCTAAGGTGAACCCAAAACCAAGGTATTGACTCGTAGTTAGTGTATTTGTGATACGGCTCAGGTATTAATCTAGTATACCAAGGTATTTACCTATAGGCCAAGGCAATAATAGATATAGTACATATTAGTACATATATATTAGTATATGGAGCTAGTAATCTACCGGAATGACCTAGAATCCTAGGTATGGCCTAGTATCACCTAGTATGAACTAGTTTACACTTATAATCAATCTAGAAGCTAGGTATGAACCTAAAATCAAGGTATTGACCTAGTTTGATTAGTATGACCTAGATATGGACTAGGAATCATATTTTAACTCATTTAGTTTGTTTATCATTCCAATACACCCAAATGACATAGAATTATATATATAGGTTGGTGTGACACTAGTTCGGACACCAAGTTTATTTTCCATGAACAAAAATTTATACGAAAGTTCATATTACAAACTATTAAAAGAAAAGAATACAAAAGATCTTAAACAAGAATCTAAGTACAATTATTCTGAAAAAGTATAATTGTAGAGATCTGGTCTGCAATCGATCATTTTACTCCTTGGACTACACGAAGATGATGAAGAAATACGAGAGTTCTGAAAAACTTAGGGAATTGACAATGAAGCTTATGTTTCTTTCCTTCGGTTCTTGAGTGTCAAAAGACTTGAACCCCCCCCCCCTCCGTAATGGATGTATTGATCCAATATTTATAATGGTCAAAAAAAGTTTATCTATATGCGCGCGTACGTAGGAGCAATATACACTGTGTTTGCTGTTGTACGCGTACATTTTGAGGGTATGCAATCCATTTTCTGAATAGTGGGTGTGTAAATCACTGATGAGTCGACACATGACTTCCTATGCGAGGAAGGCGCAGGTCATGGGGACAATTATTTGTACATATCCCACGAAGAATATGGCATGCATGACACTTTGTCATAATCATTTACTGTCATTTATTGGCATAGGCATAGTATATGAAGGCAATAGCCATGTTGGCTTATATTTGGAAAAGTAATCTTGCTGGCATACTCAAAGGAGATAATATTGGATTATTGTCACGACCCGCACCCGGAATAAGGGCACGAGTAGTGATCAACGCCCAGCCTAAGCCACAGCATCGACGGTAAAATATTGTCTCAGTCATCTACAATATCTAAATATCTCACACAATATATAAGAGGGTACCTGTCATGCTATCTCAACTCCAAAAGGATAAAAAAATATGGTATATGATAATGGTAAATAATACTCAATCACGATATAAAACTAAAGGAGGATTAAAGCACGATATGGAATAAAAGAGAGGAAATAAGAGTCACAATACATCCACAAGTCCAAATCCATAAGTCTAGATATAGTCACTCCCAAAATAATATATACATGCCATGAGTCTATAAATGAGACTAATAGAAAATCCAAAATGTATAACTAATCCTCCAGAGACACTGGCACTAGGTCCTCCTGCTCTAACGAAGAATCCTCTAATGGCTCACCGTCCTGCAGACCATAATAAGTGGGACACTGATCCACAAGCCAGTCATCTGAAAAATATATCCAGTCAGGATTGGAGTAAAGTACATACCTCTGAAAGCAGTTCCAAATACATAATAGAGCATATATAACTGATAATAGAAAAAAATAAAAGATAACTAGCAATAGGAAATGGAATGAACTAGAGTAAATGGATAATATACTGGAATGAAGAACAAGCAATATGAATAACTGCAAGTGATAAAAATAGATAAACTAACTAATGTGCCATAGAGTATAATTTTATTATGTGATCGGTTTGGGTTGAACACGAATACAATATGGTAACTCGATTACACGTGTGATATGTAATCGACATGTACACGAATTCACTTGGCTAGATCACATAACCAACTCCTACTCCCCCACCCCCAACCAATACTCATGGATCCAATCACGCCACGTTACGAACACGAATATAAGCACATTGAATATGAGCAGTGTGTGAACACGAAGTACACGATAATCAATACCTGATACACACAATAAAATATATGTAAAGGAGTACCCGCTGAACACGGTAGGGGATAACATCTCATGACATGATCCATTTAGTACCAGTCCGTGTAGCCACTGTGTCAGAATCAAGTATACAGTTCTATAATATGCGATATATACACTATCATGAAATAAAAACTAACAAAGAGATATACTCGTCTCTGGTCCTGAGCAAAGGGTGTATCTCGGTGCCCAAGCTGGTGTCCCACAACCCTATTTAGGAAATATTAAGTTAATAGGTGTAATAAAGGAGAAATGAGCTAGAATGAACTAATATGCTTTTTAGGTTAATTTTTAAGTTATTCTAACTTCAATAAGTCATACTAGGTCCAACTAAGGTTATTAGTCTATATAGGTTACTAACAAGTTAATACGAGCTAATAAACATAACTTATGTACCTATAGCCAATAACCACTGATACTATATAATAAGTTAATAGGTGTAATAAAGGACAAATGAGTTAGAATGAACTAATATGCTTTTTAGGTTAATTTCTAAGTTATTCTAACTCCAATAAGTCATAATAGGTCCAACTAAGGTTATTAGTCTATATAGGTCACTAACAAGTCAATACGAGCTAGTAAACACAACTTATATACCTATAGCCAATAACCACTGATACTATATAACCTATTCTCTTATATACTGATGTTTAAATAAAGCACTTAATGTCACATAACCATGTATCAGTAACTGATACACATGTCAGTAAACTGATGTACTCATTAGTGAACTGATTTGCACAACAGTATTCTCATAAACCTTGGTAACAGACATACCTCTACTAATTGATACTGATACAACATCTTACCCCCTCTCTACTCCTTTGTTGCCCTATTAGTTATCTCCAATACCCAGGTTGAGACCTTGTCCCAACCCCCAAATAGCAACTGTTGTTACTACTAATCCTAACCCAAACTCCTTAATGCCTGCAATCCTGAGACATAGTGGCATAGTGTTGCTGTTAAACCTGGGCACTCCCCCTTTAGAACCCGAGCATATATGCTAACTGCTCTTCCTCACCTTGTTGTTCATGATTTCAACAACACATTGATACCTCTTCCATTGCTAAACTCCTAATGTTACTTGTTATTCCTGGGTTTCCATGTGTCCGAGCAATGATACTCTTATTTGTTGTAAACACAACATGCCACCACATAAATCTTATCCTAACCTGACCACCCAGGCTCACACATAACTAAAAACAGTCACTTCCCTGAGTTTTCCCCTCTCTCTCTGAAGTGATGTTGCAGTTGGCTCACAACTCCTTTACCTTAAACTCAGGTATACACTTCAGTGGATACCTAACACACCCCCTCATACCCCTCACTGCCCAAGCTCGAGTATATCCAACCCATGACACCACTGATACTAAGCATCAGCAACAGAATCATCCTTCACCAATACTCCTCCACTGCTATATGCAGTCCACAAACAGTGCTTAATACTACACTGCCCTCTCTCTCTCTCTATCCTACTGCTACAAACCAAACTAACCCGATCCCTCACCTTGCAAGCCTGCACTTGCAGTTCAGTGCAAATACACAAGTGCACAAACAGCACTGGCACTACTGCAGTACAGTCTTTCCTCTTGTGGCTCCAACTAATACTCATATCCTCCCCCCATCTCTCATGACTGATACATAGCATTGTCACCCTGCTGCCAATTACAGGTATCACCAACACAGACAACTGAACCATCACACACTCACAATGAACACTTCTATAGTCCCTGCAAACATTGTCAACCTATCCTAAGTAGCTGCACAAGAAAATGCAACCTAAACCCCCCAAGTTACTATTTTAATACATATACACAAGAGAGCACATATAACTATATATATAGTATAGCTATATATATTCACTAACACACATACACACACACACACACACACACACACACACACATATATATATATATATATATATATATATATATATATAGACTTTAAATATCAAATACTTATATTCATGGGAAACTAAAGGCATTTAAACAAACACATAAGGAGTGAAACTTAGGAAACTAGAATACACATCAAATTGAGGGGCCAAAATTCCAAGTTCTCCACAATAATCATTTATATTTTTATATGTTCTCTCTTGTGTATATGTATTAAACTAAACAAAATCCCAAGTTCTCTACAATACATTACCATACAACTAAACTAACTTGCTATAATGAGAATTAATGAGTAATTACACAAAACACCCAAAATAGAGTCCGGTATCACATGGTATCACACTGTATCGTGATACGACCTATTTGTGTCCAATTGTGCGCACAGTATCTAGCATTCCAACCCTGATCTAAGTCCAATTTGACTAAATTAGGCTCATGACACACACTTGATGTGTCAAACCCAAAATTTCCCCAAAACTCACACAAATTACTATGTAACATTCACAATACACAACCAATTAGTCTAAAACTTGTTCCTATAGGTAGTCCTATGCCATTGGAGTGTTCTTAGGAGTCAAATACATGATTTTGAAACTACAATGAAGAAAATTTCAGAAATTACCAATTAGGAGATGGATTCCCAATAAAAACTCAAGTGGACACGCTCCGGACACGTTCTCTCCACCAAGCTCCTCCTCCTTGTGCTCCTTACTTCTCCAAGCTCCAAAACTTCTTGAGAAATAAAATAAGATAAAATGAAAGTGAATTGAGTGATAAATTAATGGAGAAAAATAAAGGAAAAGTGGGGATCTAGAATTTGAGATCTAATTGAATGCAAATAAATGAGGAGAGAGAGGGAGAGCCCCCTCTTATTGTGGTCGGCCCTATTCCTTCCCCTCCAAGTCTCATTGAATGTCCAAATTACCCCTCTCCATCCAATTATGAATAGGATTAAGGATGGACAATTTTGGAAGGTCTCTGATTAAGTCAAATTAAGTCTAATCCTCCTAATGAATTAGTAAGAATGGGCTATTGGGCTTGGGTCCATGTTGGACTCACTAGTTGTCATGACAAGTTTAATTGGTTCACAAGTGTCAAGTCTAACTAATAGGCTAGTCCACTAATTAATAAATAAATAATACAAGACATAAATAAATATATAACATACTAATAAATAATTAATACAAGCATCAATTAAATATTTATACCACTCTAATATTAATATTTATTCCTAAAAAGAAATACCCATGCCAAATTACCAAACTATTCCTAATTGAAAAAATGAAGGTGACAATCCTACCCACCTTAAAAAAAATTATCCTCGAAATTTAAGGAAGAAACTATCTAAAAAACAAGCACAGCAAGTAAGAGAGAATTATACATCACGGCTCAAACAGATAAGGATATCACTCGTGCATCTCGGCCTCTCATTCCCTGTTAGACTCTTCCGGAGAGTGATGTCTCCATGCGATGCGTACCAAAAGAATTATTTGGTTCTGTAGCACCTTCTCACTGCGATCCAGAATCTCCACAAGATGCTCTGGATAACTGAGAGTCGGACCCACCGTGATCTCCGAGTGATCCAATACATGGATAGGATCTAAAACATATTGTCTCAGCTGTAACACATGGAATATGTAAACTCCCTCGACCAAACTTTAGGTCTAATTAACTTAGATCGAGAGACTAGGGTTAGTTTGAAGCCAATTGGAATTTAAATCCTAGTGTTATAGATTATTGTGAAATATTCGTAACACTTTGTGCACCTTACCGTTGCTTCAATATTTGGAGCGCTACACTATCATTTGTTTTCCAACAAATTTTACACACTTTTTTTAGACGTGCCAGCCTTCCCTTCTGACCTTTGTGTAACTCATACATACCCTCCCTTGTGCTTCATTTTAGTCGCACAATATTCGTTACAAACGTCTGTTCTTAAATTCAATTAAATCCAACTTTGCATCCTTGTCCGTTCCAATCGAAATTGGAGATACAATCTCGACGCGTTTTGTGCAACCAAATTTATGATATTATTCTATTCTGAGCCTACTACGTCCATGACACTTGTGTCCCACCTAATTTTAATCCCATGTACTTTGAATTAATTTTAGAACAAAATTTACATTAATTTTAATTAAATTGGTGTAAGGACCCAACTTAACCCAAAACTAGACGCAACACCAAACCAAACCTCCATTCACACCCCAAGGCTCATAATAAACACCACGCACCATTTTTAGCTACTACATCACACCAAATATGGTGTTTCCCTCATTAAATCCTAAAACCCCACTTTGTGCAATTTTTCTAATTTTTGAGGACTTTTATGCAAAATTTCAATGATGTGTCATCATCTTATTGGTCAAGCACATGAAGAAATCACCCTCCTCCCTTTGACGTTCAACTCTCTCTCCTATTTTGTTTGTGTATTTCCTCCATGTTTAATCTTGATCATCCATTTTCAATGGAGCAACATCCTCACCACATAACACCCTCATCCATATATATATATATATATATATATATATATATATATATATATATATATATATATACACACACTAACCCCTTTCCTAATGCCATCCCCATCCCAAGGTATACAGTCGGCCCTAATCCCTAGGAGGTCACCATCAACCTCTCCTCCCACATGCTAAACTCCTCCATTATTATTTTTTACATCATCCTCACCATCCCTCAAGAAAACAAAAACCACATAACACAAAACCCTAACTATAAACCCCCCCATCTCCTGTTCACCATCCCTTCACCCTCATCTTCCAACCGCCACCACCACCCTGTCGACCCGACCGCCTGGATCCCCACCGGCCTGACACCACCGGACCTGAGCAGCGCCCCGCCGGAGGCCATCTCTCCTCAACTGAATGCAACAGCGCCTCGTCGGAGCCGGATCTATTCCCTCAACCACCCGATCATTCGCCTGAACTCGACTTCCCAGGACAACTGAACCAACGACCCCGCTACTCGATAACCCGCCGGACCTCTCCCTCTCTTCTCCTTCCTTCACGACCTCGACATCCCGACCTCCCGCCAGCCCGACTGTCCACCCGACCGCCTGAGAACTCGACCACCCGAGCCCGCTGAACCTACCCCCGCAGGAGCAGAGTCGACTTCCTCCTTCCCACGGACCTCTGCAACCGTCGAGCCTCACCACCCTCGCCGAAAGCGTTGCCTGATCTTCTCCTCAACTGAGAACAGTCCGCCTAAACCACGGCTGTCATCACCACCATTAACACCTCGTCGCCACTCGCCTGAACACCCTCGTCTCACCCGCCTGAGCATCCCTGGCAGTCCGCCCACGACCACCCCAATCATCATCACCTTCATCATAACCATCATCATCACCTTCATCATCACCAATCATCACCTTCATCATAAACTTCATCACTACCATCATCATCACCTTCGTCATCGTCGACCCCGTGCGTGCCCGCCAAGGTTCGTAGCACCCTCTTCGATCATGCACACCCTGAGGTTCGAACCTGTTCCCCCTTCTTTCATATTGTGTATATGTGCATGTGTGAATAGTGTAGGATTAGCATATCGTTTCATGAAGGTTCAGTTTAGTTGATGTGATTGCAGACCGTGTCGGTTAACCTAGTGACCAGTTGCGTGTGCGTGCATGTGTGTTAATAAGAAATTTATATATATATATATATATATATATATATATATATATATATATATATGGATGTATTTATATAAGTAATTATATGCTAGTAGTAGTTATGACTATATATGTATTTATACTGTATGACCCTAGTGTTAATTACGGATATCCCGTATTTTACGTTGGCCATGTGACCCTAAATATTAGTGAGTTGAATTTCTTATGTACACTGACGTACTGGCGAGACACGTGTTAGTGAGTCGACTGTCTGATTTTGCACAGCATCGAAGACATGACGCCCGTGCGTTTAGACATGCACACTTGACCCTGCTAGTTGACCAGTATTGTCACGCCCCGATCTCCCGCAGGCAAATCGGCCGTTCCCGCTAGGCGAGAATCACCGCGCCAGCGCTCCCGCGGAACGATCGCTTTGACCCATCCTGGCGTGATGTCGCACGAGCGTGAGCCACAGAGTCGCATAGAGTCGCACAGATTGTCCGAGTGCAGCGGAATCATAAATGCATAGCGATTTGGTAACAGGTTCACTGAGTCGACAATATAGCGGAAGCATTGAATAACATAAGTTAAAGTAAAGCAACTCTTTATTGATATAAACAAGTGTTACA
The DNA here is from genome assembly GCA_036927795.1 of Iris macrosiphon. Taxonomy (NCBI): domain Eukaryota; kingdom Viridiplantae; phylum Streptophyta; class Magnoliopsida; order Asparagales; family Iridaceae; genus Iris; species Iris macrosiphon. The sequence goes on along the minus strand of JAYESA010000002.1, from coordinate 177,470,940 downwards.
GGCGGCGTATAGCCGAGATTACAAGTCGCTCAAGCCTCTCTCTGAAACTGTAAAAGTGTGCCAAGTGGCTACAATTATGCAATGATTGTACAGGCGATGATCAGGCGATGTTCACAACATTATGTCTTGTAGACCGGATCGGTGCCAGTGCCCCAGCACCATCTACGAGATCGTGACCTTGTGCACAAGTTATCCGTGATCAAACGGTCATCTAGGTTACATTATCCATTCAAGTCATTGGGGCAACAAGAGTACAAGACAAGAGGCATAGTTGTTGAGGCAACAAGAGTACAAGATAAGAGGCATTGCTGTTGAGGCAACAAGAGTACAAGAAAAGAGGCATTGCTTGATTCATTTTGCATAGTCTTTCTGAACAATATTCTGTATAACAGGGTGTTGGCATAGCTTATGCTACAAGCATTGAATTGAGGCAACATATGAACAGGCAAGCATGCATTTATATAAACATAAGCAATCACGTTGGCTCGGGCCCGAAGGTAAGCCGAGAGCAAAATCGTAAGGGAACTTAGCATGCGAGGGTTTGAATATAAGCAATGTTTTATTTCCATGTTCTAGCATAAGCAATACAAGTCGGGATTATTCCCTTAGCTAGGTGCATTGTATTCTTATTAGCATGCAGGGGGTGATTCACCTAGCGACTTGCATGTATCATTCCAGATTTTATGTGTGCTGGCTAAGCAAATACAAGTTTACCGTAGCCACCCATCTTAGCGATGATTCGCCTCGATTGAGCGATATGTCAAGCGAGCCTCTGAAAGCCTAAGCCAAAAATCCTGTAGGGACAAGTCTGGATATCCTTTGCCTCAAACGAGTGTTCTCGCCTGAGCAAAACGAGTCGGGACATTGCACTTTTGCTGTTTGAATCGGCAATCCGCTTGAACGGAACGGGGTGTTACATTGATGGTCGTTCACTCAGCTTATGAAGAATGGAGTCCCCTTTGTCTGCAACGAAGAATGCCAACGCGCTTTCGGCGACATCAAGGAGTACCTCATGGTTCCTCCAGTATTGGTGGCCCCCGTGATAGGAAGACCCATCCTACTATATGTGTGAGCAATGGATCACTCACTCGGTGCTCTGCTATCCCAGACAAGCGATGCAGGTCACAGCAGGCCATCTACTATCTCAATATGATGTTGGCCGACGCAGAGCACAAGTACAACCCCATCGAGAAAGAGTGACTTACTCTAGTCTTTGCCATCCAAAAAAACTCGATATTTCTTGGCAGGACAAACTATTCACGTGATCTCGCAACTTAATCCCTAGCAGAATCACCACCTTGTTCGCTATTAAAATTGATTGCTTCAATAAAAAACTGAAGAAAGTACAAAGAGGTCCTAGACAGACAATCTAAGTACAAATTTTTTATTCTGGGGTGTGGCGATGGACAAGGAGCGCTATGGCGGCTTATGTACTCTGTTGACGATCCGATGCAGGGTAAGGAAGCTTATGTTCTTTCTTTGCTCGTCTCGGTATGCTCTCTCTCTCTCTCTCTGTATTGGGCGGCCCCTCTCTCTCTGTCCTCTTTTTTGGACATGCTACCCGGGTATATATAGTCATCCTTGGACTCATATATGTTGGGCCGCATGGATACTAGAGGGTGCCACGTGTGCCTCCTGAATAGGGTACAGATGTAACCGTGAGCAGGCCAAGCTGCCACATGGGCACTTGTTGAGATTTTTCGTTGCTGAAGATCTGGATGGTTCTCGTCCTTTGTGGGTGTGACTTGGTCATCTGACACATAGTCCGCACTTGGTTGCAGAGACTCACGCTTGCCATAACAACAAGATTTGGTCTTCATGGAGTCTGAAACACATGCGGCCAGAGACGCATGGGACGCATGGAGTCTGGAATGCCTGGGGCCAGAGATGCATGGAACGCATGGAGCCTAAGACGCATGGGGCCGGTAACGTATAGGACGAATGGAGTCTGGGACAAACGGGGCCAGAGACGCATGGCTTCGCATGGAGTTTGGGATGCATGGGACCAGAGACGTATGGGACCACATGAAGTCTGGGTTGCATAGGGCCAGTTGTGCTATACACGTGGTGCTGTACATCCGTCGAGAGTGAAGTTTTGTGCTAACGTGAGACTTCTGTCGTTTAGTGTATTCACGTCTTTTGAGGCATTCAAAAAATTATTTTTGTCAAGATTCTGTGTCAGATAAGTTTTTGTTGCTAGGATGACGTGTCAAGTCCATCTGCAGCCAAAGCTGCTTTGGCTGATTGGGACGCTTGGATGTCGTCTTTCTGGGCGTAGGGTGACTCTATGGCCTGGTTTTTACTTTGGGGCGCATGTATGTTGGACGCATGGATGCATATTTTTTATGCTTCTACACATACGGGCGGCGGTGACCCACTTCACCTTAGGTAACTCAACGACTTCCAACATATGCTATGTGGTGATGAGCCACTCGATCACCTCGGAGGGATCCTCGGTACCCTTGAATGGTGGAGGGTGCATCCCTCTGAACTTGTCAATAGTGCCCGGCCGTCCAGTCTCGCTGCTAAATCTTATGAACTTATTTTTTTGCCATTGGGCCTGCATCATGCCCTGAAAGAATTAGTACAAGAATGCCTGGTTATCCTGTGGCGGTGCCTGCTGGAGGAAACGGAAACAAAAATGGTGCCTACTGGCTGAGGCAGAAACAGAACGGATACGGGAACGATCCCTGAGGAGGAAAAGGTGGTGGTGGAGGCAAAGGTTCCTCCCCATAACCCTGGGCCTGCTGGCCTCCAAGGTCTGTCTGCTAATAGTGACGCTCCCTCTGCGCCATCTCTAGCTGCCGTGATGGCTGCCCCTACTGGAAATGAGGAGCATGTGTAAATGCTAGTATCTGCTCTGGAGTCGTCTCTCCAGATAAGTCGGTGTCTCGGGGAACATCGCCCGGCTGTGCAATACGACCACTACGGAGATTCATCTCCCTGACAAAAAGAACTAGGACATTTGTCAGATAAGGATGGAATCAAACAAGATACAATTTAAAGAACGAATTTAGGATAAGTATGGTATCAAGAATGAAAATTAAGCAAGAGAATGAGATTCTAATATCTAGTCCTATTGTAGGCTCGTTTGGCATAGTAACGTAACCAAGACAATTTAAATCAGGACCTGTATGGGCTACCACAAAAATAATGTCACGTCCCAGTCCCAAAATTTATGGGACTAGGCCGCGTGGCAATGACCAGCCAATACGTAATGAAGGATTTTCTCAATTTAATGGAATCCTCAACTACGTATATCACTTTACCTGAAGAATAATATAATCATAGGCATACTAAATCTCATCCACCAATATAATGAACTAGTATGAATACGGAATATTCATGTAATCATAGTATGTCAATACAGAACCTAATAAGTCTAGAGTTGGTGGAGACAAATCTACTACATTAATATGCTGAAATAAAGTGCTGAAAGTAAGATAGATAACGACGGACTCAAGTAGAAGTCTGCAACCATGATGGTATCATACCAAGATCAGATGTACTCGTCGGGGTATACCTCATCACCCTCGACAACTGCATCAGGACCCTACCCGTAATCTTGCTCGTACTCCGGCTTAGTTAAACATGGAAAGAAACCAGTTCCTCAGAGGGACATAATAAGATACATAGAAATATTCCACTAATGATGTAAAAATACTGTAATAGAATAAGGGTGTACCAATCTAAGTGTAAATGTAATGAGAACCATGTTCGACGCATGAGCTGCTGGCCAAAATGGAATTGACATAATTCTCTGGGGGAAACAGAGGCCTACTACAGTGAAGTGGGGAAGAGAAATGATAGAGGCAGCGGCTAGGTTTCTAAGTTAGGGTTAGAATGATTAAGAGGTTATATAAATAGAGGGAGGGAGATGGGGAGGGAACGGTCAGATGGTGAGGAGTTGGCAACTGTTCGGCGTGGTCTGCAGTCGGCAGAAATAGTACCATGCACAAGAAAAACCATACAGCAATTTTGCAGGCTCGTGGTAGGTAAGTTGGTTTCCATTCAAGGAAGGTTGGTAGCCAGTTTAGGTTTTAGTTTATAAGGTTATGGATGGTTTCGGTTTAAACGATATGGTGGGTTCAAGAGGCATGTTTGTTTCCAATGGATCATGGAATGGGTGCAGATAGGAAAACGTTGGAGTGAGCTGTGGGTTTGCTAGAATGGCGAAAAGGAAACAGTGGCTTGGTCTTAGGGAATGAACCTAGGTTAAGTTGGGATGGCTGCTATTGGCTTCGGGTGGAGGGTTAGCCAAAAAGGTTGTCTTGGGTTTCCAGTGAAGGAAGAATGAAATAATTAGATAGAAGGGAGGAGTATGTTGTTACTATAGATGACCACACACTTTATAAACTTTCTTAATGGTGGTATTTCCACTTAGTTTATATATCCAATCCTAACTATACATTTATATATTATCTTATTTATTCCTAGAAAATATAAAAAGAGATTATAGATTATAATACTACAAATACTATTACTAAACAATAATAACAAATAAAATTTTGGGGGAGGGGGTTTACACCTAGTCCTACGTATTTTGGGACTGGAGCGTGACAGCGACTTTGTGTCACAGTATATGGCCAGCCAACAGGCGAAAGATAAACATCAGAGGCCCAGCGAGGAGGTGCAGAACCACGTTATTCCCGAGTAAAAATGGGACAACATCGTCATGGATTTTATCCTGGGCTTTCCGAAGACCCGCGGAGGAATAATGCGATTTGGTTCAATCGGCTATCAGCTAGAGTAGATATACATAGACGAGATTGTCCAAATCTGCACATTTCCTCCCAGTTAAAGTTACATGGAGCTTCGATCGACTAGCGCAAATATACATAGACGAGATTGTCCGGCTAAACGGAGTACCTGCCTTAATCATCTTAGATCGCGAAGGACGTTTCTTATCTCGTTTATGGACTAGCCTATAGTCTGCATTGAGCACCAAGCCATATTTCAGTACCGTATATTACCACCAGACTGATGGCCAGATGGAGAGGACGAATCAGATACTAGAAGATATGTTGCAACTGTTTGCGATCGATCTGAAGACTAGTTGGGAAACGCATTTTTCGTTAGCAGAGTTTGCGTACAACAACAGTTACCAATCGAGCATCCAGATAGCACCATACGAGGCACTCTATGGGTGAAAGTGTCGATGTCCAATCTACTGGGACAAAGTCAGCGAGACATGTACTAGGACCGGAGCTGGTGGAGCAGGCCGTCTAAAAGGTTCGCTTGATTCGAAAAAAACTTCACACTGCACAGATCCGACAGAAGAACTATGTCGATGCTCATAGAAAACCCTTGGAGTTTATGGTTGGGGATCACGTCTTCTTGAAGGTGATGCCAATACGAGGAGTGATGTGCTTCGATATTAAAGGCAAATTGAGTCCCAGATTTGTTGGCCCCTTTGAGATACTTGAGCGAATGGCAGATGTGGCCTATCGGATTATGCTACCCCCTACTTTGGATGAAGTGCATGATGTCTTCCATGTCTCTCAACTTTGAAAGTATGTGCATGATCCAAGTCACGTAGTTAGTTTCGATAAGTTGGAGCTACGTACGGACTTATCATACTCAGAGGAACCGGTGTAGAACTTGGATCGCAAGGAGAAAGTGCTACGGAACCAAACAATATCCTTGGTTCGCGTATTATGGCGGAACCATTCGGTTCAGGATTCAACGTAGGTGATGGAGTCAGAGATGAAGGAGAAGTTCCCTTCATTGTTCATTCAGTCGGAGGTAAGACCTTGTTCTTAAGTTTCAGGACAACTTTTCCTTAGTAGTATATTATGTAGTGCCTCAAATCCCGATCCGACCGGGATGTGCACTATATAATGGGCTTGTGGCTAGTCTTCTGAGTCATAGCTTAGTGTCTAGTACTCTTTCAGCATCATCTTGCCACGGACGAAATACGATAATCCTTTCCAACTCATGGATAGGCCTTTAGTGAAACACGTCCAATAGTTTTCATGTTTTGTTGCTTGGTTTTCTGGATTTCGCTTTGGGATTTGCTTTGGTGTTACTTTCCATTTGCTTGGTTTTTAATGTTGGATTTCTCGCTTTGAGATTTTATTCTTGGGGATTTTGAGAGAAAGAATAGGCGAGAGGATTCTAACTCGATGCTTGTGCTATTGCAGGTTCACGTAACTGACACTTGATCGTTGTCAGACGAGACTCCTTCTTTTATTACTTTCTCTAATCGGTGGGTGGTTCAGAGCCTTCTTTCCTACTTCTTCATGTAAATAATCCTTAATGTTTCAAACGTTCAATCGATGATGCCGGACTGAACGCCTAGGAAATCCTTTGCCACAATGCATGCCAGCTACTAAGTGTAATATCCCACAACCGTACGGTGCATTACACTGAGATTTGGAATGTAACAATTATTGATTCAAGTTGGTTTTCTTGTGCAGATGTTGTACAGAGTTTAGTGCAATCAGAGTACCGCCTCGCAACGGGCTTAAGGTATGAACATCGTAAAATTGAATCAGGTGTTCATTCGGAGCAAGTGAAGAGATAGCATATTGGAGCGATAATGTCGCCTTCCTTAGTCTTATCGGGTCAGATAATTTGGACAGCACGGCATGCTCGTATGGTCATACCAATTGAGTACATCGTGCTTCGCAACGGACCACGGATTCAAGGGATCGACCGTATCGGTAAGACAGAGTGGTAGAGGATTTGACTAGGTGAGTGGGCTCTGTCGCTTCTCCTCTACTCCTTCATGCTTAATAAAATTGATAATATCTTGGTTATTTAGTACTTGGTCTGGAATACTTAGACTAGAACATAGAAAATACCATAATATGGCATGCATAGAGCGTGCGTCGTTTGGATAAATAGAAATTGTGGCTTGAGTTGAACTGGTTGGTTGGAACACGGGAACACTTTAGCGAGCAAGCGTACGTTGCGCACGAGTATCAAGTTGGAATGCTTCGTCAAGCGAAGCGTACAGTTGTGGTTCAAAATCGGACAATTGCTGAAAGGGTTATGGTTTAGTTGGAACACGGAGCTTGGAACACGAAGCTTGGAACACGAGACTTGGAAACTTATCGGAGGGTATGGTGCCACGGAATCCATAATGATATAGCATTATGCCTTGTGTATTGCCTTGGAATTTGTGTTGGGACATTGGGTCATCAGCGAAACATGGAAGGAGATAGATAATTTATGAACAGAGATAGTGAATCGGCTAGAATGGGGCAAGTTTCGTTGGTGGGGCAAGACGTCGTGTTCCTCGTCGTACTTATATTTTATCGTTGTATGGTCATGGACAATATGTATGCAGGGTTTGGTTTTCTCGAATGGGAAAGGCACCGAGATACCGGGACCGTTCGGCCATGGAAGAAACATTTAGAAGTGCTCTTAGAGCACGGTATAGCGAGACATACAACTGAGGTATTGCAACCTTCAGATGGATGGTACATCGCTTACTTAAACTTGTGTTTCGGCACGAGGCATTTGTGGAAACTACTGTTGAGACGTTGCAACCAAATATACTGGAAGGATACCCGTATTTGTTATATATGTACTTTATGGCTTGGCCAATGACTTTCATATAGATAGGAATCTCTTGAGATTGTGCATTTGAGTAGCGGCGGACGGCCACCTTGCCTCGGGCAAGAGTTCACGCATCGAGGATGGATTTGAGACTTGGATGGTGACATAATTCGATAGGTTTTGTGCTATACCTTATGTAATTTGAGTGTAGCCTATTGCAGGCTTAGTAACTTGTGCGAATATGAGATTGCATGCTAGTGTGTTGCTTGATTTTAGTGTGTAACCTGCTTTACAGCTTTCCTTAACATGTCATGCCATTTCCATAAAATGAATCTTGGATTCAAGTAGAAAGATCACCATATAACTGTTTGTATTCACTATCTACTTAGTGTCGGTTTAGACGAGTGGGTAACCCCGCTCACCAGTACAGTTATATACTGACCCACATTTGTAGGCATTATTTTCAGGTACACAGGTGTAGTGGCTCAGATTGGATATACGAGACATGATATATGGAACGGTAAGTACCTTTATGGGAAAGCTATTTTGGCATTCTCCTTTGTGGCATCTTTATTTGGACCCTTCGAGATCTTCGCTACGTATACTCTGATGTGTTATTGTTGGTAACAATACTTAGATTTTACTGAAACTTGATCGTTTTGATGATAACCATAATGTTTGACGTCATCGCAATGTACGAGCGCAAATCCAGGACCGCACGGCATCACGCTCCGATGAGAACAATGGTCCCGCGGGAGCGGTGCAACGTGGTGATTCATGTTCAGCGGGAACGATCGAACTTACAAGAGATTGGGGCATGACACTAAGAAAGGAACATGGATAATTGTAGTCTTACTTAGTATATATATGCACACGACCCATAACACGATTTTCACAATAAAGCGAGCAGTTGTGGTTCAAAACCATGAAACTTTTTGAAGGAGTACGGTATCTAAACATTGATTGTGGCATAGTGCCTCGGAGAGTTTGGACCCTCGGGACCCCAAAATTGTAACATGGCTTTGAAAAAATATGAACTATTGCATAAGTATATAGCTGCTTAACTTTCTTCTGTTGCATATCATGTATTGTTCGATAGTTTAACTGTTCACGCATTCGCATGGTCTGGGATAACTTATGCACAAGGTTTGGCATTTTCTCAAAACGGTATTTCGGGACACTGGAACCGATTCGACCTGGGAAGAAATATTTGATCGTACTTGGCACGATATATTATGAGACCTTCATCGGGGCTTGCTACCGGGGCTGAAGGGCGTGCCACAATGCCCTGGATAATTCCCTATAGTGTCGATCACACCAATGACCGCATATAGATAGAACACATGCTAACTTATTATCTTATGCAGGTGGTAAATATTATTATATTTTTGTGCAGGGCAGGATCGCATCGGTTGAGTAGGCATCCGATAGGCTATATGGTTCATATATTATTTTTCTTTCAAAATATGTCCCTGATATGAAATGGATTCACTCTAGTTCTTAATAGAAAGATCATTTTAATGCATGCTGGCCCTTATAAGCAGTGTTGCTTTAGGCGAGTGGGTTCATCCCGCTTACCAGTATAGCTGAATATTGACCCACACTCGTAGGCACCCTCTTCAGGTACTCAAGGTGTGCAACACTAGCAAACAGTCGAGGAGGCATTGAAAGCTCTTCTATTTTGAAGTATAGTTGAAGCCAGTTCATTTTGGAGGCGTAGATTTTTAACCTATACAAAGACGTAATATACGAGACCATGAAGCTTATCTGATGGAACGCGCCCTGCCTTTTATGTTTTCTTTTGTAATACAATTAATGTAGCCGAGAGGCATGTCAAATATAAACTCTATGTAAATTACTCTGAATTATCAATGAAATGCATGTTTTCTTCCTATACTCTATGTTCAAATCTCTGTAAAAGTGTTTTCTAACTTATGTTTCAAAAGATTTTTTTATTATTGCACGTTCTTGCCTTGTGTGAATGCAACTCCAAGCTCACACGGCATCACACCCAAGCGAGGATGATCGATTCCTCAAAGGATCCAAGTGAGGACGATCGACCCTTGCAGGATCGGGGCATGACACAGCTGTCATGGAACCAACAGACTGACTCCCAACCTTTGACTCATTACTATTCGTCGCTTTGTCTCGACGAACCTAATCCTCCATAATCATCAAAGTATCTCGAAGCCCCTCCAAGACAAGTTTCCGACGATCCATCTCCAGTTGAATATCCCTCAAGCCACCATCCGGTGCCTGTGGCTTGCTTGTACACCTCAGCGGCGTGAGCCTGTACATGCCACAACACAAATCTTCTCGAGCCAGCTGTTTGGAACCCTTCGTAAGCATCCAATCTTTGTCCCCAAACAGACTACAACAACCATCATCCGTCAGCCTCCCTACCAAAACCAAGTTGTATCAAAAACTCGGTACATATTGCACACCCTTGAGAATGAGCTTCTCACCAAGCTATGTTGTCAAATGCACATCACCGATGCCTACAACTGCAGATGTCCCCTTGTTGCATATATTTACACATCCAAACCAGTCATCGCGGTATGACATGAAGATCCTCCTATGTAGAGTTGATTGATATGACGCCCCTGTATCCATGACCCAATCTCCATCATGACACATGCAACAAGGTTCCTTTACATCGGTTGCTGCGATGATGAGATCTTCAAAAGCCGTAAGATCCTCCTGATCGTCCTTCTCTTTGGCCTTCTCATCTTTGAGTTTTATACAGTTACTCTTGATATGACCCATTTTGCCACAGTGATAGCATTCCTCCTTGCGGTCCACAGTCGCAAGATACCGAGAACACCCTCATATCCTCGCCTATGACTTGGGTCTTTCCTTCCAATAGAAAGCCACCAGAGAGGACTCCTTTGACGATTTTACTTGCTTACGTTGGGCCTCTTCATTCATCAAGCTACTTTTGTGTCAGCCCCCTTTTCCGGTGCACTATGGCGCATGTTATCTTTGGCGCACTTTGGAGCATGTTGGTTGCTTGTCCGGTCTTTGTTTAGACCAGACCCGAGAGTTATGGAGAAGAGTGGGTCTGGATGGGTTGGTGGCATATATAGCTTGGATGGGTTTGAGTAATCCAATGGTCCACATCTCAAACCTAAACCTATATATTCCTATTTCTCTCTCTCTCTCTCTCTCTCTCTCTCTCTCTCTCTCTGCTCATTATTTTCTTTTTATTTCTCTCTCTTAGGTTTTTTTCCCTCCGTAGGTAAGTACATCTTGCACAAGAGAAGAACCATGGATTTATGCATGCTTTTAATTCTTAATGTATGTTTATTTCTAGCTCATGTTGTTGGGACCGAGCACCCCCTTCATCTTTAATACTTGTTGTTCTTGATTTTCTAAGTTGGAATTGCATAGACCAGAGTTTGGGTCTATGGGTTCACTTTTGTTATCTTGGGGTTGATCTCCCAAAACTTTGTGTTTTATAATACTAATTAGCTCATAGTATAGAGCACTATATTTTATGTAATTGTCCTTTTGGCCGTGCTTGATTTCGAGTCCAGCTAAGTTTAGTGCTGCAACTTGATACAATATGTATACCAAATGACTTACTGGAGAAGAAGAAGAAGAAGAAGAAGAAGAAGAAGAAGAAGAAGAGTGCTCTGTGAAGAGTATGCAAGAGAACCCCTTTGACGTAGAAATACGTATGTCCACTTTGGGCGCATTGGTGTGTTGTCCCAACTTTTCGTGCATACTAATCATACTGCACTTAGTCTCCTAGCAAAAGTGCGCTAGTGACATTCCTTGAGTCAGTGGCGCACTTTTGAGAGAAAATCTAGTTGGCACACTTTGGTGCGTATTAAATCAAAGTTTTCTCTGGAAAACCAAGGGAAAGTGCACCACAGTCAGTCCGCGTACTTTCTTCGAGTTGGCAATCTGGCATGCTTTTTCTAAGTTTCATCAGTCGGCGCACTTTGCTTATGTTTGGTAGCTCGCGCACTTTTTTTCTTTATTTTTTGAGGGACAAAACTTTGGTTGGTTTCTCGATTTCTGTGTAATTGATTTATGTGCTCCTCGACTGACAAGTTTCTCGACTATCGAGCTTTGACCTCGGATTGTGTGTTTTGTCTTGTTGCTAGCTTGCTCGCACACTTTTCCTGAAAGCACATTTTATTCTCGTCTACGCACTTTTTTCAAGTGCCCCATCCTTTGTAGCTCGTGCACTTTCTTGTGAAAGTGTGCCACTGCCTAGTTTTAGTCGTTTGTGCGCCACTGTCTAGTTTTAGTCATTTGTGCGCCACTGCCTAGTTTTAGTCATTTGTGCGTCACTGCCTAGTTTTGGTCGTTTGTGCACCAACCTTACTTCTATGTGTTTTGTGCGCTTACTATTTCCTGTGCACGTTGAGCCCTATAGATGTAAACATGTATGCACTTTTTATTTTTCTTGTTAATTAGATTATTTTTCCTTGATTACCTTATTATATGTTGGATAGAATAAGAGGCATAGTTCAACTCGGGTGACATTCTATAACCCCGGTCCTTGTTTGGTTTGAGGGTTGTGGATCTGATCCCGAGGGGTTCTCGTACTACTCTTATTCTCATTCATCGATATAATAAATTGACAAATTGATGTGACTAGTATTAGACTATCATGTCCTGAATAACTTAATACGTGATAACTTGTCCATGATCTTGATTCTAGAACTTGTTCCTGCCCTGACTATTGTATCCGTGCTAATACACTTGATTGTACCGAGAGTGCTACTTGATATAAATATATATATATAGAGAGAGAGAGAGAGAGAGCCGTCGTGCCACATACTCTTGCTACGTGATATATGTTATTATTTCCATGCACGGATCTGGTAGTTGGACAGTGACTTTAGCCATGACTAGATAGTATTGATTGTTGTATCACACTTGGGTAAATCCTGATTTAACTCTCGAGTGACAATATGGATTCGAATCAAGAGTGCTCATACTTAAGGTACGACGTCTAAGAAGGAATATTTATGTAACCACGATATTAGATTCTAACAAACCTAGGGTTAACTAGGAAACTTAATTATAAAGCATTGGGAGGTAACGATATCTCGAGATCGTGCATGTCGAACCACCCTAAAATAGCTGGGAGTAAAGGCTGGCCGCCACGGATATTATATATCATCCGCACTAGTGGAATGCAGTATCTGATTTAATTATATGACCGAGACAGTATCTTATCTATAGAAGCCTGGAAATATTACTGATTATTAATTAGCTTAGGGTCCTTGCGAGGGACTGGTGCATCATTTACATATATTCTTGCTTGTATATTATTGGCTCAGCCAGTCCTGCTCGATTATGGTACGATCTGAGGATACTCATATATTGCATTACTGGGATAACCCAGAGGTCATATATCAAGCTGTAATATATGATTGGTCATTTAATTTGCTTATATAGGTGCCTAGCCAAGAAAATGGGCTATCGTAGCATGATGATTCAACCCATGTCCTTGTTTGATTGTTGGGTTGCGCTATTCTGTTACGATACTCCATGGAATGAATCTATATTATTTTCTCCAATTGTATCTCTGCTTGTGTATTATGCTTTCTGTTGAGTGGAATTAGGGATATAGACTGTTGTGGCATAATGGTTTCAACTCATGTCCTTGTTTTGTTATTGGGTTACGATGTTGTATTACGATAGGCTATGAACTTAAACTATGACGCAGAATATTTTAGCTTGACCAAAATCAAGGGACGTATTCTATCTTGATATGATTGGGCACTTTCTATCCTTGTTTGGTGAAGGGGTGTCATATCATGTCATGGATGGGATATATGCCAATGATTATTGTCTCATGCATCTCATGTTATAGATCTTGTTTTGTTTCTTTATTTTGTGCTTCATTTTTAATACTTGCAATTTGGGATCTGACAAACTGGTTTTGCATGGCCAAGTTTTAAGACACCTGAGGATAAAGCTTACTTTTCCCTCACTGATGGCACACACCAGAAGGATGGCTACTGTAAACACCCTATTTTTTAGAATAATTTTAATATAATTTTTCCCCAAAAATTTTCGGTATTTTTTGGATGAAGAACCAAGGTAATTGTGATCAAAGGATTTTTTAAATTTAGTTTATTGATGTTAAAATATTACAAAAATAATATTTTATGGTGTAAAATGGAAAACCGGACATAGGGTATTTTTTTGTGAATTTATTGGACTCCGGAAACGCGTTTAAAGCCCTAAAAACTATTGGATTTATAAACCGAACCAAACCCAAACTAAACCTGAACCAAACCCAAACCCAAACCCAAACCAAACCAAACCAAACCAAACCGCTGATTGAACCAAGCCAACCAGCTTATTGGGTCGGGTCGGGTCGGGTCGGATCCGAGCCAAACCCGACCCGGACCCGAAACCCAATTGGGAAAAACCTAGCCGTCGGAGTCACTGTAGCGGCTATTTATTACTCCTCGACATCCGTGCCGCCGCCATCGAACTCTCTCTCTCCACTCATCCCCGCAGACAGCGAGTCCGCCGCAGCCCCGCTCCGATCACTGCCGGTCATATTCCCTCCACAGCCCTCTTCTCCATCCCTCCGACGCCCGAGACCCACCAACGCCGACCCAACTACGGTCATCCCCTCCGCCCTAGCCTGCTCCCTCACCGCCTCCACGACTCCACGCCGCCGCTCCCCATCAGCCCTCGACCTCTCCCCGCTCCACCCGAGGCCGCCCAGCATCGACAGTCTTCCTCCCCCAACCGGCATGTTCAACCGACCCCGCTCCCCTCCGCAGCAGCGGCCAGCCGAGCGCCTCCGTCCAGCCTTCGACGACCCTGCCTCCGCCGACGAGTCCACCCAGCCCCCGGACACAGCCCTAGCGGCGGACACACGAGCCCTCGACCTGGACGCGAGCAGCAGGATCCAACAGAGGACGCAGGACACGAAGTTGACGCACGGACACGTGAAAATCAGATTCACGGGGCCCTGTTCAGGTAGCGTTTTCTCTCACCTCGTAACTCCGTTTTTAATTCTGTCAGTTGCAAAGCGTAGACTGTATAACCCTCTCGGTGCCCGTACAACCCGCTCGGTGCATCGCGTCCTGTGGTGATCGCAAACCGCGATCCATAAAACAGAAAAAACAATACCATGTTTCACCCCGGAATTGAGTGCGCCCCGCCAAACGAGACGACTTGGTCGCACGCGGTCTTTACCAAAATATGTGCGTCGTAGATACGGACGTATGAGATTTCACAGAAGTTGATTTGGATGTGCATGCACACCGGAATCAACGCGTATCCGCCGACAATGCCCCGTATCCGTCTATTCTGGAACACGCTGTAACTTTGTGTACACACGTCGGATCGAGACGAAACTTGCGTCATCAGACTCGTAGCAATACGCTGGTCCTGTGACCCAAGTTTGGTTCAATTTTGAGAACGTTGACAAAATCGTGTATCGTGGGCCCCACAGGCTCCACTTGACGGACGATTTTGTGATCGGCTCATCGGAATCCAATTCTGGAAGTTCCGTTGGGTTCGTATCATCGTTCCTGACTTGTAGAAACTGAGTTTGAGGAATTTGGAGACCTTTGACCCTGACACGCTTTTCGGTGCAAAGTGGCCCACATATGGACCCCGCTTTGGACCGAAAATGTCATTTTTGCCCTTGTGTCCAAATTGGACTTAAGGACAGGCGTTT
The DNA here is from genome assembly GCA_036927795.1 of Iris macrosiphon. Lineage (NCBI taxonomy): Eukaryota > Viridiplantae > Streptophyta > Magnoliopsida > Asparagales > Iridaceae > Iris > Iris macrosiphon. The sequence goes on along the minus strand of JAYESA010000002.1, from coordinate 177,455,765 downwards.
CTAACTATTTGATATCTTCTGAGACTGTTGGTGATGTTTATTACAGCTTTTGGAGGAGTACCCACAGGATCCACTGATACAGGGACAACTGTTGGTATTCAAACACCAGGCAAGTGTACCTTGCCAAACTCTGCAGTATTGTTACATATTTTTCTTGCTTCCTTTATATTGCTGTGTATGCTTATCCTAGGACCGTGTGACATACTTAGCGTCCGATTATTAGTCGGGTGCCAACACCGTACGCGGTGTTGTGTATTGTCATCTAGAGATGGATATTCGTGACACTTTATATTCTCGTACTTGTCTTATCAAGTACCATATGACCCAGGACACTTGACACCATTCATAAGACAGGATTTTCTCGAGATATTCGTGGTGATTCTGTATAGGATACAGGACTTGACAGAGATACTATATTCTTAGATACTTTATGACTTGTTGCATTTATCTATGATCGTGCGTGGCATGTACATGAGACGTTATGGACATGAGACGTATGGTTACAATGGGTGGGGAGAGACACACAGGCCACAGGCTGATCATATATATAAACCTCTATTATTGTGAGGCACAAGACTCTGAAGCCCGAGCTTGGCCCATTACTCATTATTACTGCTGCTACCGGCTCCCCGACACAGAGCTTGTAGTGGCTTCAGCCTGAGTTATAGTGATGCTCTCATCTTGCATATCACTTAGCTGGTTATTTAGTGTTCCCTTATTATTCCATCTATTGCTGGAGAGACCCACAGGCTACAGGTTGACTATATTATGCCGGCTACTCAGTCTCCCGCTGAGCTAGACCACCTCATGATATCACTGCTACCGGCTCCCCTACACAGAGCTTGTAGTTGTTTCAACCTGAGTACTATTGATGTTCTCTCTTGCATTTCACACAGATGTTTACATACTTACCCTATTTATCTCATTATTTGCTGCACCGCTTATATTTTGGCTTGTATATTTTCTGTACCTTGCTATGTCCCCTGAGGACCTGGATATGGATTATGTCCCCAGGATTTGAGGACGAGATCTATCCCGAGGTATACGGGACCGCAGCAGGAGCTGATCCAGGAGCTGTACCGCCATCCGAGGACGAGGTGTTAGCCGAAGACTTTTCCTGAGCATCCATGTTTCATGCTCAGCATTTAATTATTTCAGTCATTTATATTCTGGTCTGTTGAACCATTGTATTAAATTTTATCGGGTTGTTCCCCGAAGCACTTTGTTGAGACTGGTTGATAATTTACATTCCTTATATTCTGTGGATCATATTTTATATCTTGTGTGGATGAGATTAGTTGTGCCATGATTATCGTAGACTTGATTTTACAGCTTAAGTATGCCCTGATGGATCCATTAAATTGGGTTTATCCATCGGTGCGTACTGCTGGCCATTGCCACGTATCTGGTCCCTCGGTATTTTGGGAATGGGGCGTGACATGGTTTTTGTGGTGGCCCATGCAGGTCTACGACAAAATTGTTCAGTTTCAACTTAGGGACTGAATAAACCTGCCCTAAGGATAGGATAAGTTATAGGATCTCATCCATTATTTGAACCATTATTGAACTCTATATCGAACTCGAACTAATTACTTGATTTGCATCCTGTGTTGATTCCTTTGAGCGTTCTTACAGTTTATCTTTTGGTTGCAGAGTAATGGATCCCAATAACGGAGATGAGATTCCCTTGGATACGCCACACGACGCTGTGGTTACTTATGTAGACGGAGTGACACCAGGGAATGGAGGACAAACTGTGGTGCCCCGTTCCCCCTATTCGGGGAGCGCGGCTAAGAAATACAAGACGGTATCGTTCGATCGGGATAGATTGAATTAAGAACTCGTCTTCGTTATGGATTTGTTTCTTCGGAATAGATTCCCATATTCAGTGGACCGCGTCCCAAGGATCGACTTAGCGGCAGAGTCAGGAGGGACCTCTCCGCTGCATTCTTTGTTGCCTAGTTTTTGCTGTCGCTTGTTGCTTTCGTGCCTTGAGTTGGTTTTTGGATTTGCTTGGGTTTTCTTGAACGGTTTCGATGGATTTCATTGCTTTCGTTCGTAGGACTGCACTTCAATTCCGATAACAGAAAGAGAGGAAGAAGTACTGATCAGCTGTTCGTGTCAATACAGGTGATCCAGCTGTAGGCGTCGCTCGAGCGGACTCCTAAAGCACTTCTTTCCTTCTTCCTTCCAACTACTAAGTGAGTGGCTACCAACCCGATTAGCTAGCCCTTCTTGCTAGTCTTCACATCTGAAATCTTGTGTTCGTGCTTGCCCCGATCAAACGATACCAAGTAATAACTAAAAGACTTCAAGATAATAAGGGAATAGACTTGGGTAAAGTTATGCTTGTCATTGAAACTTGTGAACGGTTACTTACTACATGCTTGCTTATTCGAAATGTTTACCATATGCATATATATATATACAAGTTAGAATGCTTACCTTCTTCTTCTATAAATATATGCTAAACCCTTTGCCATGCATCAATTGTTCAGGGAGACTATGCAAAATAAATCACACAACGCTACATATCCCCTGATTCCATTACCTCAGCTACATAAATGGTAAACTTAACACAGACGCCGTTGATCACGGACAACTTGTGCACAAGGCCTATAGGTTCCTGCGGACGGTTGCTGGGGCACTGGCACCGATCCGATCCGGACGGAACTTCAAGAATAGTCTCTCCCATAGGTGGGATGGCGTGCAGCGATACAAGTGCCTCCGTCATCTTAGCCTGAGACTAAAACCGTCCATTATGGCATCAAGCCAGTGATCCCCTCGTATATTTAAACCTGTTGCAACTAACTTGTGTCTTCGTGGCAGGGAAGGCATGGTAAGTATTGTGCAGGTAATTCAGACGGACAGGTAATGTCACCGAGCGGTGGCAAGTTATTTCAGTGATTTCTATATATATTTCTTGCTGTAAAATAAACTAAGGCAAGATAGAAACCCACAAAATATGCATGCTTCATTAAAACAACGTGTTGATTGGTATAGTTGGGTTAGTTTGCCTTCACCAGTACGTTTCGATGTACTGACCCTCGTTGAAACAGGTTCCCCGTGTTAAGGAGAGCCGAGCGAGGAGCAGGAGACAAACCCCAATCCAGTCCAAGCTGTAGGCACGCCTCGACCGTGCCAACCTTTTGAAGAAGCATTTTGAAGAAGCTAGCCACCAAGCAACCATGTAACTTCGTGGCAAAGCAGTCGTTCCGACACAAGATCTTATATTTTGAGTTTAGTAGGGATGTAATGTACAGGACTGCTATCTCATTTTGTGTCCACACTTTTGTAAGCCCATAGAGGCAATCCTTATGACTCAGTTCAGGGAGTTTGTAATAGATGTTCATATTATCAATAAAAGAGAACTTTTGCATGTTTCAATATGTGTTTCAATTATCTGCGTACTCTGAATATGTGCTCGCTATGCGAAACAAAAATACTTAGCCTTGTGCGGTGCACAACCTAGGCCCGCACGGCGGTCACGCCCGGGGGACGACTATCGATTCCACGGAATCGGGGCGTGACATGTTGGTATCAGAGCACAGCTTCAAAGTTCCTTTGACTCTTGAACTGGAAAAGTTCCTTTAACGATAAATCCCTGTGCGAACTCCTGAACTCGTTAAGGCCAGAATGAGATACGTTCATGCAATAAGTCCATAATACCTTATGAACTGATATAATTTACCTTCTTTTGAAGGAATGACGCAAGCGCAACCGTCAGCGCTAGCACCGAGCGAGACACAGGCCCAAGAGAGCAGTTTCGGAACTTCAGGAAGCTCTCGGAGCCAACGGGGCATGTCTCGACCAGACCCACTTCAGCAGGTGATGCAAATGTTAACGGAGCAACGACAGAGAGATGATGCCCGCCAAGCCAAGCTCGAGAGCAATCTAGAGGCTCGACTCTCAGTCCAACAAAAGCAGGTAGATACCCTGCAGCAGCTTGTTCAGACCCTGGCCTCCAACCATTCTGCCGCAACAACCGCTACACCAGTGGAGCAGCCAGCGCTTGAAGTCGATACACCGCTAGCGCCAAGGACGAGGGAAGTGACTGCCTTCACCTTTGGCAACTTCAAGAAGGTCTACAATGCGCCATTTAATGGGACTGAGGACCCGATCGTGGCCCTAGACTGGCTCGCCGAGCTTGAAGATCATTTTTCTCTCCTAGAGGTGCCGGAAGACAAGCGCGTCACCTGTGCCCAACTACTGCTTCGCCTCAATGCGCACGACTGGTGGGACGTGCATCGACGATCTCTTCAACTTGGCCATGGAGAGGAGACGATCGCGTGGACGACTTTTCGTGCCGCGTTTGAGGAGGAGTTTATACCCCCACCTCTACGCCGTCAACGGGAAAATGAGTTTGTTCAGCTCCGGCAGGGCAGCATGACGGTGAAGCAATACTCGGCAGAATTCAACAAACTGGCCAAGTTTGCTACCGCTTATCTACCGGATGCAGCGAGTCGTGCCAGACGATTCGAGGGAGGGCTACGTCCTGGCATCCACGGGCACGTAGTCGTTCCACAGTATCAGACAATGCGAGAAGTCTTAAACCATGCCCTCTCCCTCGAACCGCAGTATCCTCACGTTGCCACCGGCGCTGTGCAAACCCCCAATCACAAACGCCAAGGCAACAATAGAGGAAACATCGCTGCAAAGTGCCCTAACAACGGCGGTTCGAAAAAGGGAAACTCGGGGCAACGATATGATTTCTGTAGAAGGACAGGGCACGTCGAAAGTGAATGTCGTCGAAAGCACGGATTATGCCTCATATGTGGAGCTGTTGATCATGCCATTCCCAACTGTCCAAAGTACTCAGAGCGTCGTCCTCCTCAGCAAAACCAAAATGCTGCAACCCAGGCCAACCGAGCTGCGCCTCAGCAAGGGCATAATCAAGCTCAAGGCCGGGTCTATACCATGACACGGGAAGAAGCTTTAGCTTCGGATACCGTTGTATCAGGTACTTTGCTTTTCAATAATATACCTGCTCGTGTTCTCTTTGATTCAGGTGCAACGCATAGTTTTATTTCCACAAATTTTGCCGTGGAGAACAATATAAAAATAACTCTGTTGCATTTAGATCTAAGTGTTAGCACCCCATCTGGTACGAAAATACCTGTCTGTTCAGCATGCCTAGGCGGTTATATCTGTATTGGGGAGAGGAAGCTGTCACTTGATGTTTTAGTTCTTGATGTGCGGGACTACGATATCATCTTGGGAATGGATTGGCTCAGCGCGTGCTCGGCAACTATAGAGTGTGCACAGAAACGAGTCGTCTTCCACCTGCCTGGAGAAGCCGAGTTCTGTTACACAAGTAGTCCAACAACTGACGCGACTGGGTCCTGCATGGTGATTTCGGCAAAATCTGCTCGGCGAATGCTCTACATAGGCTGCGAGGGATTCTTAGCATCGGTTCGGGACACACGGCAGGAATACGCAAACGTCGAGTCTACTTCCGTTGAGGCAGAGTTCCCCGATGTGTTTCCGAGCGAACTACCCGGCATGCCGCCAGACCGAGAGATTGAATTCACTATTGACACATTCCCAAATACACAGCCTATTTCCAAGCCTCCGTACAGAATGGCTCCTGCAGAGCTGAAGGAATTAAAATGTCAACTTCAAGAATTACTTGATCGCGATTTCATCCGTCCGAGCGTGTCTCCTTGGGGCGCGCCCGTGCTCTTCGTGAAGAAGAAGGACGGAACTCTACGCCTCTGCATTGACTACAGGGAATTGAATAAGGTCACAATCAGAAACAAATATCCTCTGCCACGGATAGACGACTTGTTCGATCAGCTACAAGGGGCAACGGTGTTCTCTAAGATCGATCTTCGCTCGGGTTACCACCAGCTGAAGATTAAGCCCGGAGACGTGCCAAAGACTGCTTTTCGAACCCGTTACGGCCATTACGAGTTTTCAGTAATGTCGTTTGGACTGATGAATGCCCCCGCTGCATTCATGGATGTTATGAATCGTGTATTCAGGCCTTTTATCGATAAATCCGTGGTGGTTTTTATCGATGACATCTTGGTGTACTCGAAGACTAGGGATGAGCACGCAGGACACCTGCGGATGGTGCTGCAGACCCTTCGAGACAACAAGTTGTACGTCAAATTAAGTAAATGTGAATTCTGGCTAGACAGTATAGCCTTTTTGGGTCATATCATCTCCTCGGAAGGCATCTCAGTTGATCCGAAGAAGGTAGAAGCCATTACATAGTGGAAACATCCGGAGTCAGCTAGCGATATCCGAAGTTTCCTTGGACTGGCAGGGTACTACCGTAGGTTTATACAGAATTTTTATAGAATTGCTTCACCCTTGACTCAACTCACACGGAAGGGTGCGAAGTTTACTTGGACGGCCGACTGTGAAGCTTCGTTTACGGAGTTAAAGCAGCGCCTCGTCTCTGCCCCAATTCTCACTCTGCCGAACGGACCCGATGATTTTAAAATATATAGTGATGCCTCAGGAAAGGGTCTGAGATGTGTCCTGATGCAGCGGGACAAAGTGATAGCCTATGCGTCTCGACAGCTAAAGCCTCACGAGCAGAACTACCCAACGCATGACCTCGAACTTGCCGCGGTAGTGTTTGCATTGAAGCTGTGGCGTCACTATCTTTATGGCGTGCCGTGTGAAATCTACACGGACCATAAGAGCTTGAAATACTTGTACACTCAAAAGGATTTGAATCTTCGGCAGCGGCGATAGCTTGAACTCCTAAGCGACTTCGACCTCACGATCAGATACACGCCTGGAAAGGGAAACGTAGTAGCTGATGCATTTAGTCGAGTGTTTATAGGGAGTTTGGTTATTGATGATAGGCTGCGCCGAGATCTTGAATCACTGGGCATTACACTAAAAATAAGATATAAGAAGTGGGCGCAAGTAGCACAGCTACGCCTCGAACCAGACTTGTTACATAAAGTGAAGGCCGCTCAGAAGGACGACCCGTTCCTGCAAAAGATTCATGCCCTTATCTCAGCAGGGAAGGCGTCCGACTTTGCGGTAAGCACGGATGGGATGCTTCGAGTGAAGGGAAGACTGTGCGTTCCGAACGACGCAGCCCTCAGACAAGAGATACTCATGGAGGCTCATTATGCTAGTTATACTTCTCATCCGGGTAGCACAAAGATGTATCGAGATCTTCGCACGACATTTTGGTGGCACGGCTTGAAACGAGATGTGGCGCATTTTGTGTCGTATTGCATGGCTTGTCAACTAGTAAAGGCCGAACACCAGAAACCAGGCGGAGAGCTGCAGAGCCTTGCTATTCCGGAGTGGAAATGGGATAATATAACGATGGATTTTATTGTTGGCTTACCGAGGACGCAACGGGGACATGATGCAGTCTGGGTTATCGTCGATCGACTCACCAAGTCAGCTCACTTTCTACCTATCAAATCTACTTGGAGTGCCGACCGCCTGGCTCAGATATATCTTAACGAAATCGTTCGACTCCATGGCGTGCCCGTAACCATAGTCTCCGATCGAGATGGTCGATTCATATCATGTTTCTGGGGAAGCCTGCAGTCAGCAATGGGGACGAAGTTAAAGTTCAGCTCCGCCTACAATCCACAGACCGACGGCCAAACCGAACGTGTCAACCAGATCCTCGAAGACATGCTGCGACTCTACGCCTTGGACACGAAGACTAGTTGGGACCTTCATCTACCTTTAGCCGAATTTGCTTACAACAATAGTTATCAATCAAGCATTCAAATGGCGCCGTATGAGGCGTTATACGAGCGGAAGTGTAGATCTCCTATCTGTTGGGACGAAGTTGGGGAACGGCAAGTACTTGGCCCTGAGCTTGTAGAGCAGACCGTCCAGAAAGTCCGGCTGATTCGGGACAGATTAAAGATAGCTCAAAGTCGTCAGAAGAGCTATGCGGATGTTCATCGGAGACCGCTAGAGTTTCAAGTAGGCGACCGGGTATTCCTCAAGGTCTCGCCCATGCGAGGGGTCAGCAGGTTCGGAGCGAAGGGAAAGCTAAGTCCACGATTTGTCGGCCCGTTCGAAATACTAAAGCGGGTTGCCTCAGTTGCTTATCAGATTGCCCTACCACCATCCCTATCCGACGTACATGATATATTCTATGTTTCTCAACTTAGGAAATATGTGTACGATCCGAGCCACATGGTAGGCCTGGAACAACTGAACCTTCAGCCCGACTTGACGTATGTCGAACAACCTGTACAAATTTTGGATAGAAAAGAAAAGCTGCTTCGGACCCGTTCGGTTCCTCTAGTGCGCGTGCTTTGGCGGAATCACTCTGTCGAAGAATCTACTTGGGAGCTCGAATCAGATATGAGGGAAAGGTTCCCCTCATTATTTCCTAGTGGTAGGTTCTATTCCTTAAGTTTCGGGACGAAACTTCTAATTAGTTGGGTAGGATGTGGTGCCCCGTTCCCCCTATTCGGGGAGCGCGGCTAAGAAATACAAGACGGTATCATTCGATCGGGATAGATTGAATTAAGAACTCGTCCTCGTTATGGATTTGTTTCTTCGGAATCGATTCCCATATTCAGTGGACCGCGCCCCAAGGATCGACTTAGCGGCAGAGTCAGGAGGGACCTCTCCGCTGCATTCTTTGTTGCCTAGTTTTTGCTGTCGCTTGTTGCTTTCGTGCCTTGAGTTAGTTTTCGGATTTGCTTGGGTTTTCTTGAACGATTTCGATGGATTTTATTGCTTTCGTTCGTAGGACTGCACTTCAATTCTGATAACGAAAAGAGAGGAAGAAGTACTGATCAGCTGTTCGTGTCAATACAGGTGATCCAGCTGTAGGCGTCGCTCGAGCGGACTCCTAAAGCACTTATTTCCTTCTTCCTTCCAACTACTAAAGTGAGTGGCTACCAACCCGATTAGCTAGCCCTTTTTGCTAGTCTTTACATCTGAAATCTTGTGTTCGTGCTTGCCCCGATCAAACGATACCAAGTAATAACTAAAAGACTTCAAGATAATAAGGGAATAGACTTGGGTAAAGTTATGCTTGTCATTGAAACTTGTGAACGGTTACTTACTACATGCTTGCTTATTCGAAATGTTTACCATATGCATATATATATATATACAAGTTAGAATGCTTACCTTCTTCTTCTATAAATATATGCTAAACCCTTTGCCATGCATCAATTGTTCAGGGAGACTATGCAAAATAAATTACACAACGCTACATATCCCCTGATTCCATTACCTCAGCTACATAAATGGTAAACTTAACACAGACACTGTTGATCACGGACAACTTGTGCACAAGGCCTATAGGTTCCTGCGGACGGTTGCTGGGGCACTGGCACCGATCCGATCCGGACGGAACTTCAAGAATAGTCTCTCCCATAGGCGGGATGGCGTGCAGCGATACAAGTGCCTCCGTTATCTTAGCCTGAGACTAAAACCGTCCATTATGGCATCAAGCCAGTGATCCCCTCGTATATTTAAACCTGTTGCAACTAACTTGTGTCTTCGTGGCAGGGAAGGCATGGTAAGTATTGTGCAGGTAATTCAGACGGGCAGGTAATGTCACCGAGCGGTGGCAAGTTATTTCAGTGATTTCTATATATATTTCTTGCTGTAAAATGAACTAAGGCAAGATAGAAACCCACAAAATATGCATGCTTCATTAAAACAACGTGTTGATCGGTATAGTTGGGTTAGCTTGCCTTCACCAGTACGTTTCGATGTACTGACCCTCGTTGAAATAGGTTTCCCGCGTTAAGGAGAGCCGAGCGAGGAGCAGAAGACAAACCCCAATCCAGTCCAAGCTGTAGGCACGCCTCGACCGTGCCAACCTTTTGAAGAAGCATTTTGAAGAAGCTAGCCACCAAGCAACCATGCAACTTCGTGGCAAAGCAGTCGTTCCAACACAAGGTCTTATATTTTGAGTTTAGTAGGGATGTAATGTACAGGACTGCTATCTCATTTTGTGTCCACACTTTTGTAAGCCCATAGAGGCAATCCTTATGACTCAGTTCAGGGAGTTTGTAATAGATGTTCATATTATCAATAAAAGAGAACTTTTCTATGTTTCAATATGTGTTTCAATTATCTGCGTACTCTGAATATGTGCTCGCTATGCGAAACAAAAATACTTAGCCTTGTGCGGTGCGCAACCTAGGCCCGCACGGCGGTCACGCCCGGGGGACGACTATCGATTCCACGGAATCAGGGCGTGACACAAACATCGCAAAGCAATCAAACCGGCCAGCCTAATCCAAGGTTCCGGAGAGATGACATCCCACCTCCCCCACAGTTCACTCCGCAGATGCCAGTTTTCCCGCCAGGGCAAGCCATGGACGGACAACAGATATTCCAGATGATGTATGCCATGATGCAAGCCCAGCAACAGATTCAGCAAGAGGCACATCGACAGGAGGCGGAGTATCTGAGAACCAGCCTGGTATCCGCATTGGAGCAGGCAAATCCACCAGCGAGGCGATCAATGACGGGATCTATCACCGATTTCCGTCAGCTCAAGCCTCGTACATTTTCTGGTAAAGAGGGGCCAACAGAAGTTCATGAATGGCTCACAAACATACAGCACCAGTTGGAAGCAGCTGAACTTCCGAGAGAGAAATGGATGACTGTAGTCAGAATGCAGTTAACTGAAAATGCACATCATTGGTGGTTAGCAGAAGAGAGGAGGCTCGGACAGGACCGAGTCACTTGGGAAGAGTTCTCCAGACTCTTCAAAGAGATGTATATTCCAACAGTAGCACGATCGGAGCTCAGAGACAAGTTCAACCGCCTTATCCAAGGCAATATGACAGTGGAAGAATACAACGCAGAATTTATTCGCCTAAGTCGCTTTGCCCCAACCTTGATTTCGATAGAGGAAGAGAAAGCTGAGAAGTTCTTTGACGGACTGAAGTTCGAGCTTCAGAGATTGATTGGATCGGTCGCACCTACATCATATACCGATGTTCTTGCAGCAGCACGACGCATGGAGCACGTCACTAGAAGGGAGTCAAATCTGAAGAGGCCCATCACATCAGCACCATCCAGGACAGCACATGGGGATTCAGCAAAACGGTCCCAGAGGAGTATGCCAGAGAGGACAGCACACAAGGCCATATCTCTCCCTACTTGTCACCACTGCGGCAAGGTAGGTCACATTGAGAGAGAATGCAGACGCAAGTTAGGACTATGCCTGGCTTGCGGATCCAACCAACATTCGACCAAAGACTGCACCGAGCGCAGAGAGGGAGCACCGAGACTAGCTTTACCTGCACCACGACCAGCTTATCCAGCAGTAGGAGCACCATAGACGGGAGTTGGAGGAGTCAGACCACCAGCCCCAGGAGGAAATCAGTAGAGACCGCCCCTGGCACCGCAGGCAGCTCTATTTCAGCAGGCTCAGCAGCAGCAGAGAGGTCCAGCTCAGGGACGAGGACAGGCATTCACATTAGCTGTTGAGGAGGAGGCTACTGCAGGCGAAGTTATCGCAGGTACCATTTTAGTAGCTTCATTACCAGCTGTAGCTTTATTTGATTCTGGAGCATCGCATTCATTTATAGCAGCTAGCTTTGTAGACACCCATAGAGTAGCTACCGTACCCCTTCCGAAGATGAAGAGGATTCTTACGGAAGGTAGAATTATTTCGGTTAGTGACGTCTGTAGATCATGTTCTGTAGTAGTCTGTGGAAGAGAGATGCGAGCTCAATTTGTAATCTTTTCCAGGCCGGATTATGATATTGTACTTGGTATGGACTGGTTAAGTCAGTACCATGCGACTCTTGATTGCCGACTCGGACGGGTTATATTTAGACCGTCTGGACATCCAGAATTTGAGTTTCTTCGAGGAGCAGTAGAACAAGGAGTTCAGCCTACTCTTAGGGTACTATCTGTAGAAGGGGAGATAGGTTACCCAAGAGTCATATCAGAGTTTGTGGATGTATTTCCTGATGATCTTCCAGGTTTACCGCCTGATCGGAAAATAGAATTCACAATAGACTTAACTCCAGGAGCAGAGCCTATCACTTCATCAGTATATCGGCTAGCACCTAAGGAGTTAGTGGAGTTGAAGGAACAGATAGATGATCTTCTGGAGAAGGGTTTCATTCGGTCCAGCGTTTCACCTTGGGGAGCACCCATATTATTTGTGCCAAAGAAGGATAGAACAATACGGTTGTGCATTGACTACAGGGCACTAAATGCTGTGACCATCAAGAACAGGTATCCCTTACCACGCATTGATGATCTATTCGATCAATTGAGTGGCGCTAGAGTATTCTCGAAGATTGACCTTAGATCCGGCTATCATCAGATCAAAGTAAGGAAGGAAGACATACCGAAGACAGCTTTCAGGACCAAGTATGGACATTATGAGTTCTTGGTAATGTCGTTTGGTTTAACCAACACGCCAGCAGTATTTATGAGTTTAATGAACTGAGTCTTTCATCAGTTCTTGGATAAATTTGTGGTTGTGTTCATTGACGACATTCTAATATATTCCAAGAGCCATGAAGAGCACGAGGAGCATCTCAGAATCGTGTTAGAGACCTTGAGGCAGGAGAAGTTATATGCCAAACTCAGTAAGTGTGAGTTTTGTATGGATAAAGTACCTTTCTTGGGACATATCATCTCAGGAGAAGGACTTTCAGTTGATCCAGAAAAAGTTGCGGCAATAGAGACTTGGCCTACACCCACATCAGTTGCAGAAGTGAGAAGTTTTCTCGGACTTGCGGGATATTACGGAAGGTTTGTAGAAAATTTCTCAAGGATTGCAGAACCAATGACGAAGCTGACACGTAAAGACCAGGAGTTTATATGGACAGAAGACTGCCAGAAGGCTTTTGAAGAATTGAAGAAAAGATTTACAACAGCACCTGTCTTGACTCTTCCTTCAGGGTCAGGAGGTTTTGTTGTTTACAGTGATGCATCAGGCAGTGGATTAGGATGTGTTTTGATACAACATGGCAAAGTCATTGCTTATGCATCAAGACAGTTGAAGGTCCACGAGAAGAACTATCCAACACACGATCTGGATTTAGCAGCAGTTATATTTGCACTGAAGATTTGGAGGCACTATCTTTATGGGGAGAAGGTAGAAATCTTTATCGATCACAAGAGTCTGAAGTATGTATATACTCAGGAGGAGCTCAACATGAGGCAGAGACGTTGGCTTGAATTGATGGTAGATTTTGATATAGATCTGCAGTATCATCCGGAAAAGGCGAATGTCGTAGCAGACGCTCTCAGCAGGAAGCCTACAGCTTATTTCTTGACGATGCAGTCCGAGTTATTGAGAGATCTACAGGAGCTTCAGATAGAGGTTATTTTACCAGGACAGAGTGGATTGCTGGCTAATCTTGAAACTAAGTCGTCACTTGTGGAAAGAATTAAAGAGGCATTGTCCACCGATGCTAGATTCCGAAGACTGAAAGAGAGGACGGAAGCAGGCATGCAGACAGGACTTCGCATACACGAAGACGGGACATTGAGGTTTGGAAATCGCCTGTATGTTCCAAATGGAGAATTGAGACAGGAGTTAATGACTGAAGCACATAGCTCTATGTACTCTGTTCACCCAGGAGGAACCAAGATGTACCAAGACTTAAGACAGTATTATTGGTGGCATAGAATAAAAAGGGAGATTGCAAGATTTGTAGCTAAATATTTAGTCTGTCAGCAAGTAAAGGCCGAGCATCAGAGGACTGCAGGTATGTTACAGCCGCTTCCTATACCAGAATGGAAGTGGGAACATATCACGATGGATTTTGTCACAAGATTTACAAGGAGCCCCAGCGGAAGAGATGCGGTATGGGTTATCGTGGATAGACTCACTAAATCGGCACACTTCTTGCCATTTAGAGTTGTTCAGTCCACAGAGGTACTAGCCGACATGTATATGCGACAAATCGTCAGATTACATGGAGTGCCGGTTAGTATTGTATCGAATCGAGATTCGAGATTTATATCTCATTTCTGGCGAAGCATGTAAGAGAGTCTGGGCACCAGACTCAAATTCAGCACAGCTTACCACCCACAGACAGATGGCCAATCGGAGCGCACCATTCAGATCTTGGAGGATATGTTACGATCGTGTATGCTAGACTTTGGAGGATCTTGGGAAGATCATTTGCACTTAGTGGAGTTCTCCTACAACAACAGTTATCAGGCCAGCATTCAGATGGCACCATTCGAGGCATTATACGGAAGGAAGTGCAGATCGCCTATATGTTGGAGCGACGTTGGTGAACGTCAAATACTGGGTCCAGAATTGGTAACGCAGACAGTGGAGAAGGTGAAACAGATTCAGAATCATCTACGAGCAGCTCAGGATAGACAGAAGCTTTGGGCCGATACACACAGACGTCCCCTAGAATTCAAAGAAGGAGAGCACGTGTTCTTGAGGATTTTGCCCACTCGAGGTACCATTCGATTAGGGAGCAGAGGCAAGTTGAGCCCAAGGTATATTGGGCCATTTGATATTCTAGAGCGCATTGGTGAGGTGGCTTATCGTCTTGGATTACCACCGTCCTTAGAGGGAGTGCATGACGTATTCCATGTCTCACAGCTGAGAGGGTACGTGACCGACCCAAGTCACGTGGTCGATCATTCAGAGATCGCAGTAGGCCCAAGCTTGAGGTATAAAGAACAACCAGTTGGCATCCTCGACATCAGTAAGAAGACATTGCGAGGACAGACAATTAGATTGGTTCGTGTAGCTTGGAAACATCATTCTCCTGGCGAATCAACCTGAGAACGGGAGGATAGTATGCGCCAGCGTTATCCTCACTTATTCGCGGATGCAATTATCACCTAAGCAATCTTGTAATTTCCATAATTCTTTCTTTAGTAGCTTATTCTTTGATTGCGATGACGCAATCCTCTTAAGGGGGGTAGATTGTAAACACCCTATTTTTCAGAATAATTTTAATATAATTTTTTCCCAAATTTTTTTGGTATTTTCTGGATGAAGAACCAAGGTAATTGTGATCAAAGGATTTTTTAAATGCAGTTTATTGATGTTAAAATATTATGGAAATAATATTTTATGGTATAAAATGGAAAACCGGACATAGGATATTTTTCTGTGAATTTATTGGACTCCGAAAACGCGTTTAAAGCCCTAAAAACTATTGGATTTATAAACCAAACCAAACCCAAACTAAACCTGAACCAAACCCAACCCAAACCAAACCAAACCGCTGATTGAACCAAGCTAACCAGCTTATTGGGTCGGGTCGGGTTGGATCCGAGCCAAACCCGACCCAGACCCGAAACCCAATTGGGAAAACCCTAGCCGTCGGAGTCACTGTAGCGGCTATTTATTACTCCTCGACATCCGTGCCGCCGCCATCGAACTCTCTCTCTCTCTCCACTCATCCCCGCCGACGCAGCGAGTCCGCCGCAGCCCCACTCTGATCACTGCCGGTCATCTTCCCTCCACAGCCCTCTTCTCCATCCCTCCGACGCCCGAGACCCACCGACGCCGACCCAACTCCGGTCATCCCCTCCGCCCTAGCCTGCTCTTTCACCGCCTCCACGACTCCACGCCGCCGCTCCCCATCAGCCCTCGACCTCTCCCCGCTCCACCCGAGGCCGCCCAGCATCGACAGCCTCCCTCCCCCGATCGGCCTGTTCAACCGACCCCGCTCTCCTCCGCAACAACGGCCAGCCGAGCGCCTCCGCCCAGCCTTCGACGACCCTGCCTCCGCCGGCGAGTCCATCCAGCCCCCGGACACAGCCCTAGCGGCGGACACACGATCCCTCGACCTGGACGCGAGCAGCAGGATCCAACAGAGGATGCAGGACACGAAGTTGACGCACGGACACGTGAAAATCAGATTCACGGGGCCCTGTTCAGGTAGAGTTTTCTCTCACCTCGTAACTCCGTTTTCGATTCTGTCAGTTGCAACGCGTAGACTGTATAACCCTCTCGGTGCCCGTGCAACCCGCTAGGTGCATCGTGTCCTGTGGTGATCGCAAACTGCGATCCAAAAAACAGGAAAAATAATGTCCTGTTTCATCCCAGAACTGAGTGTGCCCCGCCAAATGGGACGACTTGGTCACACGCGATCTTTACCGAAATGTGCGCGTCGTTGATACTGACGTGTGGGATTTCGCAAAAGTTGATTTGGATGTGCGTGCACACCGGAATCAACGCGTATCCGCCGACAACGCCCCGTATCCGTCTATTCTGGAACACGCTGTAACTTTGTGTACACACGTCGGATCGAGATGAAACTTACGCCATCGGACTCATAGTAATATGCTGGTCCTGTGACCCAAGTTTGGTTCGATTCTGAGAACGTTGACAAAATCGTGTATCGTGGGCCCACAGGCTCCACTTGACGGGTGATTTTCTGATCGGTTCATCGGAATCCAATTCTGAAAGTTCTGTTGGGTTTGTATCATCATTCCTGACTTGTAGACATTGAGTTTGAGAAATTTGGAGACCTTTGACCCTGACACGCTTTTCGGTGCAAAGTGGCCCACATATGGACCCCGCTTTGGACCGAAAATGTCATTTTTGCCCTTGTGTCCAAATTGGACTTAAGGACAGGCGTTTCTAGCTATTTGATATCTTCTGAGACTGTTGGTTATGTTTATTACAGCTTTTGGAGGAGTACCCACAGGATCCACTGATACAGGGACAACTGTTGGTATTCAAACACCAGGCAAGTGTACCTTGCCAAACTCTGCAGTATTGTTACATATTTTCCTTGCTTCCTTTATATTGCTCTACGACAAAATTGTTCCACACCCGTCGATGACTTTTGTAAACTACTGAGGGTCATGAGTGGATTTCTTGTTTCACTGCTCGTCTTTTGTAAACTATATTCTTTTGGACGTTTAGCCAACTGGCACCTGTTAGCCGGCAAATCGGAACACTAGTTCCTACATGACAGTATTATATACAGACTATAGCTGACTCGCTGTCATATATATTGTTGATTGTGTATCTAGCATATCCTTTTGTATTGCTAGATCTCTAGAACATTCTGATGCGGCATTTGGGATGCCTTACTGCTTATTTTGTCACCCTCACTTTTCTAAATAAGGGTAGTTTGGTAATTGGGCCTAATTATTTAATTTTAGAAATATTATTATTTTAGTGTGCAATAAATATTTATTTGATGTTTGTGGTAGTTATTTATTCATTAGAGTGTTACGTATTTATTTAGAGATTTGTAGTATTTGTTTCTATAGTGGGCCATCATATTATTCAGATTTGTCATGACAACTAGGGAGCCCAACTTGAACCCAAGCCCATTAATCCTTCTCACTTATTAATTAGGGAGAATTAGGCTAATTAGAATTAATTAGAGACTTTTCATTATTGCCCAACCTTAATTATATTCATATTTGGATGGAGAGGGGTGTCTTGGGTATTAGACATTACTTGGGAAAGGGAGAGGGGGTCGGCCACAATAAGGGAGGAACCTAATTTCTCTTTCCTCTTTCATTTGCATTCTTTTTCTCAAATTCTAGATCCACAAATTCCCCATCCTTCCCTCTATTAAAATTCTACTAAATTTATCTCCATTTCTCTCTTATTTCATCCCTCATGGAGCATTTAGAGCTTGGAGAAGCGAGGAGCACAAAGAGGAGGAGTTTGGTGGAGAAATCATTTCTGGATCGTGTCCATTTTATTTTATTAGAAATCCATCTTCCAATTGATAAATTCTGAATTCCCTCTCTTTGTAGTCTCTAAAACATGTATTTCACCATTAAGAATTACCCCATGTCATAGACCATTAGGAATAAATTATAGTTGCTTTGGTAATGTATTGTAGTCTTTACATAGGTTTTTATATGTATTATGGGGAAATTACGAGGTGGACACACCAAGTGCGTGTCACAACACCAATTTAGTCATATTGAACTTAGATCATGGTTGTGATACTAGGTACGTGTCCACAATCGGATACGTGTAGGCCGTATCATGGTATTTGAGATACGGTATGATACGGGACTCAAAGTTTGGGTATTTTGTGCAATTCTCCTTAATTCTTATTCTAGCTAGTTTTAATAATTATTATATTATATAATTGTTAGGTGGAAATAGCTATTATGGAGGAAATTAGGTTTTGACATCTCACATGGATGTGTATCATAGTTCACAATGAAGTGCTCTATAAGTGTTTGTTGAAATAACTTAGTGCATATATATATATATATATATATATATATATATATATATATATATGTGTGTGTGTGTGTGTGTGTGTGTGTGTGTAGGTAGGAATATATATATTTATTTATTTATTTATTTATATACAAACTTGTAGGATTCATTGCTATCATTAGTCTTATGAAGATATATGTATTTGAGTGTAAGCGGTTGGGCTGTGTTTATACAATAGAGCTATGTATCAGTGCACACTTGCGGTGCACTGAGTTGTATGGGTAGTAGCATTGCCTTGGGCACTTGAGCCTTATGAGTATCAGTCTTTTTCTACTTATTCAGTGGGGGGAGAGTGACACTACCCGCACCCGGTATAGGGGCACGAGTGTGCGGGTACGTCCAGCCTACGCCGCAGCATCGGCGGTAGAACGCTGTCTAGGTCATGATACTAACTAAGCAATCTCACACGAGCATCCAATCTCCATAAGGAGGCACGGATGACACAAAATAAATGAATAACATACTCAATCACATAACTACAGCACGATAAGAAAACGAAGAAATAAATAAAAATACAACACAAGTCTAAACTGTAAATAATCTAACTCAACATAATCCAAGTCTCAAATAAGATTGCCGGAGACAAATCCGGTACCAAAATAGACAACTGAGAAACTAACTAGATAACTAGTTATTCCGGCTAGACCTCCCGGAATCACGACTGAACTACTAAGTCCAAGACTGCAGCTACTCACCCTGTTGTCCACAAGTGTCGGATACCAGTCCTCTAGGCATAGTCTGGAAAATATTTTCCAGTCAGGAAAGAGCAAAGTACATTTCTAATAGCAGTTCTATATCAATGATATAAACTATGTAGTAGTATATAGATGGAAATATACAAGATGCATATATATGTACGAGAAATATACAATAAAGGATACACTGGATATACTGTAAGTAAATACAGGAAAGAAAACAATATATCAATGAGCAAGAATACTATGACTAAGTGTGTGAGTACTAGCTTTAACATATGATCGGCTTGGGAACTTGATCAAGCTGGTTACATATGATTAGCTATGATTCATGTAAGGTCAGGCTAACCATTTGGTTAGCTATGATGCATGTAGAGGTCAGGCTAATCACATGTAACAGCTATGAAGCATGTAAATGGTCAGGCCGCACCCGACGTGAGATATGGGGTGAGCTATGATGCATGTAGAGTTGGGTATGATCACATATCTACACTAAAATACTCCCCACCCCGACTAGTATAGTAGATCCAACCATGGTACGCTATGGCACAGAATTCCCTAGGGAGGTAGCAAATCTCCTCGAAAATCAGTGTCTGTACATACACAAGATAACAATGAAACGAGTCTTGTACAAACTACACCATGAACAAAGAATAACATCTCATGACGAGATCCGTATACACCAATCCGTGTAACCAGCGTGTCGAGAATATAGATATTTACACTAGATACAATGAACATATGGGATATCATAAATAAGAAGCTAATCAGAGAATGTACTCGCCTTGGGTCCTTAGCTGGTAATACCAATGTCCTGTTCCAGAGTATCGTCTGGAGGATCCAACAGTCCTATAGACATATAATAAACAATACAATATTTGCATCATATGCTACACTAACACAACACAAATATATAACTCAGGGGCTATGCCAGGTATGATACTGGTCAACTAGGGTTATCTAGTAGATAGACATCTAAACACATTATACATATTTTTAACTAACATTAATACTTACAATATATACATGCACCAAATTAAATACATATATAATATATATATATATATATATATATATATATATGTACCATTTAATTTCATGTATAATATATACATTAGTTGAACAATATATATATACCATTTATACCATTTTTTTAAAAATATACTAAGTGTATATACAAATACATATATACATATACCAATTAATAATTACATACATATACTAAATATATATATATATATATATATATATATATATACCAATTTATACATTGAAAATATATTAAGTATATACAAAATATATATATATACATATACCAAAATACATATTAACTTATACTATATATATATGTATACATGTACATATATACCAAAATAATTATATATATACTACGTATATATATACACCAAAATATATATTAATATTTATTATTTAATACGTATACACAAAATATATATTGAATACATATATATATATAGGGAGAAATACACGGACATATATACATACATACACATACACATATATACGTACACATATATACATATACGCACATACACATGGATACGTACACATATACACACATACACATATACACATACACATATATACGTACACATATACACATATACGCACATACACATAGATACGTACACATATACACACATACATGTATACACATACACGTACACACACATACGTATACACATACATATACACACAAATACATATTACATGTATATACACTAAAGGAGGGAAGAGGGAAGGGTCTCACAGGGGGTTGGCCGGAGTTGGACTGCGGAGGAGCAGCAGGGAGGGGGATGATGGCACTGGTGGTGGTGGTGCTCCGCAGCAGGCCGGAGGGGATGATGACAGCGCCGGGGATGAGCAGCTGGGGTCGGGGGAGGTGATGAACGGAGCGGATGGAGGAGGAGTTGTGTGATGGTGGTGGTGGTTGTATGGCGGAGGTCGGCTCGTGGCAGTCGGGAAGAGACAGGGAATGGTCGGAGATGAAGAGATCGACGGAGGAGAGGGAGCTCGGGAGGTCGGAAGGAGGTCGGCTTGCAGCTGGAGTAGGATGGAGAGAATGTGGCTGACAGTGTGGTGGAGCCGGTGGGGAGTAGTGGCTGACAGTGTGGTAGAGCCGGTGGGGAGCTCGACCGGAGTCGAGGGGAGTGGGGAGTTGAGCAGCGTGATGTCGGGGTGGTAGAGCTGCCGGAGTAGGGTCGTATGGGGATGCAGGGAGGAGTTCGGGATGGGCCGGAGAAGCAGTGGCCGAAGGGAAGAGTGGGAGGTCGGGGTTGGCTCGAGCCGGGGTTCCCGTGGTGGAGTGAGGTGCAGCACAGCCGGAGAAGAGGCTGAGGGATGAGCAGCGGGAATGGGAGATTGCAGCGAGGGTGGTTTGTGATGTTGGTGGAGGTGGTGGTGATGTGCACAGCCGTCGAAGTTGCAGAGGGGAGGATGACAGTCGGGTGGCGAGGCTCTGGGCTCGACCGGAGTGCAGAGTAGTGGGGCTCGGCCGGGCCGGGGTCGGGCTGATCTGTGTACAGGTGCCGGAGTATGATGGTGGTGGTGGTGGTATTCATGGGTGAGAACAGGGAGGAGCTCGGCTGAGCTTGGCCGGCCGGATGTCGTGAAGGGGGGGAGCTGTGGAGGAGGAAGACGCCGGTGTAGCTGACCGTGCCGGAGTAACAGGCCGGGGTCGGGCTCCGCCGGGCTGGGGAGTGAATAGTGAAGCTAGGGGTTGGGTTAAATCCCCCCCCCCTTTTGAATTCGAAAAGAAGGGGAAGAAGAAGAAGGAAGAAGAAGAAGAAGAAGAAAGGAGAAGAAGAAGAAAGAAAAAATAAAAATGGAGGGGGCTACGGTTGGGTTGGGGGCTAGCCTAGGTTTGGGGATTAGGGTTTTCCTTGGGAAGAGGGGATGATGGGACATTAAATAGGGTGGTGTGTGTGGGAATGAAGGGTGATGATGTACTCATTTAATGGATGGTCAAGATTTGACATGGAGGGATTTATTCATGTAGGAATGAGGGTGTTGACTAGTCAAATGTTTGGGGCTCTCCATTTAGTTGAACCAATGGGGTGTTGACACCTAAGGCAAATTTGCAAATTAGCCCCCTTAAATTTGGGTATTTGCACAGACACATAAAATGATGAAAAATTGGTGGGCGATTCAGTGTTTGGCATTTTGTAGGGTGAGGGGGTATTGTGTGCTTGGTATGGGTTAATTAGTGGGGCATTGGATTAGGTCGGGTTAAACGGGATCAGACAAAAATGGTATCCTCAAAATAATTAGAAATAAATGCAAGCTGTGTTCTAAAATTAATTAGGAGTACATGGGGCCAAAATTAGGTCGGGTCACAAATACCATTAGTGAAGAAGACTCAGAACAGAATATTACCCTAATTTAGGTTGTACGGTAAATGGGTCAAGATTGCCTCCAATTTCGATTGGAACGCACAATGATACAAAAATTGGAATTTATTTAGAAATTAAATAAACGTCCGCGACGATTATTGTGCGGCTAAAGTGAAGCACAAGAGAGCATAATTATGAATTACAAAAATGGCAGAATGGAAGGCGGGCATGTCTAGGGCAAGGCTGTAAAATTTGTTGGAAGACAAAAGCTAGGGTAGCGCTCCAAATATCGAAGCAACGGTAAGGTGCAACAATTAAATAAATTACGGTAATTAATTACGGCCTCCAATAATTAAATTCTAATTAATACAAATTAAATAAAAAATCCTATAATTCGGACAGGCGTTCGTCTAGTGGGCTTTTAGGTCAAGTCTACCAGCTCAGACCTTAATGAACACTGTAAATATTTAAATACACCTCTCATACAATTATTTAAATTAAATACATATATCGAGAAATTATTTAATATAAATACCATAATATTAATAATATATAAAAAGTCGAAAATACCCCTGTTTTTGGAATGTGGTAGTGACAAAGAGTCCATGTATATGTGCAGGGATGTACTGAAACTGGTAGTAAGGATACTCCCTATTTTAGTATATCAGTGTGCCTATTGCATGGCTAAAGAAGGAGCAGAATATCAAGTGTCTATGCACTGGAGACATTAAGTGATTGGCAATGGTAGAAGTGACCTGATAGAGGGGACATTCAGTTGAGTGACAGTGAAGTAAGGTGTTTAAGTGAGTGTATTGATGCTTGAGGAGTCGGTTTAAGGTTTTCAGAAGCAGCAGTAAGTAGTTTATGGGGGGCTCGGGTTTTACCTAGATACTATAGGTTTCCATCAACAACAATGACCGGTGTGCATTGCCATAGATCGGGTTGCTGAGCTTGTAGTATTGTGTATCATTTGGGGAAGCTTTATCCTATCTGAAATAACTGGCATCTAGTTAATAACAGTAGGATGCGGCAGTGACATTAGTGAAGTATATGTGAGATACCAACAGTTGGGTATCGGGATTTGCCTTGGTTTCAGTCATGAGGGACTGTCGGGTATCCACAGAGCACTGTGGCACATTATGGTCTGAGTGAATAGCAATACTTGGTCGGTCGGGTAGGATAGCAGTTAGTAACAGCAACTCTTGGGTATAAGCTGCTGATACCAACAGCAGTGAGTTGTACCCACTGAGGGCAGTCACCAGACATGACTGTATTGGTAAGTGACTTAAGACTATGTCAATACACAGAGCTAAAGGCAGTGAGTGAATAGCAATAGTATTAGTTCTTGGTGTCAGTTTGTGTATCAGTAAATTAGAAATTGTAATAGTTAGTTAGGAGTTATACTAAGTTGTTAATATCTTAGCTATAGTTATCAGTTAAATGATACTGATACAAGTTAGTATTTTGGGTAGGGGTTAGCTGAGTACATGGGTATCTGATACCAAAGTTAAGCCATTGATTAGTGAAGTAAGTTTTCAGTCAGGATATATATAGTGTCTATATAGTTTAGTAGTTAGCAAATTAAATTCTATTAGATAATTAACTATTGTTATTAGCTAGGGTTATGATCCTATATAGTTATTATAAACTAGTATATGCTAGATTGTGACCATTATAGACCCATATGACCTAGTATTGTTCTAGAAAGCATCCTTAGTGCATATTATCTCATTCCTTATTTTTTTATCACCAATTTGAACTGTCCCTCACATCTAGGTGTGTGCGACACCAGCTCAGATACCGAGTGACAGCAAGTGCTCCGGACAAAGGTAATTACATCTCCAGTGGTTTCCTTATTTGATCGTCTCTATGATATTTGCTTTTAGTATTACTTTAATTGATTCCTGACACGATGGTATACACGGATTGGTATACCTTGGTTTCTCGTCATGGGATATTCTCATTCGTGATCACCTACTTTATGATTATATGACGATTAGACCGTGATCGATATGCATGATATTACAGACCGTGCATAGTGATACCGTGTCAGAACGTGTCTTGATTTGGATCCGTGTACTAGTCAGGTGTTGGGAAAAATATTATTGGATATGTGATCATACCTTTCAAACCGTGTTATATTTATGTGATAGTCCGTGATAGCTAGTGGACCAGGTAACACACGTGTGGTTATGCTAGTTTTCCTTTACCGTGCTAGGCCCAAACCGATCACATATCTGGCTAATGTTTCAAGGCACAAGTTTAGTGTTTTATTTTCTTATTTCAGTTCATTACTTGATGATTGCTTGCTCAGTTTCACTTAGTATATCTCCATTATTTTCCCCTGATATCTCTTTATCGTGCTTAGTTATATTCTAGATCTTTTTTCATCATTTATTGTCTTTACTATTGTTGTTTCATAGCTTCTGTCAATTAATAAAATTGTTATCGGGTTGTATTTGTTCCTTTTCTGATTGGATATATTTTTTAGATGATTCATTTGAGGACTTGTGTCCTACACATTACGGACCATGGGAGGTTGATCTAATTGAACCAGTTGAGGCAGTGGAGCCCGTAGAGCCACTTGTTGTAGTACCAACAATAGTATATGCTTAGACTTTCCATAAGTTGTATTTGACTAGTAGACCTCTATGGCATGTATTTTATTTCTGAGACTTATGTTGAGTTTAGACTTGTTTGGCTCTTGTATTATTTATGCGCATGTTCCATTATCGTGCCATTTTTCCTCTAGTTTGATTTTGTGATTGAGTATTGATTATATTTAGCATGCCATTGTATTATTTCTCCATTGGGAGTTGAGATGGCATGACAGGTACCTTATATCTTGTGTAAAATGTTAGATTATATAGTTGACCTAGAATAGTGTTCTACGTCATTTTTGCGATATAGGCTGGGCGTGGTTCATCACTCGTGCCCTTATTCCGGGTGCGGGTCGTGACACATTTTTAGTGGTGGCCTATGCAGGTCAAGAGTTGCATGTAGAGCAATTTCGTAGTAGTGCGACCACTTAGTTGTACTATTATGAGCCTATTTTAGGAATAGGATATAAAATGAGAGTATACTCAAGCACAGCTAAGGACACTTTCAATTTGATTCAATTGATGTTCTTTTTATTGCAAAACATTATCTATTGAATGATTGCTTTACTTTGATTAAATATGTCATTCTTTGATGATATCGTATCTTAATCAATATTGATTCCTTTGATTCAATGTATCTTCAGGATGGCGCCAAAGATGTGTTTCTAGCGCTCAAGTGCAGTATCGGCGAGTTTGGTCACTTTGTTGTCCCTAAGGGCAGCACTAGAAGACACTGTGCCAGCAGCTACCGGTCCAGACGGGAGTATCTGCAACAGGATTCGGGGGTGTTCTACCCCCAGTCCAGAGGGTCGTACCTACAGCTTCCCAGGGGACAGTGCCTTTAGCATCGGGGGAGCTACCACCACCAACCATAGATCCAGCACAGATGTTCGCTCTCTTTCAGTAGATGATGGAGGCGCAGAGGGCTCAGGAGAAAGTCCAGCAACGACAGTCGGAGGTGATGAGACAGGGCATTAAGAATGCCCATCAGCTAGCTGTAGCAGTTGTTGAGAGAGTTGCAGCGGTCCAGCCGCAGGCAGTCCCACCTCCGCAGATCCTGCAACAACCGAGGCCAGGCACCATAGTAGACTCTAAGAGGATGGGGTCTAAGGAGTTTAGAGGTACTAAGGGGATTATCTACGCGGACAGTTGTATAGAGGATATCGAAAGGAACCTGTTGCTAACATAGATTCCTGAGGCATTGCAGATAGAGGAGGCAGGCAGTATGATGCATGACATAGCTTTCACCTGGTTCAGGACCGATCTGAGAGTCAGAGTGCCGGGACTTTCCTGGGAGGCCTTTAAGGAACTCTTCAAGGAAAAGTTTTTCCCCGATGTGGCTCTGACATCACTGGAGAGTCAGTTCGAGCACCTCGTCCAGGGGAACACGACGGTGGATGAGTATGCTGCCGAGTATTGTAGATTGTGGCGGTTTGTTAAGGGGCAGAACCCCAGGGCAAAGGCTATAAAATTGAGGAAGGGTCTGAATAGTGAGATTAAGTCGCACACCAATGTAGAGCGCACCGCTACCTATGAGAAGATTCTGAGACAAACACAGTGGATGGAGGATGATCTGGAGCTCGGTTTCAAGAGGACGAAAGACACAGGAAGAGTCAGTACTAGTACTGGCCCAGCGAAGCGGTCTCATTTCCAGTAACAGCAAAGGCCTTTCCATCAGCAGTAGCCAAAAGAGCAGTATCAGGCATAATTCAGGCCACCAGTGCAGCAGACACATCAGGCCCCGAGACCCGCACGACAGGCCCCGCAGTGTACTCATGGTGGGAAGGTTGGACATATACGGGAGGTCTGCAGGAAGAGGCTTGGAGTGTGCCTCTATTGCGGCCAGGCAGGACATCAGTTACAAGATTGCATTATAACTCCCGCTCGAGCAGGCCAGGGTGTAGCACCTATTCAGAGGATTCCACAAAGGCACCCGCAGCAGCGAGGACCTCCCCTACCACCACAACAGCAGTAGTTCGCTCAGCACCAGCAGCAGTAGAGAGGTGCTCAGCGACAGGGGCGAGCTTTTGCCCTGACTGTCGAGGAGGAGGAGCCAGTTGGTGATGTTATCTCAGGTTCAATCTATCTTGATTCCTTTCCAACACATGCTTTATTTGATTTTGGTGCTTCACACAGTTTTGTTTCAGTATCTTTTGCTTTGAAATATCATTTGGAGTCTGAACCGTTGGCAAGGACTTGCACCGTTGGCGAGGACTTGCAAGATCACGACCGGGGGTGGCATAATCCTTGTCAGTAATATTTGCAAGGATCGGAGAGTTTTCTTGGGAGGCCGAGAGTTGAGCGTGTATCTACTCGTAATGACACTCATAAGTTACTATATAGTACTCGGGATGGATTGGTTGAGTACGCATCATGCTAGTATTAATTATCGTTGAGGCAAAGTAGTATTTCAACCGCCGGGAGAGCCAGAGTTTTAGTTCGTCAGAGGATCAGCAGAGCAGGACGAAGGAGGCTACTATAAAACTTTGGTGAAAGAACAGGAGATGCCACATCCAATGATTGTAGAGTTCATGGACGTATTTCCAGAGGAGTTACCAGGGCTGCCACCAAACAGAGATATGGAGTTCTCTATAGATTTGGTGCCAAGCGCAGAGCCGATATTATAGCACATCTGTAGGGTGAACAATAGTGAACTGACAAAATTGAAGAAGCAAGTAGATGAGTTATAGGACAAGGGCTTTATCCATTCTAGTTCATCACCATGGGGTACCCCGATATTATTTATCCCAAAGAAGGATGGGTCGGTACACATATGTATCGACTACAGGGCACTCAACAACCTCACTATAAAGAATAAGTACCTGTCCAAGGATTGATGATTTGTTTGATCAGTTGAGCGGGACGAAAGTATTCTCCAAGATATATTTGAGGTCGGGGTACCATCAAGTGAAGGTGAGGGAGGATATACCGAAGACATCTTTCAGGACTCGGTATGGATAGTTCGAGTTCTTTGTGATGTTGTTTGGGTTGACTAATGCCCCGGTGGTATTCATGTACTTGATGAACAAGATGCTTTAATTTAATTAATCAACTATATTCATAAAATTTGAAATATCGTCCGAAAAGTTTGAATTTAACACCAATCCATTAGTAATTTTTACTCCTCAATTTAAATCCAATCGATGCATATTCAAAATCTAAATCCTCATCCCGATAATTGAATTCGACACTATTCCATTAAAGATTTTATTTCCTGATTTTCTTTTTCCTCAAAATACTCAATAATGCGATACTTACGGAATCTTCAAATGCAACATTCATAATATAAAAAATTTAAATTCATAACTTGCAGTCAAATAAATATAATGATAATCTCCTTAAATTCCTGATGTTTTTAATGATAAATATATCATAATCAATAATCATCAATCCTACCATATTAAGTTCTTAACCTCTCATTTAATTAATGTTTATCCTTGAATTTTAATGATAATTTAATCATATCTCAATCTTGATAAAATCAATGATTCATCAACTCTGCCATATTAAATCCTTAACTCTTTATACTTATCCTCCAAAATTTTAAGCATCTTGTTTCTCTTGTAAAGTCATAACCTCTTCATAATTCTACTATGGTCAAACCCCAATAATCATGGTCTAAGAAAATTCTACCTATAGCCATGCAATCTAAGAAAATATGTACGGTCATGTGTCTTTTGTCATGGTATTGTAGTCTCTGTCAGGGTGTACTACTAACTACATTCTAACTAGAAAATTATGCATACGAACTACAGTACTAGGGAAAAATCAGTCAATCAATCAAATAGAAAGGAACAGAAGGAAGAAAAGAACAAAACATACTAACACGTTACCTGCAGTATCGGTCTCCTCGACCGTCATCGCAAATGCCTCGCCCTGCTGGGGTGGTTCCCTTCGCGGGTGCTGAGCAATATACTGTTCCACAGGTAGCCTAACTGGATCTCTATAATTTGGAGCTGCGCGTTGAACTAGAGGGCAATCCCTCATTCGGTGTCCTGCATCGCCACAGCGCAAACAAAGTCCTAGCCTCGCTCTACAGCTCTTCCTAAGATGACCTGGCTTCTTACAGTAATGATAAGTCTGCTGATCCTGCTGAACATGAACTGGTGCCTGGTACTGCTGTTGATACTGAAATGTCCTCGACTGCCGCTGGCCAGGATACTGCTGGACAACTCTCTCAACTGCCTGTAGTGCCATCTGGTGAGCGTTCTCCATGCTCTCTCTCATTAGTTCAGTCTGTGCCTGGTGCACTTCTGCTTGCACCCTCAGAGCCTCAGCTTGAACTCGCTGAGCATCTGCCGTCACTCTCTGGGCATCTACTATGCCCTGGATCAAGGTAAACATCTGTGCCCCGTCAATGGGCACACCTCCGAAAATCGGAGTTGGTGAAGGAGGAAGGTTGTCCGTCACAGCTGCGGCAAACCTCTGAACAGGTGGGGGAGGAAGACCCCCGAAAAGTGTAGATGCTCCCACATGCATCGGAGATGTAGGAGGAACTACGGCTATCTGTCCATCAGGTGGAGAGGTGGCAGACCCCTCTAAGGCTGATGCTCTCACTCTCATAGATCGTGTCTTCGGCGACATCCTGAAGACAGATCCAAAGAATCAATTTAGGCAATAAAGGCGATATCATCAAGGAAGGACAGTAAAGTTCTAAAGAAGCAACATTCAGAAGGAATAAGGATAACAAGATAAATAGATTGGAAATATTTCTAGTTGTGATTGCACAGGTCAATGATGCATCCAAGGTTGATGTCTCTATCCCTTTAGATACCACAATTCTACTACAAGCATACTCACTGCTAGCCTTCTTACCTATTGCAATCGTTGATACTAGTTATCCTTATCACTCAAGTGAATATCAAATGTAACACACCATACTAAGTACTGTTCTCCCTAATACAATTCTAGATGGACACCCAAGTCTGTTTGTGGTGCCATCTCAATCATGCCCAAGTCAACAGATCCTTACACATGCACCTTATTCACTCATATACTAATATATCTCTTCTACTATAAAATTTTATCCTCAAAATAAAATCCTCAAAACTAACTCCTCGAACAATTTAAAGTAAAATGCATATACTTTCCTCAAGGTCAAATATTCAATTACTGAAACAAAAATTTAATCACTTCTAAAATCTTTATAGCCTTGACCGTGTTTATTGAATCAAATTGAGTCCTCAACATTTTAATAACATAAAATCTCAACTCCTTCAAATTCTTAAAAATTGTAATTCATTCCCACTCTCTTCAAACGATAAAATTGAATCCGCAAGTATACATATAAATACTCACAGTCCCTAATACTCAAGGTGCACACTAATACACTAATTATTTACAACCTCAACTGTGTACGTAAATTGTACTGTCCGAATTAATTGCACTATTACTTCCAAATGATCATCATTACTGATACTCTTTCTCCTCTATCTATAGTGCCAATACTAACTATAACATACCTATCATAGAACTATTGCTACAACGCACTACGCTATGGGTTAACTCTAGATTAAGGCCTATTGCTCACATGTCCAACCAGGAAACACTTACAAACTCACAAGCAACACTCAATCAATACTAATACTCAAGACATAGACATAATTACAAGTCACTAATTATCATACTTAACAAGGAATCCTCAAGGAATAGAAGCTCAAAAGAACTAGATTGAGGACTGAAGGTATCTCTACTGCTAGCAAACAAAAGAACGATGGAATAAAGTCATGTAATAACAGAAATAGATAAGTGTTGAGATAATATTTTAAGAACCAATTTAAGATACAACCTGATAATCATACACGTCTGTCAGAAATCATGACACTCAGAATCCTCGCCATGGCAGTAAGCATAGGTGCGATAAATGACAGGTTCCGTAACCAAGGTATGCAACTCTATAATCATGTCATCTAGAATCTTCTCCATGCCAACCGGTATGGCTGCGAGAGACTCTAAGTTTCATAACTAAAGTATGTACATCCAAGTCAGGTTCCTATGTTCTCGTCACAACAGCTAGTATGGCTGCGATAAAATCTAGGTTCCATAACCAAAGTAGACGTTTTACCTTTCTCACTGTCCTCATCAATATATGTCATCAGATGATACCGTAAATTTTAGCCCGTAAAATTCATCTCGATATAAAAATCAAAACTCAACAACGACACCAAGAGTTTAAATTTAACAATTGGTCAACAAAAATTAAACTCAACAATGATACCAAGATTTTAATTTAATAACTGCTTAACAAGAATCAAGTTCAGTAACAACAAGCGAGAGCGGACGGAAACAAGGAAAAAGATTTAAATTGGAAATTGTAATAAGATTCTCAAGGGGTCGTCCCAGGAATCTCTCAAGAATTTTTTTTTTTGATTGAGTATCCTCTCTCATCCTAGTATCCTATGTCCTATATTCTATAGCAGGCACGCAGTAGTACAACTAATACCTCGCACTACCACGATATCGTACAACTTGCGAAATCTGACCTGCATGGGCCACCACTAAAAATGTGTCATGACCCGCACCCGGTATAGGGGCACGAGTGCGTGGGTATGTCCAGCCTACGCCGCAGCATCGGCGGTAGAACGCTGTCTAGGTCATGTAACTATCTAATTAACCTCACATGAATATCCAACTCTATGAGGAGACACGGATATCACAGTATAATATGAACAACATACCCAATCACAACTACAGCACGATAAGATCTCAAGGAAACAAGAAAAAAATGCAACATCAGTCTAAAAAAAGAAATAGTCTAACTCAACAACAATAATCCAAGTCTCAAATAAGTTTGCCGGAGATAAATCCGGTACCAAAGTAGGCAGCTAAGAAACTAGCTAGATAACTAGTGATTTCGGCTAAACCTCCCGGAATCACGACGGAACTACTAAGTCCAAGACTACAGCTACTCACCCTGTGATCCATAAGTATCGGACACCAGTCTACTAGGCATAATCTGGAAAATATTTTTCCAGTCAGGAAAGAGCAAAGTACAATCTCAAATAACAGTTTCATTTAATTGATAAGGACTATAAAGCAATAAACAGATGATGCTATATACTGAGAGAAGACAGTGAATAAATGCAATGGCAAAATAAAGAGATATGCAATGTAAAGAGACAGACAATATAGGCAATGTGATACAGTCAGTGCAAATATGAATGAAGAGAACAAGGTACAATATCATATACGGGTGATGTAGTATATGATCTAAAATAGAGAACTGTAATCCATTCTAAGTGTTTGAAATAGTAGCTTCAAAATGTGATCGGCTTGGGAACATGTACGATTGCTACATAGTCTGGCTAATCATACGTGAGGGGTATGATTAACACCAATAATATTTTACTTGTACAATGGGTATTTGATCACATCTCTCACTAGCAATTTCCCCGCCCCCAACTAGTACTGTGGATCCAATCATGACACGTCACGATACACGAGCAATGTCCAATCTATCATGTACGATGTCTAATATAAATATCGTGTACAATGTCAATACGATAATCAATGTAACATCTCATGACTGCAGATCCAAGCTATATACTAGTCCGTGTAGCACAGTGTCAAGGATTCAGATATAACATTTCTAGATTACTGAACTTATAGAAATTATCAAGGAATTAGAAATTATCAGAGAATGTACTTGCCTTGGGTCCTTAGCTGGTAACATCAATGTCTTGTCTCCAGATTATCGTCTGGATGATCCAACAGTCCTATAGACATATCATAAAATAATACGACATTGTATCAGACATTACACTAATCACATAATCAAAATATACTGAACTCGGGACTACGCTAGGTATGATACTGGTCAACTAGGGTCATCTAGTAGATAGACACATAAAACATATATACCTATTATTAACTAGCATTAATACTTAGAATATATACATGCACCAAATTAAATATATACAATATATATATATACCAATTAATTACTTGTATAATATATATTAGTTGAACAATATATATATATATATACCATATATACCAATTATATATATATAATATACTAGGTGTATACAAAATATATATACATATTGTCACTACCCAATTCTAGAAAATAGGATTTTTTTTTTTTTGGTAAATTGTGTATTGTATTTAATTAATTATATTTATATTTAAATAGTGATTGTATTATTTTTTAATGATTGTTTTAGGGTTTTGGCTAGTCTGGACCCATGTCAGACCCTAGTGGACCCATGTCCGACCAACACCCTTGTGAGGATTATTTTAGGGCTTAGAAATATTTATTATATTTTTAGTGGGTTAGTGGGAGAGATTTGGAGTTAGTTTGAGTGCTTTTGGAACCCGGAACCCAAAATCGAGTGAGAGGGGGGCATTTTGGGCATTTGGAAATTAGTGAAACCCCTTTATTAGCATGGCCGGCCCTACCTACCCCCCCCCCCCATTCCGTGAGAACCAGCAGCAGCCCTCCCCCTTTGGTTCTACTACTTCTTCTTCACTTCTTCTTCATTCTTCTTCTTCTCTCCACTCTTTCTTCTTCCATTCTTCTTCCCAAGTTCAAGTAAGCACCCATTTTTCTTCTTTCTTCTTCTATTTCTCCATGGTTGCTAACCCTCACCTTGCATTTTCCCTAACCTAGGTGTCTGGAGCCTAGATTTAGTGTGGAGGCTAGATTTGGTGGCTTGGAGCTTGAGGGAGGTGATTCCAAGTAGATCGGAGACTTTGGCCTTGGGATTCCAACTCCCAAGAGGTAAACCCTAACTTTCCCCTTGCTAATTACTTTTATGTAGTATAATTAGTGTTGTAGAACCTTCCTAGACCCTAAGCCTACCCGTGGGAGGAAGTTGGAACTAATTTGGTTGAGTTTAGAGACTTTGACATTAGGTTTTGTGTCGATTTCGGGTGGAATCCGAATTTGGCCCAATTTTGAATGATACCCTAGGTTAGACGGACCTAGGTAGACATTGTCGGGTGTCTTAAGGGTGAGTGCGTGTCTCCATTCGGACACGGGAAGTCGTGTCGCGGAGAAACGGGCGTTTCGGGCAAATTTGGGGGTTTTCGTCGTCGCTGATTCTAAGTGCGTGCGCGTTTCCGCCACAGGCCTAGAATCGATGCGGTAGCACTTTTACTAGGATCTAGGCATCGTTTAGAACGCGTGGATAAATTTTGGGCCGATTCCGAGTTCGTTTGGTGTGCGTTTCAGGAGGTTTTCCGAACCGCACACCGCATGTTCGTCGAAATGACCGAACGGCCATTTCGACTTGGTTTTTTTGTTTCGGGCTTGTGCGCGCGTTGGGTTAGCATCGGGGAGTGTGTGCTAGAGTTCTCGAATTATATTTTATATATTTTAGGATATTTGTGAGTGTCGGAGTCGTTGGGCGTGAGTGGGGCGTGTTGTTTGTGTGTTTGTGTGTTGTGTGGTGTTTGGGTATAAGTGTCTATTTATATATATATATTTATATATATATATATTTATATATATATATATATATATATATATATATATATATATATGTATGTGTATGTGTGTTTATGTATATATATTTATATATGCATGTGTGTATTTATATATGTCTATGTGTATATATATATGTATATGTATAAGTGTGCTTGTGTGTGTATATATATATATATATATATATATATATATATATATATATATATATATATATATATATATATGTCACGCCCCAGTCCCAAAAATACGTAGGACTTAGGACACGTAAGCATGACAGCCGTATGGATATGGCAACTCCAATATATGGAAACCAAATCCATACGTACGCTGTATTATGAATATCAAATCCACAAGTGGTAAAAATGTAATACAAGTCACAGGGTAAAATCTAAATCTCATCCACCAAAATCATATAGAAATAAATAACCAGTATCTATGAAACTAGATCTCAATAAGAAGGATCTAAAGATAATAGTTGGATGGAAACAAATCCACTACCAACTCGAATAGGAAAAGTAAATACAATATCAGTACAACTCACTCAAACAATAAGTACCAGCTACCAATCACGGCTCGAAGAGAAGACATCCACGAAGCATCTATTCCTTCCAAATCTGTGCTCCTGCAAATACTCAAGAACAGGTACACCTGGCAGCGGACCAGGTCCTCAGAGGGACATAACAAGTATACTTAAACACATGCCAATAAAGTACTGAAAATAAACATCCATTGGGGTCGCCTAACCATCTATGTGAATGCAGTTAAGAACACATTTCCCCACAAGTGAGCTATCTGGCTGAAAACTGGGATTTGGCATGGTTCTCTTTTGAAGAGCCAGGGGCCTAAAAGGCACGTCGTCTTTTGAACGCCGGTGGCCCGCCTGATAGTACATAATATATAGGGGTCATCATCACCTGTATCTCCAGCGGAGAATCCGGGCTTCACAGAAAAAGTGTAAAGGAGCTCAAATGCGGTACTTGTTGTTCTCCCCACCCCATGCTCTAAGCATGTCACATCCATGACACGATTTGGTCCATAGCCTATTCTTAGTACCCTAGCCCAATCCTGCAACCAAACAAGGACAAGGATGGGACCACCGTACTACAATAAGCTATGTCCCTGGACCTCTAATAACTGCCAAGTCTACTAGCATGCAATATTTCTAACAGCAGTTATTCCTAACGCACGGCCCACACGTACAGGAGGCCAGACCTGTCACGCAGTCCATGATCTATATGAGACTCACACTCGTGTAACCACTGTGTCACGGCCAATGAACCTAATGGTGCTACATGATAATGGGGTAGTCTCATGAACAAGGTCAATGCAAATACATAAATAAAACCATATCGCGACATCACCATCGCGAGAATTTTATATAACAATTAAAATATATAAACTAAAGACAGAAAATAAAGATGCATGCAACATATGGAATATAAATAACAGTACAATGGCAAGGTATACTTGCCTGGCAAGGAAGCTGCAATGTACCAATAACCTGCTCCAGAAATCGCGCAGAACAATCCAATATCCTATGTACACATAAATATAATATAATATAATCATTAGTCATTACACTAGCACATACTCAACCATATTTACACTGGAATCAGGGGGTATACTAGGGGTAACACTAGTCATCTAACATGGTCAATTACGTATTGAATTACGCGGGTGTCGCGTCTTCAAGTACTGTACGAAATCAGTCAGTCAACTGACAGGTGTCTATGCCAGTACGTTAGTGTACGCAAGGCAAACAAATTCACAAGTTCTTAGTGTCAACATGGTCAAGGTAAGAATGGGATAGTCCACAATGTCCTAGGGTCATACAGTCTGAATATTTAGTCATAATTATCAATTAGCATTTACTAACATATATATTCATATAACTATATAATAATATAACCATTAATTTATTTAATTCTGGAATAATTACTCTAAAATCCTATTTTAATCTTATTATTCTGATTTTTATGTTAATTCCTAAATTTTGTCCAAAGAAACTGAATTTTATCAACTCGAGACTCATGGTACGCAAATCGAGGCGATCTGTTGACCAAAAAGTCAACCGATACAAACTCGACTTTCATGCATGATTTCCTGTAGATTTCAGCATCAAAAACATACTAGAATTTACGGCTCGTCTGAATTCAGATTCGTTTGGGAATTATGGCACATACAAATTTTGTATTGTGCACCGATGGTTAAATTCTAACCTAGAAGTTCTACAGAATTAACAGTATGTAAATACTTTAAAATAAATTCTGGAAAAAATATATATCGATGATCTCGACATTAGCTTTCCGAAACTTTAAACGGTTCATGATTCTGATTCCTGGTTCTCCCGGAATCGCAAAAACATCAAAATACATCTATTTTCGGACATGCTGTGCTCTACGAATTCTCCAGAATTTAATACTAATAATTTAGAAAAACAATTTATATTATCAGAAAGCTAACCTCATTATCGTTCTAACAAAAAAAATGGAGCGTGTTTGGAGTCCGGAGCTAGGAGATATCGTCTTTTTAATTCGTCATAACTAGTAGAAAATGAGGCTGAATTTATGACGAATTTTGACTATTTTTTGGACTAAAAAGAGAGGAATTTGGGAAAGAAAAATATGAAGGATGAGGTATTTATAATGGTGGACACTACTTAATTAAATACGAATAGGATTGATTAATTTGGATAGGATTATGATGAATTTAAATAAGGATAGGATATGCATGAAGTTGATTTCCTAGTAGGTTCAGGATTTGAATTAATTTAAAATAGAGTTTGAATTTATCTTAATAATTTATAATCTTAAATATAATTAAAGATAATACAAATAATTTATAAAATCTTATTAATATCTATTAACACTAAATTAGTATATATCTAATATTAAGACTATATATCCAGATAAATCCTAAATAATTTTAAAATCTAAATAAATTTCTTAAAATTCTAAATAAATTACAAAAAAATATAATTAAATATTTTAAACTAAAATAAATATTTGGTAGAAACGACATGCAAGTATGGTCGTATAGTAAATCACAGAAGTCCTAGAAATTTATGTTTTCTAAGTTTTAATTACCAAAAATTCTAGAAAAATCTCCGAAAATCTAAAATAACCTAAAATAATTCTAAATGAATATTTATATAAGTAAATATATCAAGAAATTTATTTTCTAATTAACTAAGAGCATATTCTAAATAAATTCAACATATATAATAAATATAATAATATAAAATATACATAAAATACCTATTTTGAGTGAGGGAGTTTACAATCTACCCAACTTAAAATAATTTCGTCCTCGAAATTAAAATAAGACATAATTTGTTAAATCCTTCACATTCGTACATAAGGTATGTCAATCGCAATCTCTTCCAAAAATTTAAATAACAAAATCTATTCAAATCTATCGCGATCACTTCAAAATTAAGATAACCACTGTTTAAATCAAAATTCAACCTGTCGTAATCTCTCCTTGATTTTTAAATAATCAACATCCAAATCTTACTCAAGTCTATATGACATCCCACATCAAAATTTATATCACAATTTCCAACTATCATAATCTCCTCTAGACTTTGAACAATAAACAATTCTAATCAAATCTTATTCATATTCTTAACTTAAGAATTTTGTACTATTCAAATATTTAAACTCAATTTACATCCTCAATATTTCAAATAGGTGACCCAACAATCAAAATTAAACTTTTAATTCAAATCATCAAATTGTAAAATTTAAATCTAATTAACCAATTGTTCAAGTCTAAAATTCTATATTTATTCTCAAAATTTAAATCGATGATTCATCCTTCAATATTCAAAATTTAAATCATGTACTCAAAGTATAAATATTGGGTCCTCAATATCAAGATTTTTAAAATTCATTAAATCCTCATTATCTTAATCCCTCTTTTAAAATTCTCCACATTTAAAAGGACTTAATCTCTCAATCTAATCCTACTTGATCACAATCTAAAAGAATTCTCCTCAAGTTTAATACTGCAATTTCTACCCAACTTAGAATTTACCCATCTATCACATAAGGCTCT
The DNA here is from genome assembly GCA_036927795.1 of Iris macrosiphon. Taxonomy (NCBI): domain Eukaryota; kingdom Viridiplantae; phylum Streptophyta; class Magnoliopsida; order Asparagales; family Iridaceae; genus Iris; species Iris macrosiphon. The sequence goes on along the minus strand of JAYESA010000002.1, from coordinate 177,417,495 downwards.
TACACTTAAGAAAAATATTCCTCAATTTATTTTCTCATGTCATTCAATCCTCAAAACTTTAACACCAACTATATCATATGTGATATGCCCTTAATCAATTATGAAAGATAGTCACCAAATAATGTGATTGGCCTATGGGGTATATCTTGTACTATCCGTGTATCACTTATACCAAGCACAAGGTTTCGTCTTTCCGAAATAAGGGAAGACGTAGATAAATAAATAAGAGTTCAAGGGAGAAGTAATAGAATGCAAGTATAGGGATCAAGGCATTTCAAGGAATCCAATAGGAATTGTCAAGGCGGTTGTGGACTGAAATCCTATTTGGTAAATCCGTATTCGCATGCTCGTATTAGTACCGTTATGTAGCCGATACGATACGCTTAGACATGTCTAGGGCAAGTATATTTGTCTACTAATCACTACATATCTCAATCCACGTAAAGTAGTTATGCGAAGGGCGAACCAAGCGCACTAAGGTTAGCTAGGCCTTAATACACTGATTCTGAAATGTATTAGTGTGTTAACCCATTAATACATATATCATGATCAAGCTCGATAGAAGAGTAAGCTTGCAAAACTAGGCTATAATAGTAGCATAAGTCAAGGCAGTACAACAAATATAAGTACGCTAGATGATGATGAAAGGATGTACAAATTAATTCAAGTTCACAAAACAAAAACAACTAAGCAACAATAATAAAAGACTCTACAATCCCTACAGTTATCATACAACCTCCTTGTCTAAGTTGCTAGTCGACCAAGTAGGGGCAAGGACCTCTAAATTCTATTGTCTGAATACCCACTGTCGTCTTAAGCTAGCATACAATTAATGTCCTCCTATTTTACTTTACCAATGGGTCAATAGGGCTATGTGGTACTATGTCGTGAGGCATGCTACCCAACTTAAAACAATAAACTAATACTGTGACAGTCTTAAGAGGATCCTACAAAATAATCTTGTACATGTAAATAAAACAGAAACTCTTATTAGGGTATATGAGAAAAGATCTTGGTACTTATTAGGGTCTCCTATTGCATTATATAGGTAAGGGTCACCTTAAGTCTTAATCATAGTGCTCATAGAACATGTATCAATAGTAAGAATAGAAGAGTTACTAGCCATTAAGGGGAAAGGGATCTAACTTGTATCGAGGTGGGGGTACAAATTACGTGGTCTACAACTAGGGGTAATCATCACAATCTAATTGAATAACTCAACTATCAGGTTCTAGCTACAAGGTACACAATTCAAAATTCAAGATTACAACTATGACTATAGCAAACTATATATCCTATCATAGAGTATAATCACTTGGTCTATGATCAGAGGTGGCAGGTGGCACGAGTTAAAAGATGAAAGAAGAGAAAACATGATTAGTCGTCGCACAAATAGCGAGCGCTAGGGTTTCAGAGGAACAAATATATGAAATTAAATGGAGGACTCTAGATAGCATCATGGTTTTCCAAGGGAAAGGGGTATGCTAGTCTCTGTGTTTGAAGTATGATTAGGAAAATATTATATGTATTGCTCTTGACTTTCTAAGGTACTGCCTGCTTATCTCAAGATAAGAATCTAAATTTATAGTTCTTTAATACTTATATAACTGTGAAGGTTAGGTTCAGTCCTAATTTTAAATTTTGGTTTTCTATTGGTTCTTCAATACTAGGGTCAAACATTATGGTAAAACTTCTAACTAACTCTAGTAGTGTCTATACTACTCTCAAGTCTTCATAATACATTAGGGGGTAATGGTAAATCAATTCTAAAGATAAGGAATTCTAGGGTTCACTAGATATTCTAAACTTAGTGGTATGTCTATATTCTCGTTGTATTCTTAATAGGTGTGCTACTCTAATTATCATCATAATAACAGGGGTTCCTATATTCTAGCAGAAGGCCATATATACTCAAGGAACTTATTAGGGAAGTACAGGAATCAAGCAGGATACAATTGTTCGAATAGATCATAGAGGAGGAAGGTGAATCATAGTCAATTGTGGATGAGATCCTATTTTCTAGTCCTAGGTGCAGGCTTGTTCGGTACAATAACGTAACCGAGACAATATGCTCTTAACCTGCATGGGCCACCACAAAAACATGTCACGCCCCAGTCCCAAAAATATGTAGGACTTAGGACACGTAAGCATGACAGCCGCATGGATATGGCAACTCCAATATATGGAAACCAAATCCATACGTACGCTGTATTATGAAT
>JAYESA010000002.1:177317776-177410276 GCA_036927795.1 Iris macrosiphon | reverse complement strand
TCACTACTTGTATTATTCTCCAGTTTATATTGCAGCTACTTATTGTGCTCCAGCATATATTTATTTCCTGTGCATCTTGTATACTTTTCTATTGCTCATCATATACACCTTACCATGTATTTGGAGTTGCTTTCAGAGTTATGTACTTCACTCCAGTCCTGACTGGGCATATTTTTTTCCAGAGGATCCTGAGGATTACTACCCGACGTTCTATGGGTCGGGTGTTGACGAGTGCTGTGACCCCGAGACTGAGGAGGAGCCCTGCGAGGAGACGCCTATAGCGCCCTAGTTAGCTAGGTGGGTTTCCCGGGTTGTTCCTAGTGGTTTTTTTTGGATGATTGTACTTATTCTTTTGTTGCTGTGAGATGTTGTAGACTGTTATGGCCTTTGACTGTATATTGTTGGATATTGTCTTGCTCTCTTTGGTTCTGGTTTTCTTTTGCTATCATATTGTGCTTTTATTCTTCCCCTAGATTTTGTGATTGAGAGTTCATATATATATTGCGTGGTTGCCCTCCTTTTGGAGAGGTCATGGCAGATTTTTCTGTGAGTTATATAGATAGATGGTTGACCTAGAACGGACCTTTACAGCGTTCTACCGCCGATTCTGCGGCGTAGGCTGACGTACCCACGGCTCATGCCCGATTTTCGGGGTGCGGGTCGTGACACATATACCAATTAATACATATACTATATATATACATGTGTATATATTATTAAAATACTCTAATACTAATACCAATTAAGTTTATACTATATACATTTATTAAATATATACTATACGAAAATAAACCTATACACATACATATACATATGTACATATATGAATACATATATGTACTATATGAAAATAACTAATATACATACATACATATATATATATATATATATATATATATATATATATATATATATATATATATATATATATATATATATATATATATATATATATATATTATTACGTATGAATACATATATATACTATATGAAAATAAAACAATATACATACATATACATATGTATATATGTGAATACATATATATACTATTACGTAGGAATACGTATATACGTTACATAGAATTTATTTCAACTAAATGAAGGAGGGAAATGGAGAGGACTCTCACAGTGGTGATCCGGTGGTTGGCCGGAGGAGGATGGCCGAGGTGCAGGGAGGTTGGCCGGTTTACAGCAGCGGGAGGAGCTTCGGGTCAGGAGCTCGGGATGCCCGGGTGTCGGCTCGAGGGTGGTGGAGGTGGAGTCGGAGTCAGGGATGAACGAAGATGGCAGTGGTGGTGGAGACTCGGCGTAGGGAGAAGGAGTACATTAGGAGGAGGAAGAATGACGACGATGGTGGTGGTAGTATCGGGTAATGTTGGCTGGAGGAGCTGGTTTGGTTTGGCCGGAGAAGAGGGAGGGGATTGACGGAGTCATGGAGGAGATGGAGGAGGAGCGGGGATGTGCAGGGAGTCGGGTGTTGGTCTTGGCCGGAGCCGAAGCTGCGGGCTCGCGGTGTCTGCCGGAGTTGAGGCCGGGCGGAGCAGCTGTAGCAGTCGGGAAGAGCGGGATAGTCAGACCGGGGAAGAGCTGATGTGAACTCGGGTTGCCGTCGCCGGGCTCGGGCGGTCGTCTCGTGCAGGGGAGTGGTGCAGTAGTGCAGCCGGGGAGCTGCGGGTCGAGGAAGGTGGAGCTGCGCCGGAGTTGTAGGGAGTCGGGTGGCGAGCAGGGGTCGAGGTGCACTGGTGGGGTGAGGTGTAGGCAGGGAGGAGCTCGGCTGAGCTTGGCCGGACGGAGTCTGGCCGAGGTAGGGGGCCGGACTGAAGGTCGGCTAGGATAGGGTGGGGAGTTTGGTTCCCTTTAAAAAGAAAAGGAAAAATAATAAGAAGGGAAGAAGAAGAAGAAGAAGAAGAAGAAGAAGAAGAAGAAAAAGGGAAGAAGAAAGAAAAAATGAAGAAATGGAGGGTGGCTACGGTTGAGTGAGGGGGAGATGGGGGCTTCCCTAGGTTTGGGGATTAGGGTTTCCATGGGAAGGGTGCCTTGAGGGGACATTAAATAAGGTGATGTGTGTGGGAATGAAGGGTGATGATGCACCCATGGTTTGGATGGTCAAGATTTGACATGGAGGAATTTTTCATGTGGGGATGAGGGTTTGGGTTGATTAGTCAAAATTAGGGCTTCTTCATTGGGTTGAACCAATGGGGTGTTGACACCTAATGCAATATTTGCAAATTAGCCCCCTTAAATTTGGGTATTTGCACAGACACAGGAAATGATGAAAAATTTGTGGGCAAATTGGCGTTCGGTATTTTGTAGGGTGAGGGGGCGTTGTGTGTTTGGTATGGGCTTAATTAGTGGGGTACTGAAATTAAATCGAGATTTACGAAATCAGTCAAAATGGTATCCTCAATTTAATTAGAAATAAATGCAAGCTGTGTTCTAAAATTAATTAGGAGTACATGGGACCAAAATTAGGTCGGGTCACAAATATCATTAGTGAAGAAGACTCAGAACAAAATATTACCCTAATTTGGGTTGCACAAAAAAATGGTCAAGGTTGCCTCCAATTTTGATTGGAACGCACAACGATACGAAGTTGAAATTTATTTAGAAATTAAATAAACGTCCGCGACGAATATTGTGCGGCTAAAATGAAACACAAGAGAGCATAATTATGAGTTGCAAAAAGGTCAGAATGGAAGGCAGGCATGTCCAGGGCAAGGTTGTGAAATTTGTTGGAAGGCAAAAGCCAGGGTAGCGCTCCAAATTTTGAAGCAACGGCAATGCGCAACGATTAAATAAATTACGGTAATTAATTACTACCTCCAATAATTAAATTCTAAATAAAACAATTAAATACATAATCCCATAATTCGGTCAGGTGTTCATCTAGTGGGCTGCTAGGTCAAATCTACCAGCTCAAACATTTATGAACATTGTATATAATAATATATTTAATTACACATCTCACATAATTATTTAAATTAAATACACGTATCAAGAAATTATTTAATATAACTACCATAATATTAATAATGTATAAAAAGTCAAAAATACCCCTGTTTTTGGAATGTGGTAGTGACAATGAAACTAACAGGACCAAACCTAACTCAACTGACACTGAAAACAGGACTGAAACTACACAGATAAAGACTGAACTGCTACTGTGCTCTACACTGGAACACTAACTGAACTGGATACACTCTGATACTGCACAGTGTCCTCTTCGACTTGTTGTGCACTGAGCCTCTCTTTATTGTCTCGACTGAACTGATACTACACTGAAACTGTGCATATCTGCACTGATACTTGCTGAACTGGTACTATACAGTTGGCTTCCTCCTTCATGTCTGAGCCGCTGCTACTGCTCTCTTCATATTGCTGTGCACCTTCAGTGAGCTCCTACTATTGCTGCCCGAATTGTTGCCTCAGTAGCTATCTGCATCTGCTGCACTTCCCTTCAACTGAGTGCCCGACTCCTCTTCCCTTATGCACAGCTACACCCTGTAGGAGCTGCCAGAGTGCACAGCAGTGCATGAGCATTGCTTCTCCATGGCTGAACTGTACACTACTCTGTGCAGTCCTTCTTCCCGGGTTGCCACTGCTACACCTCTCTCACTGTGCTACAGCCTCCCCTAGCTGCTGCCCTCGATTCTCAGTCACTGCCCTCTCACACATCAACACAAACATAATGCACATACACTCAAATACAATATACATCTACATTCCTATATCAATCTCTCTCTCCCTCTCTCTCTCTCTCTCTCTCTCTCTCTCTCTCTCTCTATATATATATATATATATATATATATATATATATATATATATATATATATATATTACCTAAATATTATCTATATATATAAATATACATGTACGTATAGGAAAGAGGACAAAACAACAAACACGTAGAGTGCACCGTACCCGTATCACACTAATTCTATGATACACTTGCGATAAGGCTCCAACACACAACCAAACGTATCCTGGAGGATACAAGTAAGTCTAATACACTAATTATGAGCAATACGTATAGTAATTAGAATAACTACGTGTCTGTATCATAATGTGATAGGTACATGGCCCCGTGTCGGAGAAAAACCCCCAAAATTAACCCGTTTCGTCAAATTGACGAGATACACCTACATGTACCCAATTATGGACACAACACTAGTCACAAATAAGTAATCATATATCATTTAGATCTATTAGAGCCAATGACAACCACTTCATGTGCCAATCTCGGAATTTCTCCAAAATTGACACCAAAATGGACATAACTTCCACCGTAGGTCTCCAATGAACCTAAAATTAATTTCTATGTGTAGCCTATGTATGTGGGTTGGTTTTTTATGGTTAAATCTTAGATCTAGAGTTTATTAAAAGGGGAAAAATTGAAATGTACCTATTAGGAGATGGATTCCTAATGAAAAGTCTCCAAATGCAAAGTAGTTCCTTTCCTTGAAGATCTTGGCCTCCTCCTCCTTGATCCTTGCTTCATTCTTATAGATACTTGATGTAGATGCCTCAATGAAGAATTAGGGAAGGAATTTGTGAAGAATTAGGGAAGGAATGATGAGGGAATAAATAAAATTAGAAGAGGGAAGAATATAGATCTATGAATTGGGAATTTGGTAAAATAAAATGGTTTCTCTCTCCTCTTTGCTATGGCCGGCCCTATACCCCCCCCCCCCCCACCATCACCAAGCAATGTGAAATATCTCAAATACCCCTTGGGGCCTCTCATGAAGAAATTAATTAGGGAGGAAAGGTTCTAGTCTAATGGTTTCACTAATTAATCCAACCTCCTAATCCATGGGCCTAATTCATGGGCTCAATCTAAACTCATCCAAAAAGTTGGTTCATGCATCAAATAAATAGGTTAGGTCCACTACACAAGTCTAAAATAAATCTATAACTAGCAATCAATAATAAGACAATAATTAAATAAATTATGCATGCACAATATTTAAATACAATCAATTCTAAAATAAATATACCATTGTCAATTACCAAACTACCCTTGAGTGAAAATATGAGGGTGATAATCCTAATCACCTTAGAAAAATTGTGTACTTGAAATTAAGGAAGAAACTAACTACCAAAAGCAAACAATACAATGCAAGAAAGAATTATACCTCACGGCTCAAACAGATATGGATATCGCTCGCGCATCTCGGTTTCTCGCTCCCAGGTACTCTCTCCTGGCGAGTGATGCCTCCACGCGACGCGCACCAAAGGAATCATCTGGTTCCTCAACACCTTCTTTCTCTGATCCAGAATCTCCACTGGCTGCTCTAGATAGCTAAGAGTGGGGCCCAACTCTATCTCCGAGTGATCCAACACATGATTGGGATCTGCCATGTACCATTTCAGCTGCGATACGTGAAATACGTTGTGTACTCCCTCTAATACAGGAGGTAATTCTAGTCTGTATACAACTGTACTGACCCTCTCAAGAATACTGAAAGGTCCGATGAATCACGGACTAAACTTGCCGCCTCCACCGAAATGAATCGTGCCACATGTCAGAGAAATCCTCAAGAAAACTAGACCGCCAACCTAGCACGAAACATAACTTAACACTCTAACAAACAACAATCAAACACAAGCAAAACAAAACAAAAATCTATACCTCAAACTCCAAAGGTCTCCAGTGGCTATCAGCCCAATGTCCTTGCCTGTCATGCGCCACTCGAAGTCTGTCCCTGATAAGATTCACCTTCTCTGCTGCATCCACTACCATCTCTGGTCCCAATAAAGCTCTTTCACCAACATTATCCCAGGATAATAGAGTGCGGCATCTCCGTCCATACAACGCCTCGAATGGTGACATCTCAATGCTGGCTTGGTAGCTATTATTGTATGAAAACTCTACCAAGTAAAGGTGATCCTCCCAAGAACCTCCAAGATCCAAAACACAGGTGCGTAGCATGTCCTCAAGAGTCTGAATAGTCCTCTCTGACTGTCCGTCAATTTGAGGGTGATAAGCGATACTGAACTTGAGTTGTGTGCCTAAGCTAGCCTGTAAACTCCTGAAGTAGGACATGAAGCGACTATCCCGATCCGAGACTATGCTCACTGGAACACCGTAAAATCTGACAACCTGGCGCACATATATCTCCGCGAGCTTCTCCGTAGATGTACCCACTTTTAATGACAGAAAGTGGATGATTTGGTTAACCTGTCCACGATGACCCAAATCGCATCTTTGCCTCCTGGAGAACGCAGAAGTCCTGATACAAAATCCATAGTCACATGTTCCCATTTTCACTACGGAATGGGTAAAGGCTGAAGCAATCCACCTGGTCTCTGTCTCTCTGCCTTGACCTGCTGGCAAACTAAGCATCAGGACACGAAGCTAGCTACCTTCCGCTTCATGCCATAACACCATATATGCTCTTTCATGTCTCTATACATCTTATTGGCACCTGGATGCATAGAGTATTAAGAACGATGTGCCTCCAGCAGAATCTCCTCGTGCAATGCTCCTCTCGGTACACATAACCTGGTACCGTATCGCAATGATCCATCATCTGCGACGATGAAGTCCTCTGCCAATCCCATCTGAACCTATGCTCTGATGATCCTAAGAGACTCATCCTCATACTTTCCGGCTCTGACCCGATCTATCAGCTTCGACTGAACCTGAAGTCCCCATATCTGTGCTGCAACTCCAGGAACTAGTACCTCAATGCCCAAACTGTCAAGATCTACCAATAAATGTCTGTCTCTAGTCAAGCACATAGCCACGGGATACCTGTTCAAAGCATCCGCAACTATGTTGGCCTTTCCTGGATAGTACTGTAAGGAAATATTGAAGTCTTTCATCAGCTCCAACCATCGTCGCTGCCTCATGTTGAGCTCTTTTTGTGTAAACACATACTTTCAGCTCTTATGGTCTGTGAAGATCTCTACTCTCTCTCCATACAAGTAGTATTTCCATAATTTGGGAGAAAAGATAATCGCTGCCAACTCCAAGTCATGGGTAGGGTAGTTCTTCTCATGCGGGCATAATTGCCTGGAAGCATAGGCAATCACCTTCCCGTGCTTCTGTAACACACAACCCAAACCCTTCCCTGATGCATCATTATAAATAAAAAATCCTCCTGCTCCTGATGGCAATGTTAAGATGGAAGCTATGGCCAACCTTCTCTTCAGATCCTCAAATGCTGACTGACAATCCTCAGTCCAGACGAATTCTACGTCCTTCTTGGTTAGTCTAGTCATAGGCTCTGCAAGTCTGGAAAAGTCCTGAACAAACCTCCGGTAGTAGCCCTCCAATCCAAGGAAACTCCTGATCTCTGATACTGAACTCGGGGTAGACCATGATTCAACTGCTGAAATCTTTTTTGGGTCCACCGAGATTCCATCTCCTGTAATAATATGCCCAAGGAATTCAACCTTATCAAGAAAGAATTCACACTTCGATAATTTGCCATACAGCTTCTACTTCCTGAGGGTCTCCAGAATAATCCTCAAGTACTGCTCATTCTCCTCTGGGGTCTTCGAATATATCAGAATATCATCAATGAAGACTATAACAAACTGGTCCAGGTACTGATGGGATACCTTATTCATCAGGTTCATGAACACTGTCGGGGCATTGGTTAACCCAAACGGCATCACCAAGAACTTAAACTGCCCATAACGAGTCCTGAAAGTTGTCTTCGGGATGTTCTCTCTCTTTACTTTCACCTGGTGGTACCCTGATCTTAAGTCTATCTTTGAGAATACCTTTGCTCCGCTCAACTAGTCAAACAAATCACCAATCTGCGGTAACGGGTATTTGTTCTTGATATTAAGGTTATTAAGTACCCTGTAGTCGATACACATACGTACCGACCCATCCTTCTTTGGTACAAAAAGTACTGGAGCACCCCATGGTGATGAACTAGAATGGATAAAGCCCTTGTCTTGCAACTCATCCACCTACTTCTTCAACTCTGCCAGTTCGTTGTTGTTTACTCTATAGACGTGCTGAGAGATCGGCTCTGCACTTGGCACTAAATATATAGAGAATTCCATATCTCTGTCTGGCGGTAACCCCGACAACTCCTCTGGAAAGATATCTAAGAACTCTACAATCAACGGATGTGGCAGCTCCTGCTCTTCTACCAAAGCTCCACAGAAATTACCTTCGCTCTGCTCTACTCCTAGGACGAACTCGAACTCCGGCTCTCCTGGCATCTGGAATAAAACTCTGCCTCCACGATAATTGATACTAGCGTGATGTCTACTCAACCAATCCATCCTGAGTACTATATCGTAACTCGGAAGTAGCATTACAAGTAAACATACGCTCAGCTCACGACCTCCCAAATAAACTCTCTGGTTCTTGCAAACATCACTGACCAGGATAATGCCACCCCCAGTCGTGATCTTGCAAGTTCTCGCCAACGGTTCAGACTCAAGATGATTCCTCAAAGCAAAAGATACAGATAAAAAGCTATAAGAAGCACCAGAATCAAACAAAACATGAGCTGGAAAGGAATCAAGTAAGATTGAACCTGCTATAACATCTTCGACTGGCTCTGTCTCCTTCACGGTCAGAGCAAAAGCTCGCCCCTGCTATGCACCTCTCTGCTGGTGTTGGTGCTAAGTGAACCTCTGCTACTGGGGCTGCAAAGGAGGTCCTCTTTGTTGTCCTGCTGGGTGTCTCACGGGTATCCTCTGAATCGGGGCTACATCATGAGTTGTACGAGCTAATGTCGTGGGACAATCCCTCAGCTGGTGGTCTGATGAACCAAAAAACAAACACTGACCAAGCCTCTTCCTGCAAATATCCTATCCATGCCCTACCTTCTTACAGAATAGGAAAACACGAGCTAGCTGGGCTGGCCTATGCATCTGGTACATCTGTTGTACTGATGCTCTGATAGGCGCATAGAACTGTTGTCTCTGTGGCTGGAAATGGGGCCTCTTGGCTGGACCCGTGCTGCTGCTGCCACCAAAAATATCTTGGTCCCTCTTAGGCCTCAAACTCAAGTCTCTCTCGACCTTGCGGGCCTCCCTCAAGATATCTATGTATACCTCATGGCTCAAAGAAATGAGAGCCTTCACTTCCCAATTCAGGCCCTCTCAATATCTACCCATACGGTTCTCAGGATCCCTCACCATGTAGTCTGCATATCTGCTCAACCTGTCAAACTCGGCGGCATACTCCTCTACCAACATGTTCCCCTGGTGAAGGTTCTAGAACTGTCGCTCCAAATCAAGTCTCTCGGTGGGCGGAAAGAACTTTCTTTTGAACAAGTCCTTGAACCCACCCCATGTCAATCCTGGATCGGCAATCTATGGCTCATTCCGGAACCAAGTACTAGCGATATCCATCATCTGCAGTCCCGCTGCCTCCACCTTCAGGTCCTCTGCAAGGCAGGATAAGCGCAAGACGCGCTCCATGCTCTCCAACCAGTCATCTGCATATATAATGCCCTCTGTCACTACTAGAATAAATCAAATTAGCGACGTAAAAAATATCGCTAATTGATCAAAAAACTTTCACGTTCCTTGGGACCAGAACCGCAATGCAAGAGCCAATCCACTCTCACTTTCAAAGCGAAAAACAAATCCGGAAAGAGAGAGAAAAGTCGTATCCTAAGGTACGCAAGTTTAATTATATAAAAATAGTATTTTAGATATATATACAATTCATTATACTTAATATTATATCAAAATAATGAAATACGATACCTTGGCCTTGCACCAATGCGTATCACACCTATCTCGATATCCAAGCTCAATACCTTGGGTATCGACCCAATACCTTGGTAATACCTTGGTATCCCAAGGTAACCCAAACACTTAATAAATATAGCTAATACAAATATAACTAACTACTATACAATAACAACTAATACAATATGTATATTTATATGTAGCTAACTAGATACTAGCATACTAATATATATATGTGTCTACACTAATATATATAGATACTAATTAATACTAGCTAACTCAATATCTCAATAACCCATAACTACATATATACATAATACATATAGCTAGATATAACTAACTCAACATAAACAAGTATATATATATAATCACTAACCACTAACAATACCTTAACTAACTAATTGCTAACCACTGAAACTAACAGGACCAAACCTAACTCAACTGACACTGAAAACAGGACGGAAACTACACAGTTAAAGACTGAATTGCTACTGTGCTCTACACTGGAACACTAACTGAACTGGATATACTCTGATACTGCACAGTGTCCTCTTCGACTTGCTGTGCACTGAGCCTCTCTTCATTGTCTCGACTGAACTGATACTACACTAAAACTGTACATATCTGCACTGATACTTGCTGAACTGGTACTGTGCAGCTGGCTTCCTCCTTCATGCCCGAGCTGCTGCTACTGCTCTCTTCATATTGATGTGCACCTTCAGTGAGCTCCTGTTGTTGCTGCCCGAGTTGTTGCCTCAGCAGCTAGCTGCAGTTGTTGTACTTCCCTTCAGCTGAGTGCGCGACTCCTCTTCCCTTATGCATAGCCACACCCCGCATGAGCTGCCTGAGTGCACAGCAGTGCACGAGAACTGCTTCTCCATGGCTGAACTGCATACTGCTCTGTGCATTCCTTCTTCCCGGGTTGCCACTGCTACACCTCTCTCCCTGTGCTGCAGCCTCCCCTAGTTGCTGCCCTCGATTCTCAGTCCCTCTCACACACCAAAACCAACACAATGCACATACACTTAAATACAATATACATCTACATTCCTATATCAATCTCTCTATATATATATAGCCATAGCTACACATCTATATATAATAATACATATATATCTATATACCTCTCTATATACATATATCTATATGTATCAACCCCTCACTACTATATATATATATATATATATATATATATATATATATATATATATATATATATATATATATATACTCACACACATATTGTCACGCCCCAGTCCTAAAATACCGAGGGACTGGCCACGTGGCAATGGCCAGCAGCACACACCAATGGACAAATCCAATTTAATGGACCCATTAGAGTGTACTTAAGCTGTAAACAACAATAAATAGGTCTACGATACAAGTCACAGTCTAATTATAATCTCATCCACAGAAGATAATCACAGATCAAATGCCAGAATAATCAAAATAAAATATAATCTAACAAGTCTCAATAAAAAGTGTCTCGGGGAACAACCCGAGAATAAGTTTGATACATCAATTCAATAGACAGGAAATAAAGTAACTAGAAACAGAAATAACTGAGTATATAAAGCCAATACTCAGGAGAAATCCTCTGGCACGACCTCGTCCTCGGGTTCTGGTACTTCTCCAATGTATGCTCCTGTCCTGTACACCTCGGGATAGATCTCCTCTGCTAAACCTAGGGACATAATTCGGATCCAGGTCCTCAAGGGACATAGCAAGGTACAAGAATAACTCAAGCCAAATAATGCAGTACAGAAATAAATAAATCCATAGGGTAGACTATGTAACCAGCTATGTGATATGCAAATGAGAGCATCACTCATACTCAGGCTGAGACCACTACAAGCTCTGTGTCAGGGAGCCGGTAGCAGTAATATCACTAGTAGAGTGCCTAGCTCGGATGTAGAGTCTAAGGCCTCACAATAATATATCACTAGTAGAGTGCCTAGCTCTGATGTAGAGTCTAAGGCCTCACGATAAAAATATATATATATAATCAGCCTGTAGTCTGTGTGTCTCTCCCCACCCAATGTAATTACACGTCTCATGTCCATGACACGCAAGATCATGACCTCTAACTGATGCAGCGAGTCATAATGATAGCTAAGCATATGCAATAAAGTCTATGTCACGAATCCTGTAGCCTATACCGAATCACCATGAATGTCTCAGGAAGATTCTATCACATGAACAGTGTCAAGTGTCCTATGATATGACGTACTTGATAAAGCAAGCACGAAGATATATAGGGTCGCGATATCAATCTCTAGTGATGTTACACGACTCCGCGTACAGCGTCGACACTCGAATGTTATTCGGACGCTAAGAAATGTCACACGGTCCTAGGTTGAACATTTATCTCAAGAGTATATTTATATGTACAAAGAACTCAACCAAATACTGTAACAGGAATCACTGCAAGTTGGCAAGGTACACTTGCCTGGTGTTTGGTTTCGAACTGTTGCTCTGGTATTAGCGGGATCTGCAGGTACTCCTCCGATTGCTGAAATAAATACTACCATCATGTTCAGAAGATATCAAATAGCTAGAATTGCCTGTCCAAAAATCCAATTTGGACACAAGGACAAAAGTGACAGTTTCTGGTCAAAACGGGGTCCACATGTGGCCCACTTCGCACCGAAAAATGTGCCAGAGACAAAGTTTTTCAAATTCATCAAACATAGTGTCTACAAGTCCAGAACGACGATACGAACCCAATGGAATGTCCAGAACTAGATTCCGATGAGCCAATCACAAAATCGCCCATCAAGTGGAGCCGTGGGGCCCACGATACAGAATTTTGTCAACGTTCTCAGAATCGAACCAAACTTGGGTCACAGGACCAAAAAAATGCTACGAGTTCGATGGAACAAGTTTTATTTCGAAACGACGAGCACACACAAAGTTACAACGAGTTTCAGAACAGGGCTGATATGGGCGTTGTCGACGGATACGCGTTGATTCCGGTGTGCACGCACATCCAAATTAACTTTCGTAAAATCTTACACGTCTATATCGACAACGCACACCTTTCGGTGAAGTTCGCACACGACCAAGTCGCCTCGTTTAGCGAGGCGCACCCAGTTCCGAAATAAATCAGGGTTTTAAATACCAAGTTTTTGGCTATTTTTGCCCTCGAATTAATCACAATTTACAACACCAAAAATTGAACTAAAATAGGGTTTTGAAACTAGGTTATACGGTCTAAATTATTGTTCAAGTGGATTTTAAAAACAGTTAACAGGTTGCACGCAAAAAGGTCGTAAACTTGCGAGTTCGGGACAAATTTCTGAATTTTCAGAAATGGGAGTTATTTTCCTGTTTTTGCGTCGCAGTTTACGACCGACACAGGATGCGATAACCCGAACGAGTTATACGGGTTTCGAGAGGGTCATGTATTGAGATATCCAAGGTATTGAGTTTCGAGCGGGATATTTGAGCAATAGCCTAGGAAATATATTGGAGTGATTTTTATATGTTTATGTATATATATTTATATGTGCTAGCATAGGTTTTAGCGGGTTTAGATGAGGTGCGTGGCCTAGGGCGAGCTATCGGATACCGAAGGTATCCCGGTATCCCGATTAGGCGAGTTTGAGAGAGTTTAGTAGCTTAATGAGCTCGATTTGACCTAGAATTTCAGGAGCACCCTAGTTTGACCTAGCTTTGACCATAATTGTCCTCGTTGACCGTAAAAGTCAATGTTTGACCTAGTTTGACCTAGAGTTGACTTTTTGGATCCCGGGTTAACTTTTTGACCCGAATTTCACCGGTTTGACCCGTTCGACCTAGAATAGCCCTAGAAGCTTGTTTTTAATTATTTTATATCAGTTTAAATTCTTAGAACCCTGTTTAATTCTATTTTTCGTAATAGGTTCTTGCGACACCGGTCCGGATCTCGATCCTCATCAGTTACTCAGGACATCAGGCGAGTACCTACCTCTGATAGTTTCTATTTCATGATAGCGTTTATATCACATGTTCTAGAACTGTAATACTTGATTCTGACACATTGTTACACGAGCTGGTACTAGTGGATCCCGTCATGAGATGCTATCCCCCTTACCGTGTTCAGCGGGTACTCTATCACGTGTATTTCATCATGTGCTTCGGGTATTGATTCTCATGTGCTATCATGTGCTTCTTGTGCTCTCGCCTTCATGTGCGCGAGCTATTATCATGTACGTAGAGTGTTGTGGTTGGATCCAATGGTATTAGTGGGGGAAGGGAGTAGGAGTTGGTTATGTGATCAAAGCCAAACAGTATTTATGTGTATGTCGGTTATGCAACTCACGCATAACGGAGTTATCGTAGTATTTTTCATGTGCAACCTAAGCCGATCACATAACGAACTTGTGCTCAAGGCACTTAGCTAGTACTCATGTTTTCTCACCTGTAGTTACTTTTCCACTACTTGTATTGTTCTCCAGTTTACATTGCAGCTACTTATTGTGCTCCAGCATATATTTATTTCCTGTGCATCTTGTATACTTTTCTATTGCTCGTCATATACACCTTACCATGTTTTGGAGTTGCTTTCAGAGTTATGTACTTCGCTCCAGTCCTGACTGGGCATATTTTTTCCAGAGGATCCTGAGGACTATTGCCCGACGTTCTATGGGCCGGGTGTTGACGAGGGTTGTGACCCCGAGATCGAGGAGGAGTGCACCGAGGAGACGCCGTTAGCACCCTAGTTAGCTAGGTGGGTTTCCTGGGTTGTTCCCAGTGGTTTATTTTGGATGATTGTACTTATTCTTTTGATGTTGTGAGATGTTATAGCTATTTGGCCTTGGACTGTATATTTTTGGATATTGTCTTGCTCTCTTTGGTTCTGGTTTTCTTTTGCTATCATATCGTGCTTTATTTCTTTCCCTAGATTTTGTGATTGAGAGTTCATATATATATTGCGTGGTTGCCCTCCTTTTGGAGAGGTCATGGCAGATTTTTCTGTGAGTTATATAGATAGTTGGTTGACCTAGAAAGGACCTTACAGCGTTCTACCGCCAATTCTGCGGCGTAGGCTGGACGTACCCACGGCTCATGCCCGATTTTTGGGTGCGGGTCGTGACATCATGCGGTCTTCGTACAGGATTTGACAGAACAGAAAATGGATTAATACACAGGGAGTTACACGAGCGTGAAGATAGGTACCTCGAAGCTGTATGCTGTCACGAAGGAACGCGGCACAGTGGAGGGCACGGTGGCGGTTGTTGGGGGCCGTTGCAGTGATACTGGGCTGCTCGGAGAGGGTCGACAGTGGGCGGGGATGTCGGCGAGGGCGTCGGGCTCGTGGCGGAGCTCGGGGCGGAGGTTGGTGGTGGTGGCTGCGGTGGAGTGGTGGCTGGGTCGAAGGAGGCGGTGGTGGCGGAGGGATTCGGCTCGGGAATTTTAAATAGGGAAGGGGAGAGGGAGAGGCGGAGTGGGGAGGCCGGAGTGGGGGGATCGTGGGGCGTCATGGTGTGGGGTCATGGGCGGTTGGCCGCGGGCGGGGCGGGGCGTCGGTCGGGATCTGCGGGGGGCGGGGGTCGTGGCTGAGGGGTTCGTGGGAGAGAGAGGGGAGCGGGTCGGGTCGGATAGAGTCAGGTCGGGTCCGATCCGATCCGACCCGTTAGGTCTAGGGCCCGGGTCGGCTGGGTTGGTCCGGTCCGGTTTGGTTCAACCCGGTTTAGCCCGGTTCAGCCTGGTTTAATTAAATCCTTGGTATTTAGCTATTTAAAAATAATTTTTGAGCCCAATAAATTCCAAAAAAATTACACAACAACCAATAATTAATAATACACCCAAAAATATAATTTTGGTAATATTTTAGTACTTAATTTAATACATAAAAATATTAATCTCTGAAGGACATTTTTAATAATTAATTAAAAATTACCGAAAAATCCAGAATAATTTATTTTAAAAAAAAGGTGTTATATATATATATATATATATATATATATATATATATATATATATATATATATATATATATATATATATATATATATATATAAACACATATATAAACATATACATATAGATCTATATATAACTATATACTCTACCATATATACACATAGACACACACATATACATAAATTCAAATACACTATTATATGCATATATATATTACTTAAATATCATATATATATATATATATATATATATATATATATATATATATATATATATATATATATATATATATAGGAAAGAGGACAAAACAACAAACACGTGGAGTGCACACGCACCCGTATCACACTAATTCTATGATACGCTTGCGATACGACTCCAACACATAACCAAACACATCTCGGAGGACACGAAAAAGTCTAATACACTAATTATGAGCAATATATATAGTAATTAGAATAACTACGTGTCCGTGTCACAATGTGATATGCACAAGGCCCCGTGTCGGAGAAAAATCCCTAAAATTAATCTGTTTCGTCAAATTGATGAGATACGGACTACACGTACCCAATTGTGGATTCGACACTAGTCACAAACAAGCAATCATGTATTATTTAGATCTATTAGACCCAATAACAACCACTACATGTGCTAATCTCGGAATTCTCCCAAAATTGATACAAAAATGGACATAACTTCCACCGTAGGTCTCCGATGAACCTAAAAGTAATTTCTATGGGTAGACTATGTATGTGGGTTGGTTTCTCATGATTAAATCTCAAATCTAGAGTCTATTATAAGGGAAAAAAACTAAAATATACCTATTGGGAGATAGATTTCTAATAAAAAGTCTCTAAATGCAAAGTAGCTCCTCTCCTTATAGATCTTGGCCTCCTCCTCCTTGCTTCCTTCTTGTAGATCCTTGATGTAGAAGCCTCAATGAAGAATTAGGGAAGGAATTTGTGAAGAATTGGTGAAGGAATGATGAGGGAATGAAGAAAATTGGAAGAGGGAAGAATGTAGATCTAAGAATTAGGAATTTGGTAAAATAAAATAGTTTCTCTCTCCTCTTTACTATGGCCGGCCCTATACCCCCCACCCCCCCACCCCCGCCAAGCAATGTGAAATATCTCAATTACCCCTTGGGGCCTCTCATGAAGAAATTAATTAGAGAGAGAAGGTTCTAGTCTAATGGTTTCATTAATTAATCCAACCTCCTAATTCATTGGCCAAATTCATGGGCTCAATCTAAACTCATCTAAAAAGTTGGTTCATGCATCTAATAAATAGGTTAGGTCCACTACACAAGTCTAAAATAAATCTACAACTAGTAATCAATAATAATATCATAATTAAATAAATCATGCATGTACAATATTTAAATACAATCAATTCTAAAATAAATATACTCATTGTCAATTACCAAACTACCCTTGAGTGGAAATATGAGGGTGACAATCACCCTCAGCCTTAGGGGCCTTACCCTTGGCACCAGAGGAAGATGAATAAGCTCGAGAAGCCATGGCAGTCGGTGGCAACAGAGAATCAACGGCAACAGAAGTAGAAGAGTAAAGGAAAATGCAAAGAGTGTTATCTCTCCAAACCTTGCTCCTTTTATAGTCGGGGAAACTTCGAAATATGAATTGCCCCCGTCTACGTGGCAACCTAGGATGAGAATGGTGATTGAGTTTTGATCCACTGTTATCCGCCAAATGAACCGTAAATTCGGGCTCTGTGTGAAGAGGCGGCTCAAAATCCCAACAGATCTGCAGACTCGACAGTGGAGCAGAGTCCTAAATGTGACAGCCACTACATGTGTCAGCCTGACAAACTTAGAAGAAGCACAACAAAAGTGCTCTGGTTTTATGCTTCTTATTCAAAGTATTCCAGACTTAGCCAAGTCTGAAAACTTTAAAGGGGGTCTTGTGGAAGCATGAAAAATCCTTCCATGCATTCTAGTTTACAGCCAACGAATAAACCAGAGACGCATAGTAGCCGTAGGCGCATGATACTCTCGGATACATAAAATTCTAAGACGCATGCTACCCTTCGACGCATTATTCCGCAGTCACATCAGAGCATTTATGACTGACAAAACAGACAGTCACTCTGGCCGCCTCGACTTCTGCATCAACGATCGAAAATCTGTGCTGACGGCTTCATCATGATTACTTTTGGCAGTATACAGCTGTTCAACACCACGTGTGCAAGACGACAAAGACCCATGCTTCTCTGGCCCAATGCGTCCCAGACTCTATGCATTTGGTCCAATGTGTTCCAGACTCCATACGTTTCTGGCCCAATGCATTCCAGACTCCATGCGTTTTATGCATCTCTGGCCCAATGTGTTCTAGACTCCATGCGTTCCTACTCACAAGATCTTTCTATTATAACTAAAAGAGATCTTCGTACAGTTGATGCGGGCTACGTGTCCAAATGACCAAGTCACGCATACAACGGGCTAAAACGATCCCAGGATCTCCTCAACAGCAAATCTTAACCAAGCTCACCTGGCAGTCTCCTCGCGATATGCGGCCACAGTTACAACCAAACATAAGCCTATGCTGCACCAATAGCCCATCCATAGGGCGGCTATAAAAAGCAGGGTACTACACCCATACAAAAGGCTGGCTACCTTGAGACTTGTACTCAAGTAAGAGAGAATAGCTCCTACATCGGATCATCCACGGAGTAAAGAGAGTTGCTATACTCCTAAACCTCCATCGTCACCCCTAGAATCAAACAAATTTGTACTTAGAACTGCCTCCTTAGGACCTTTCTTTGTACTTCCTTAAGTTTAAGAATTTAAATCCAGTTCCTACAAGGCTGTCGAATTTAATGGCAAACAGAGGGTAGTTAAGATTAAGAGTATAAGTGATCCAAGCAGTAAAAAGAGGGGAAATATATATAGAAGTAAGTTTAGTAGGTTGCTAGTTGTGAGTATAAAAGTTATATGTATCAAGGAGTAGCATGATGGGTATAAGGGTACCAGTGAGATGTCATTATGGTTAGGAAGTAATTATGCATGCATTGTGATACTAAGTATAGATGAGAACTCTAGAGTGATTATCAAGTGTTAGAGTATGAGTTAGAAAGAGTACCCTAGTAGCAAGAGCCAGAGTATCTCAAATATTATGGAAGTTTAGGCACAAACATTTTAGTGGCTAGTGTATTAGATATAGAGGAGAGACGCGAGTAATCTGGTATGAGAATGTCCTCTAAAGTGCCATATAAGAGCTAGTACCTTGTGTAGACAGTATCAAGATTTGAGTAGGCATCCTATTGAGGGTATTCAAGATGGACAAGGGTGTACCAATAGAGCACATGATTAAGAGTGTATACAACTATTCTTTTGTCATGACCCGTACCCGGAATAAGGGTACGAGTAGTAAACAATGCCCAGCCTACGCCGCAGGATCGATGGTAGAATGATGTCTAGGTCATCCATATTATCTAAATATCTCATATAATATATATAATGGTACCTGTCATGCTATCTCAACTCTAAATGGAGGAATAATGATGATATGATAAATATTATCCAATACCCAATCACAATATCAAACTAAGGTAGAAAAAGCACGATATGGAATAGAAGAAATGAAAGTCACAAGTCACAAATACAACTCATCTCCAAGTCCAACAACTAACACAATGAACTCAATATACATAACCAAATGTCTACTAGCAAATGTCTAATACAATATCTACTGATCTGCAACTAGATGGTCATCTCCAGGTATCGGCTCCTCCTGAGCCACTGCCTCCAACTTTATCCCAACTACGTCCTGGGGTCCATAGTGTGTCGGATACTAGTCATCTAAGTCATCTGAAAAATATATCCAATCAGGATTGAAGCGAAGCACAAATCTCTAATAGCAGTTTCAAATAAATAATAAAGACTATGTAACTGTAAATAAAGAGACAATACTAAAGAAATAGAGCATGGCTAGAAATATACAGGATATATTTAAATGTTGTAGATAGTACAAGGGAGAGAGAAGCAACATATACAAGAATCAAGAAATAATACTAACTAAGTGAGTGAGTACTAGCTACAACATGTGATCGGCTTGGAAACTTGCACAAGGATTAGGGCCTGGTTAATCATACGTGCGGTGTATGATCAATACTCACAAGGACATGCACAAGGAGGGGTATGATTACATATATAACTAACACTCTATGCCCCTGACTGGTATAGTGGATCCAACCATGACACGTCATGACATAAAATTCTATGAGGAGGGAGCTAATCTCCTCATGAATTAGGGTCAATCCATATAGAAGGTCACAAGGCATGCACAAGGTTCACAGAAAATAATATCTCATGACAGAATCCAAAAATACTAATTCGTGTAGCCACTTGTCAAGAAGTCAAGAATATCTACACTAAATACAATAATATAGAAGATATCATAAACAGGAAACCATCAGAGAAATGTACTCTCCTCTGGTCCTAAGCAAGTGATGTAACTCGGAGCTCAAGCTGGTATCACACAACTCTATAAGGAAATACCATGTCACGGGGTATAATGAAATGATAATATGCTAAAAAGAGTTAAACATGCTTTCTAAGCCATTTCTAAGTCAAAATAGTCAAACTAGATCCAACTATCTATTTCTAGATTGTATTAACTTATCTTTAGGTTTATAGGTTGGTAACTAGCTAATACTTAAACTAACAATGATACTTAGACTAATACTAACTTATCTCTAAACTAATTGATCTCATATACAATAACTTACCAAACCTACTACAGTACTAACTTATAACTCATACTACACATTGCTAACTGTCAACTAACTAACATCAACCTTTCTAATACACTATATACTAACTTAGACTGTCATCTCTCAAATATTTATTTATCAGTACATATTGATACTCATCAGTGTATATGGTTGATACACACTTCATGTATCAGTAATCGATATGTCAATAGATGATATACCCATCAGTTAACTAATATCTGGCCTTAACTCTTGGCCTAAAGTCTAATCACCTCTACTACACATCAGGTATCCCCAAAACTACCAACTGAAAGCATTTAATTATCTGCTACAGTCCACTGACTGTACCACATCCCCACTCAAAATTCATAAATTAGTAATACCACTCACATTACTAATATCATAACACTATCACCTAACAACTAATATCTAACTTCCTCTAACTATTAACTAACATCTTTTATATACACATCTGTTATCACTCAACTGATACTAACTACTTACTAACATGTCTACTTTACCTCACCTTTCTGTGTGTATAACCTCAAATCAGATCCTTATCACTGCTGCTGCTAACTAATGTTGCTACTAAGGTTGCAACAACAACACTCCAGCCTATAGGTGTATAGTTGCCACTGCTGTGGTTACTTGCTGCCACCAAACTGACATTAACCACTAAGCCATATCAGCAACCACACACATGTTGCTCACTGCTACACATTTGTTGTGAGGAAAACCCCCTAACTAACTTGGACACCTACCTGCACTATTGCAACAAATATTGCTGTCACAGTTACTGCCTAGTGCTACAATGCACAGGCAATATACCTTATGTCTTCAAATGCAGTGCAAGGGAACTGCCACAAGTCTAATTGATAGTGCACACAAGGTGTGCACTGTTGCAGTATCATCCTTAACACAGGTGGTCTGCAGGCACCATGCCTGAGCCCAAGATCTGCTACCTGCTATATATGTTGCAGACTTTCAACCCAAAAGTTCAACAACCAACCACCTCTCTTAATATCCTCATGTATCCAGGTAGATATACTTGAATTATCACACCAAAACTAAACACAACCACAGGGTATCAGTCACTCTATATCTACCAACATAAACACATAACTATGATACCTAAGTATATATATATCCTACCAGTATAACACTCTTCAAACAATGAACACACTTACACCTATTAACACTCACACACTCATATACAGCACTTCACCTTCTTGTATCAAGGTGAGTGCACAGTCTATACACTTCCACATCAGTTACTAACCACCTTGCACAGAGCAGTGCACACAAACATAGGTAATTTATTATATAGCTATATAAGTATATGTACATATGAACACATTTAACCATTTCATCAAGCACCTAGAGTATGCACTTAGGAAACTCATGATACACATCTAATTGAACACCCAAAAACTTCCAATTCTCTATGATATGCATTCCTACATATTAATTACATAGTAATATAACTAACACAACTAATTACAATATAACTTGAAGAGAATTCATACAAAACACCCACAATTGAGCTCTGTATCGCACCGTATCGTGATACAACCCAATCGTATCCAATTGTGGACACGTATCTAGTATCCTCACTCTGATATAAGTCCAATCAACCTAAATTAGTGTCATGACACACACTTGATGTGTCAATCTCAAAATTTTCCCAAATCACATATAAAAACTTATGTAGAATCCACAATTCACAACAATATAGACTAAAACTTGTTCCTATAGGTAACCCTATGACATGGGGTGATTTCTAGTGGTCTAATGCATGGTTTGGAAGCTACAATGAAGAGAAATTTAGATATTACCAATTGGGAGATGGATTCTCAATGAAAACCCAAGTGGATACGATCCGAACACTATCTCTTCACCAATGCTCCTCCTCCTTGTGCTTCTTGATTTTCTAAGCTCCAAGACTCTTTGAGGGATGGAAATGAGAGGGAATGGTAATGAATTGAGTGATAAATTAATGGAGGGAATGAAAGGAAATTGGGAATCTAGAAATTAGATCTAAAATGAATACAAATGAGAGAAGAGAGAGAGAGAGAGAGAGAGAGAGAGAGAGAGGAGATCCCCCTCTTCTAGTGGCCAGCCCCTTTCCCCCTCTCTAAGCTACTTCACATTGTCCAATTTACCCCTCATTGGTTAATTATGGGTATTTATTAGGGAGGGTTATGTTGGAAAGTCTCTAACTAATCCGAAATTAATTCTAATCCTCCTAATTAGCTTAGAGGGAATGGTCTAGTTGGGCCTAGTCCAAGTTGGGCTCAAATATTGTCATGACAAATATAATTGGGTCTACTAGTATCAAGTCTAAGTACTAGGCTAGCCCATTATCTAATATTAACTAGTATTATATCTAATAAATAGCACAAGGCACAAAATTAAATTATATTACACTAAATAAATTATTATATACTATAAATACATAAATAAATACACAATGACTAAAATACCCCTAGTCAGAAATGAGGTAGTGACATCATTGCAAGAGAATGATTAAGAATTTTTTGGGTGATTGCAAGAATTGAAACAGATAAAGGAGATATTACCCTAGAGGTATTTAGTATAGTATCCTGGGTAGCAGGTGCCAGTGAGTTAGTATGTCTATGACATAGAACCATAGTATACCACTAGCATTTGGTAACCCTCGATATTAAAATATCTTGACTAGGTTGACGATTAGTGAATGCTTGGTGAGAGATGAACTAGGCCACCTGTGACATAGCAAATTACCCTGCACCAGCAGAGGGAGACACCCCACCGGG
Organism: Iris macrosiphon; assembly: GCA_036927795.1. Taxonomy (NCBI): domain Eukaryota; kingdom Viridiplantae; phylum Streptophyta; class Magnoliopsida; order Asparagales; family Iridaceae; genus Iris; species Iris macrosiphon. The sequence continues at coordinate 177,387,168 of JAYESA010000002.1, read as the reverse complement.
ACAGGGCTGTTTGCAATAAGGGTCGAGGAGACCGACGCTATAGGTGTTGGGTTAGCAAGTTCTGTTAATCTGTATGATACCTAGTATCTTATAGTTGCCTTAGTGATTTATGCTATGGTATGTGGAAAACTAGATAGAGACTTAAATTCATGATAGTTAGAGACCATATTCAAGTATGGTTGCTCTTTCAGTAGAATAGTAGGACTGCATGTTATAAGATAGGACTGTCATGTATTATGACTGTTGGGGGTTGGACCATAGTAAAATTTTTAAGAATAAGTTATGACTGGCCCAGAGAGAGGAGCGAGGCCTTAAATTTCAAGGACAAAATTTTTTTAAGGGGGGTAGAGTTGTCACTACCACTTTTCCGGAGAAGAATATTTTTGTCTTTTTCTATTATTGGTAATATTGTGAATGTTGGTATTTCAAAATTATTATTTTGAGTGATAATTATTTTACAAAACTAGTATTGATATGTTTATATTTATAATTGGTATGGTAGTATATGTTATATATATTGTATATATTTAATAGCTAGTTGTTAGATTAGTTGTTAGAGAACCTATTTGGACCCAACTAGACTTGTCATGGACCAACTTTAAGTTAGAGACACTTGAGCCCAATAGCTAGTCACTTTTATTAAGTTAAGTGATTTAATTAGTCAAACCATTAGGAATAGAACCTTCCTTCCTTAATCATTTTATTCATGACAAGCCAATAGGGACTTTTTAGACATTTTACACTTTCTTGCATCTCAAGCAAGGGGCCGGCCATAGGGGTGGAGAGGAGCACTCTCTCTCTCTCTCTCTCTCTCTCTCTCTCTCTCTCTTCATTTCATTCATTCCAAATTCTAGATCTAGAATTTTCTTACCAAATTCTTTCTTTTTCTACACCAATCCCTACCCAAATTTCTTTCCAATTCTTCTCTACTTCACCATTGGAGACTCTTGGAGCAAAAAGGAGGTAAGGATCTACAAGGAGGTGAAGAGTGCACAAGTTGAAGGCTCTTTACATCCATTTGGAGACTTGCATTGGGAATCCATCTTCCAATAGATATAATTCAGTTTTTTTCTTCTAATTAGACTATAAATATGTAGTTTAATCATTAGAAACCTTCTCATGTACTAGGGCTACCAATAGGAAGAAGAATTGACTACTAGGGACCCCTATTTTGGAAGTTATGGTGTATTTAGTGCCCAATTTGGAGGAATTCCGAGATTGGTGTATCTTGTGTTTGTCAATAGGTCTAGTAGACCAAATTGATATGTGTTTGGTTGTATAAGACTAGTTTTGTATCCACAAAAGGATATGTGTAGGCCATATTAAGACAATTTGGTGATACAGGTTAATTTGGGGTTCTTCCTTCGACACGGGGGCTTGCGCATACCATATTTTGATACGGACACGTAGTTGAGTAGCTAGTGCTTCGTGTTGCTTCTAATTGTAATTCTAGACTTGCTCGTATCCTTCGTGATATATTTGGTGGTGTGTTGGATCCGTATCGCAAGTGTATCATAGATCGATTGAGTGTGATACGGGTGCGATGCACTCTACATGTTTGTCGTATTGTATCCTACTCTATTTAATGTTGTATATATATACTTTATATTGTATATAAATTGTGTTGATATATATATAGGCTAGATGTGTGGACTGTTTTGTGTGTGGACTGATTCTGGGTCTGTTGGAGAGTGTAATTTGCTTAGATTTTATTCAGCTGATCAGAAGGAGAGATGGGAGAGGGAGTATCAGGTCTGCATGTTGGTTGCAACATAGTGTTGCACGAGTGTTTGTTGTGCACACAGCATATCACACCCCGATCTTCCGCAGGCATTCGGTCGTCCCTGCTAGGCACGAATCACCGTGCCAGCGCTCCCGCGGGACGATCGCTTGACCCATATGGGCATGATGCCGCACGAGCATAAGTCGCGTCCGTGCAAGGCCGTGATATAAACTGGCGGTAAGAGGTCTAAGCCACAGAGTCACACAGATTGTCTAAGTGCGGCAGAATTATAAACGCATAAGCGATTAGTAACAAGTTCACAGAGTCGTCAATAGCAGAAGCATTGAATAACACAAGTATTAAAGTAAAGCAAACTCTTTATTGATATTGAACAAGTATTACAAGCGGCGCTTGGCCGAGATTATAAGTTCGCTCAAGCCTCTCTCTGAAATAGTAAAAGCGTACCAAGTGGCTACATTTGTGGAATGATGTATAGGCGATGTTCCAACATTATGTATTGTATATGTGCTTCAATTCCAGATGCAACGCTCCAAGGCTCCAAGTGAACTCCACGCCTTAGCATGCATGAAGAAGGCGTCCGTACCGAACGAGGTTCTCTCACATCCTGCAAGCAATCTGATGGATTATCAGTACATGAATGCACTAGTGGGGAGGCTACTCGCCCGCTCGACAAATCCAAACATGTTATATAGGTTTCGTGCACTATCTATTTTGTTATATTTCTATTCTTACCTTAGGATCAGTTTTATGGCTTATATGAAAAGCCTAATTTGTGTGGCAGTGCGCCGTACAATATACAAGTGATACGGCGAGACTTACCAACTTACCATTTGCCCTTCCCTGTCCAAGGCAAACCAAGTTAATTCAAGCACGAGCATATATATAATGAATCCAGAGTAATAGCATATGCAAACACAAGTGTTGTTGCAAGATTCTATTTTGGGTGCACGAGCATACAGGTTATCCAGAAGTGTTACAGAGGATGTTCAAGTATTTCAGTTTATTGAATGTGATGCAATAACTCGCACGCGGAATGCCGCTAAGCGAGGATGACTTATCTATATGGTGGATCACTGGCATAGCCATAATGGACGATGTCTCACTAGCGGAATAGTAGTAATGCTTGAACAGGTCATTGTAGGCCATTCCGCCTAACAGATAGAGACGCATCTTCAATAAGTATGGGGATGAGAAGGGTACGAACATAAAATAATATGGTTATGCACCGCCCCCATAAACAAGAAAGAGAACAACATGGAGTATGTCTAGACCGGATCGGTCCCAATGCCCCGAGACCATCCACGGAATGGGATGCTGTAATCCCCCTTATGAACAAGTTGTCCGTGACATGCAAGTCTTGGGTTTCAGGTTCACAGGATAACTCGATTTTGTTCAGGACGAGTATGCTCCATGAGCTATAATTTTTTGCTTTACTTGACATGATTCTTGTTTAGTGTTCACTTGACTTGATGCAATCTAAGGCAATACGAGTATGAGACAATCACATAGCATGATCTGTCTTTGCATAGTCTCTCTGAGCCGTTAGATTGATTACAAGACGAGTATCAATTTTTTTGAGGTGATGTTATCTTGCTTAACTGTCCATTGATGCAGTTTTCTACTTCGAAAAATACCTTGGTGACCTAACGGTCCCAAATACTTTTGATGTTCTATACTTGGCTCAGAACGACTATTAGATAGTCTTTCGATGGTTTGGATGAATGCAAGGCAAGATAGTATTTACTTGAATTTGGCAGCGGAAGGTAAGGACATGCCGGACCGAAGGCTCGCGACGGAGCGAAAAGAGTCAATAACTCTCAGTTTCATCTGAGAGGCCCGAACGCCTTTGGAAAACAAGGGAAGATCGGTATATAATTATGTGGCAAGCATTGAATCGAGGCAACGAGTACAAGTTAACATATAAGCAGGTAAGCATTGCATTCATAAGAAAAACTTAAGCATTTATGTTTGGCACGGTCTGAGGGTAAGCTGAGGAGTGAAACCGTAAGGGAACATACTGAGCGACATAATTTATGGACGTGCAGTATAAACAAGTGAACATTGCACTACGAAGAGTATAATATTCTACTCGAGGCATAGCGGGGCCTAGTTGCATAAGGCAAAGGTAGCATGAGAGGGTATATATATAAGCAAAGTTTCATTTACATGTTCTAACACAAGCAATACAAGTTGGGATTATTCTCTTAGCTAGGTGCGTTGTATTCTTTATTAGCATACAGGGGGTGATTCACCTAGCGACTAGCATATATCGGTCATATTTTAAGTGTGCTGGCTAAGCAAAGACAAGTTCATTGTAGCCACCCACATTAGCGATGATTTGCCTCGGTCGAGCGATACTCCGAGCGAGCCTCTGAAAGCCTAAGCCAGAACTCCTGAAGGGCCAAGTCAAAAAATCCTTGCCTCAAACGAATCTTCTTGCTGAGCAAAGCGGGTCAGATTATTTGCACTTTTGCCGTTTGAATCGGCTGTCCACTTGAGTGGAATGGGTCATTACACAGCAGCGTTATGTGTTGTAAAGCAACACAGCAGCAGTCGGGCAAGGTGGGGCTGTGTACGAGTATGCACAGCAGTCCATAATAGATGGGGGGATGTCGGGTATTGTATCAGGGAATAGCACCAGCTATGTGCTGTAAGGGAGCATCAACTCAGAATTTAGGGGGGGGGTCTGACTAATCTGAGTTGGATATTAGGTGTTATGCAACACATTTCAATCTTTATGGATTGATAGTGTTGTAGGCAATCAGTTAGGCAATTGTTAGTCATGTTAGTATATTAGTTAGTAGTTATAGATGCAATGTTAGTTGTTAGTTATATTAGTAGATAATAGTTTAGTATTTGTACTGTTATTTATATATGTTAACTATTAAGAATATTTGGTAGAATATGTTAAGTTACGTTAAGTTAACTGTTAAGTTATAGTATACTTTAGTAGTTAATAGGTTGTGAACTTGGTTGTTAATGTTAGTGAACCTTGGTGTTATATATATGTTAAGTATTATGAGATATGGAATATTAGTTAGTATGAGTTAAACAATATATATGGGTTATCTATATACCTTAGCTAGCTAGTTGTTAATAGTATGGGTAAGTTAGTATTGTTAGTTACTATTATCTTGTGTTGTCAAGGTAATTATTGGATATGGAGTTAACACTAGGTATTGGGTATTGGGTCAAGAGAGGGTATAGCTAGGGTGATATCGTGTTGGCTCAAAGCCAAAGTATCCACTTAGTATTAGTTTAGCTAGGAGATACTATATATATTATACTTGTGTATTATATAGTATTTTCATATATAATATTCTAGGTATCTTACGATACGGTGTAATATTGATATCCTAGTATCCTAATATAGCTAGTATAGCCTAGATAAATATTGTATGGACCAATATCCTAGAGATGGACTCATACAACCTAGAAATAGCTAGTTTGACCAAGTTTGACTAGTTTGACCTAGAGTTGACCTAGTTTGACTGTTTTGACTTAGGATTGGCCTAATGACCTAGAATTGAACTAGATTAACTTATTTATCATTCCAAAATATTGTATTAATGTGATATCCCATATTTAGGTCTTTAAGGCACTGTTACAGATATTGTTGATTCTTTCCACCGGATTCCAAGCAAGTACGTTCTCTGAGAGTTTTCCATTTATGATATCCTCTATATTTTTGTATATATTTAGTGTAGATATCCTTGATTTTTTTTGATACTTGGTTACACGGATTGGTATTCCTGGATCCCGTCATAAGATGTTATTACCGGTAGTTTTTGGCATATTTTTTGTGCGAGCCATGTTGTTCTTGTGCAAGTATGGACACTGATTCATGAGAAGAGTAGCGTCATTCTCATAGCATCCCATGTCATAGCGTACCATGGTTAGATCCACTATACCAATCGGGGGCAGGGAGTGTTAGTATAGATATGTGATCATACCCCGGAGTTCTTGTGGTTGAAGTTCTTATTTCTTGTATAGTGTTAATCATACACCGCACGTATGATTAGCCAGGCCATGATTCTTGTACATGTTCCCAAGCCGATCACATGTTGAAACTAGTACTCACTCACTTAGTTAGTTATATTTTCTGACTCTTGTATATGATGTTCATCTCTCTTGTACGTATTTCCCGTATTTTCTTCTTCCTGTATATTCCTGCCATGCTTTGTTCCTCTTTTATATGCAATTTTTTAATGGTTACATAGTTTTTATTATTTATTAGAACTGTTATTAGAGGTATACTTTGTTCCAATCCTGATTGGATAAAAAATTTCAGTGATTATTGTGCTCTCCATTCCGGGATCTTAGAATTGTGCTATAGACTGGACTGCTCTTACCATGTGGACTTGAGGTGACTATTGTAGAGTTCTAGTTAGTATTCATTTCCATGTCTTGTCTAGTTTCTTTTCTTGTAGAATTTTATTAATTATCCTTCATGTTCATTCTTCTTCTAGATTAATGTGATTGAGTATGTTATATGTTGTTTTATCATTGTCTCCTTATGGAGTTAGATATAATGAGACTGCTAGCTATAGATAGTTGACCTAGATAGCATTTTACCGTTGATGCTGCGGCGTAGGCTGGACGTACCCACACATTCGTGCCCCGATCATCCGGGTGCGGGTCGTGACAGGTTTGCAGTTGAATAGAAACAAGAGTCAGATGTTCATAAACCGTTGATGTGAGAATAAGAATATTTTGCTAGCTAAGATGGACATCACGGAAGAAAAACTGCTTGTTAGATACCTGGGGCTCCCTCTAACGATTAAATATACGTTAATGCGGACTGTGAGGGTGTTCTCAACTACACTCAATCTAGACCGGAGGGATGACAGGCTCAACTGTTGTCCTTTGGGGATATGATTGGACTTATCAAAGTTGTCATCACGGCGGTAGCTTTTTCTAGCTTTGGGCCATCATGCTTCCCAAGGGCACGATCAAGAAGATCGAAAGTATGTGTGCGGACTTTCTGATGAGAGGAGCTATCCATGCTATCAGTTGGGAGGAACTGTGTTGGATGAAAAATAAGGGGGGAGTAGGTCTGAGATCCTTGTCCCTCCTTAGAGAAACGACTTATCTCAAACTATTTTGGAGATTCATTAACGGAAAGTCTTTATAGGCTGACTGGGTTAAGGGAAGGTACTTCCCAAAGGGGGATTTCTGGTCAACTACTAGTAATAACAACTACTAGGTCATGGTCAAAGCGCTGCTGAGAACGAGACACGGGGCTAAAGAAAAGTTGACCAGGGTTATATGTTTTGGGACTCAAATAAGCATCTGGCATGACCCTTGGGTTAAACACTCTAGCTTGATTGAGAGGGAAAGATGGCATGTTTATGAGCTGATGGGATCTACTGATACGGTGAGTAACCTTATTCGGGGAGGAGAATATAATCTGCAAGGCCGATTGATCGGTGCTTAGCATGCGGAAGATATCCGTGCGGTGGAGATTGATAGCCAGGGGAAGAAAGACTTATGGGTATAGGAAGACATGGAGAGAGACACTTTCAAGTTTAGCATGACCTTGAACCAGATTAGGACTTATCATGAGGAGATAGACTGGATGAAGGTGGTATGGACCAAGGGGATGGCTGTCAAGTTCTCTCTTTGTCTTTATAAAATAATCAGGAACAAACTCCTTACTCGGGATAGGCTTTCCATGTTTGGTATCCCCTGTGAGGACAAGAAGTGTAGCTTATGTGGCAAAGAGGACGAGACTAGGGATCATATGTTCTTTGCTTGTGACTATGTTTAGGATTTATGGAGGGCCCAGAGAAAAAAGTTTGGCAGCCACACTGTTCAGTGCAGAGGTATCTCTTTTGTTTGGAATGATGTTAAAGCGCAGAAAGAAAATAGTATGAGAGATTATCGACGCCTTAGATTAATGTTTGGGGTGGTGGTATGACATGTGTGGAGGGAACGTAATAGGCGGACCTTTGAGGGTTTTTCTCTCACTAATTTTGTTGTACAAAAAAATATAGAAGCTGACATAGATATCTTGGATCCAAGATAACTTATTTTGTAATCTGGAATTGATCATAGTTTGTATTTTTCGGTTCTATCTATAATATTTACCTTCTTCAATATATATATATATATATATATATATATATATATATATATATATATATATATATATGGTAAACGGGATATGAGCCATAGGCTCATATTCCTACATAAGTCATGCACATGTGGACCAATAGGAATAGACTCCTACATTGCATGTGCACCCATGTGCACTAGTACACTCTATTCATATATTGGTCTACATGTGCATGTCTCATGTAAGAATATGAGCACTATGGTTCATATCCCATTTATCCACATATATATATATATATATATATATATATATATATATATATGGTAAACGGAGGCTCATATTCCTACATAAGCACATGCGCATTGGTTCATGTAGGGATATGAGCCAAGGCGTTTACCCATATTAATGTTATTGAAACTTTACAAAACAATCACTTCAAATCATAACATGGTTTTAACGTTTGCCTCTATATTATGCAGGATCCCTACTGGCAGCCCTTCAAAGATGCGTCTGTTCCTATCGCGCCATACATGCCAAACACTAGCCGATAATCTGATCCGAGCAGCTTTGAACCATTGATTTCCCCTTCGTCGGTGATTTGATATGTTATCCATCTGATCCGTACGCTTTGGACATTGTAGTTATGAGATTTATGGAAGTGCATTGAGCACTCCAAATAAACCATGTAACCTCACATCGGAAAAAGATATGATCAAAGTTTTCTGTTTCTTTTTGGCATAGAACACAGCCCTGGACCTGGATATTAACTCCAAATCTTGCTAATCCCTCCATTGTGTGAAGTCTTCTCTTGGTAGCCTTCAGCATGTTTAACTGCATTTTGGTGGCCATGACCTTTATCCAGACAAATTCAGCGTTAGGCAATGGAGGAGACACGGCCCGGATCCGACCATAGGCATACGTAGAGTTAAAAGAACCTGTAGGTGAACGGTCCCACACCCACTCGTCCAGAACTCTACCAGGATCAACCTGTACACGGGAGATTTCTTCAGCATATTGCCTCCCAACCATGTAATGTCCAAGCTGCCACCCTGCATCTCTACGAAGGGTGCACACGGCCTCCTCTCGACAAACTAGATTGTAGGAATACCACCCAATTCTATCCAGGATACTCAGGTGATCTAGCCAAGGGCCAAACCATAAATGGGTATTTTGTCCTGATCCAATCACTAGAGATGAGTGGTTGAATCTTTGGTCTGTACCGCAGAGAATATGTTTGAAGACAACAGAAAAATAATTATTATTCGATCTCTGTACCCAAAAGTTTGACTGTTTAAGATACTGGTTCGTCATCCATGATGCCCAAAACGATCTTCCCAGGGCAATTTCAGGCCCGCGATATCACAGAGTATGAATATAGAACTTAGACCTACACCCCCTTAATAGTATGCTACAATTTCTCCATTAAGTATTAACATCACTGTATGTTGGACACAGGTGCAGGAGCATAACTAAATAAGAATTCCTCTTATACGCTCGTCACATCATGAAAAGAATTGCCCACTCCCTAATCCTCACCAATCATTCTTTAGTTTTGGTTAAATTTATAGGAAAGCAAGAACACGGAGATGGTATATATATTGAGTTGGGTTATAATTGAAATTCCATTTCTTCATCTCTATCTTCAATTTTTAGGAACTTATGAAATTCTTCTGCCAAAAATTGTCCAAGTTAGGTTAAATTGATTTGACAAAGACTTATGTTAGAGGACAAACGACCTTTATCAGGACAAAATGAGTAAATGTTTCATAATTGATGCCAAGAGTTTCGGATAAAGGCTTTCTTGTTATTGTAGTTTCAAATGAAATGGATTTTATATTGGATAAATTAAGTTAGCTAGTGTATGGCAGTAGTTTGATAAATAACTGTTCATAAGCCCAATTTAATCTTCTGTTGAACTTAAAACTCACATACTAAGCTTATACAGTGACCCAAACGTGCTCATTTAAGCTTGACCAACATTATATATAAAATATATTATGGAAGATACAAAGTTAATTATATTACCTTTCTTGAGCTATTGAATAGTCATTGCTTTGGAAAAAGAAAATCTTAAATTGATGAAGAGTTGCTATGCATTTGTCAAAATGAAGTAAGATGCTATCAAACAAACATCAAATGAGGTTGAGAATGAGGCATAGGATCGAAGCCAAAAATGAGACTAGTCATCATCCAAGTCTTCTCCCATCAAATATTAGATTAGTAACTCGGTTTAATTTTAAGCTAAGTTTAACAGGTCTAAGCTCTAAACCGCAGTTGAGACGGGGACGAATTTGGTACCAAATTTTTTTCCATTTTCATAATGTCAACCTTGTGGTGGATCCAAAGTGCTAGTGGAACACTTTTTCAGGTTGATACATCCATAAAATCAGATATTGATAGGAAATGAATAAGTATTCGAAGTGGAAATGAATAAGTAGTGGAAATGAATAAGTATTCGAAGTGGAAACACACTTAAAGACTACTCCTCTCCCACTCCATCAAACCCTCTGAATCCATAAAGCTGATAGCACTTTACTTTGTAGGCTTCTGTTGAATATCCCTCCACACTTACAGACTACTTCTCCTCTCCCACTCCATCTGTTGAAGAAACAAGAATAAATTTAAATTTAGTGTAAGTAATAAATTTAGTCTAGTAAAAAAATGGCAACAAACCTGTAAATATTTCTTCAGCATTGGCTTTATTGAAGTAGCAGGAGTGATAGAGGAAACAGATGCCAATTTGTGCTTTAGTTGTTTGTAGGCTGCCAGATTCTTCAGTAATCTAACAGTGTTGATGTGTACCTACATATTCAAATTTTTACACAGACATCATACACCATGGAACTTCTAGAATATTTTGTTCTATTTTTTTTAATAATCTCTTGGAGATATATATATATATATATATATATATATATATATATATATATATATAGCTGTTAGAGTTATTTTATTTTGTTATTTTTCATATGAGGGTATAATAGTAATTGTGGGTGTGTTGCAAATCAATATAAATAGACATGAGATACAACATATGGTTTTAGGCCCTTGTAATCTCCTTTCTCATATTCTCTCTTCTCCTACTTTTTCCTTCTCTTCTCCATCTCCAAACTTCACTTTGTATCAGAGCATATCTCCCATCCACGACAGGGCCGATCGAACTCGGCCGTGAGTTCGACAGGGGTTCGGGGCCGATCGAACTCGGCCGTGAAAGTTCGAAAAAATTTCGGTTGTTTTTTCGTCTACTTTTCATAATTCGTTGTTCGCTGTTCACCGTTCGTTGTTCGTGGTCGTTCGTGGTTCGTTTATGAGATCTAGGATTTCTACAGATCTCCGTTGGTTATTCGTCGTCGGTTGAGATTCGTTGTGAGATCTAGGGTTTCAAAGATCTCGTCTTTCTGTTGCATCTGCAAGTATGGTAGGGACCAAATCTTCGAGCGAGCTTAATAGTGGTGGTGGTAGCGGAGGTGGTTCTCCTTTTACTGTTATTCATAATGATGAATTGGGAAAGTCGATTACAGCGGTGAAACTCAATAGTGTGAACTACCTTGCCTGGTCCAAATCTATCAAAGTGGTGTTAAGGGCAAAGAAGAAGTTGAACTTTTTGACGGAAGAACCACCGCCTGAAACTTTCGCTGAGTATGAAGATTGGATGAGTGCAGATGCATACGTTATGTCGTGGTTGTGATTTAGTATGGAACCGCATATCGCTGCTAATGTTCAGTGGTGTGAATCAAGCAAACAGATTTGGGCATCTCTGGAAGAATCATATTCGCAGAAGCGCCGAAAGAAGGAATAATAATATCATTCTTTCCCCTTTTCTGTGAAAAAGAGAAATTTGTTAGAGCTGGGGCAGAGAAGCAATCAAGAAAATGGGTCTGTTAACAAGTGAAGGCACTTAAGGACGTAGCGATCTTTGCCCGTATCTATGAGTTGTACGAGTTATTGTTTAATACAAAGCAAAATGGGAAGCCTGTGAATGAATATCTAGCTTCCAAGAAGGCTTTGTGGGAGGAACTGCTTCAATTTCATCCTGTTACTACTGATTTGAAGGAAGCTCGGAGACAGAAGAAAGAGTTTCATGTTTCACTTATCCTAGCTGGCTTGGATCCTGCGCTCGAACCTTATAAAGCCAAAATCCTTGCTGGAGAGCAATTACCTTCGGTGGCAGATACTTTCTCCCGTCTCAATCGTTCCTTTCTGGGACAGAGTTATGTGGTGCCGAGTACTGACTCTTCTGCCCTAGTTTCTAGTGTTGTTGGTCGTGGTGGTGGACGTGGTAGTGGACGTGGCGGTAGAGTTGGTGGTCATGGTTTTGGTCGAGGAGGAGGCCGTGGTGGTAGAGACAATGGTCGTGGTGGTGGCCGCGGTGGTGGTGGTGGCCGCGGTGGTGGTGGTGGTGGCCGTGGTCAACTACGAAAGTGTAACTATTATGGAATGCTCGGTCATATGGAAGACTATTGTTGGGACAAGTGGGGCAAACCAGAATATGCACATCAAGTGCATGATAAAAATATGCAGTCCCAGATCACTAATTCTGCTTTCAGAGATGATACTTCGGGTTACAATCAGACTTCAACGTCCGATACCTCATCTCTATTTGAACAGATCCTCCAAAAGTTGAACGCGCTTGCTAGTACTACCTCCCAACCTACTGCAACCATGGCACATATAGGTAATCATGCTTTTGTGGCAACCCAGTCACCATCCACCTCTTGGGTCATCGACTCAGGAGCAAGCTCTCACATGTCTGGTACATCTCTCTTTCATAATCATAGTTCCATGAAACATAATATTATCTTGGCTGATGGATCTACTCGTCCTGTGCTTGGGAAATGTGTCATTCACTATCATTATTTGATTCATTATATGTGCCTAATTTTTTATTTAATTTGTTATCTGTGATCCAGTTAACCAAATCTCTTCAATATTCTGTGATATTTTCTCCCACTTCGTGTGTTTTTTAGGACCTCAGGACGAAGAAGATGATTGGTTCGGGACATAAAAAAGAGGGACTGTACTACTTGGATCTACCTGGAAAGGCCTTCACTTCTGTTTCTACTTCTCCATTGTAGCGGCATTATCGTTTGGGACATCCATCTTTGGCTAAGTTGCGTCAAGTTGTTCCTAGTTTGAGTCATGTTTCTAGTCTTGAATGTAAGGCTTGTCAGTTAGGCAAGCATCACCGTAGTTCATTCCCTCGTCGTAGTGAGAGTCGTCAATTAGAATCTTTTGATCTTGTTCATTCTGATATTTGGGGTCCGTCTAGAGTCAAAAGTCCGAAAGAATTTCAGTATTTTGTTATTTTTATTGATGATTATTCCAGAATGACTTGGTGTTATTTAATGAAAGAAAGATCTGAATTTTCAAATGTGTTATCTGCTTTTTATAATGAAGTCTATGTTCAGTTTGATAAACGTATCAAAATTCTGCGTTATGATAATGCTTTGGAGTATACTCAATGTTCTGTGAATAGTTTCTGTGTTGATCGTGGTATGATTCATCAAACCAGTTGTGTCCACACCTCTCAACAAAATGGTATAGTCGAACGCAAACATCGACACATTTTAGATGTGGCTCGAACTCTCATGTTCAATATGCATGTCCCAAAATAGTATTGGGCAGATGTCGTTCTTACTGCATGTTATCTAATTAATCGTATGTCATCATCTGTATTAAATAACAAAGTTTCATTTACCATATTACATACAGATGTCGCACATTTTTCCTTATCTCCTCGAGTGTTTGGGTGTGTCGCTTTTATTCATAACTTGGAACCTAATCGAGATAAGTTGGCTCCTAGATCTCTGAAGTGTGTCTTTCTTGGTTATTTCCGTACTCAAAAAGGTTATCGTTGTTACAGTCCACAGTCACGCAAATATTATGTCAGTACGGATGTTACATTCTTAGAGTCTACCCCTTTTTTTTCTTCAGGAGACCGTTGTATTTCTTTTACAACAGATTTGATATCTTCCATACCACTTTCGGTTATTTCTGAATCAATTTCTGTCTCTATTTCCCATTTACAGGTTTATTAGATATCCAAGAATAGGCCAGTGGTTTTGTAGAATTCAACCATCAACCAATCATCTTTCGTGCCTGAGGTTTCTGCTCCCATCACTACAGATCAAGATGATCTTCCTGTTGCTCTCAGAAAAAAAAACGCATTTGTATCACAAAGAATAAGCATCTCATTTCTAACTATGTTTCATTACACCGTGCTTCATCATTTTTTCATGCATTTGTTGTTTCATTTTCTATTTCTATTCCCAAAACTTACAAGCATGCTATGTCATCTTCTGGTTGGAAAAGTGTAATAGATGAGAAGATGTATGCTTTACATCAAAATCAGACTTGAGAGCTTACATCACTTCCTGTTGGAAAGTAGACAGTGGGTTATAGATGGGTGTATACTATTAAGTATCACCCCGATGGTTCTGTTGAGCGCCTCAAGGCACGGTTGGTTGCCAAAGGATATACTCAGACATATGGTGTGGATTATATGGAGACTTTCTCTCCAGTGGTTCGGCTGAATTCAGTTCGAATTCTTATTTCTGTGGCGGTTAATCACCAATGGCCTATATATTAACTGGACATAAAGAATACTTTCTTGCATGGTGACTTACAAGAGGAGGTTTATATGGATCAACCACCGGGATATGTTGTAGCAGAAAATGAAAAATGCGTATGTCGATTGAAGAAAGCATTATATGGACTAAAACAGTCACCTCGTGCTTGGTTTGACAAGTTCAGTTCAATTCTCATTCAGTATAGCTTTCGGCGCACCACATCAGATCATTCAGTATTTTGCCATTCTTCCTCAGCAGGTATTATCGTATTGATTGTTTATGTTGATGATATCATTATATCTGTGAGTGATCATGCTGGAATTGTGGACTTGAAGGCCTACCTTAGTCGTCAGTTTCATACTAAGGATTTGGGTCTTCTTCGATATTTTTTTGGAATCGAGGTTGCTCGATCTAAGAAGGGTGTGTATCTGTCACAACGAAAGTATGTTCTAGACTTGCTCTCCGAGACTGGGATGTTGGATTGTCGGCCAGTTGAGACTCCTATGGATTATCATGACAAGCTTGATGCTGACAGGGGAGAGTTATTTGAGGATGTTGGATATTATAGACGTTTAGTTGGCAAACTTATATATTTTACTGTTACTCGACCAAACAACACATATGCAGTTGGAGAAGTTAGTCGGTTTATGCATGCCCCTCGGCAACCATATTGGGAGGCTATATCTCGCATTCTTCGATACTTGAAGGGTGCACCTGGAAAGGGTTTGTTGTACAAACCTTCCCAGTTGCTTACGGTGACTGGGTTCAGTGATGCTGATTGGGCAGGCAGTCGCAGTGATAGGAGGTCTACTTCTAGCTATTGTACGTTTGTGGGTGGAAATCTTGTCACGTGGCATAGTAAAAAGCAGAATATTGTGGCTCGTTCTAGTGCAGAGGCCGAGTACCATGCGATTGCTCATACAGCTTCTGAGATGATGTGGGTGCAGTCTCTTCTTCATGAAATAGGGATTATGATTCCTATTCCGATGGAGATGTATTGTGATAATCAGTCAGCAATATTTATCACAAGTAATTCGGTGTTTCATGAGCGTACGAAGCATATTGAGGTGGATTGTCATTTTGTTCGTGATTTATTGCTGAAGAAACAGATTGTTACTCCTTATGTTCGGTCAGAGGATCAATTAGGTGATATCCTCACCAAACCACTTGCTCATGGTCCATTTTCTGATTTATGTAGCAAGCTAGACATGTCTGATCTATATGCTCCTGCTTGAGGGAGGGTGTTAGAGTTATTGTATTTTGTTATTTTTTATATGAGGGTATAATAGTAATTGTGGATGTATTGCAAATCAATATAAATCATATTCTCTCTTCTCTTACGTTTTCCTTCTTTTCTCCATCTCCAAACTTCACTATAGCCTTACAACCCTCCATCTTACATAAAATCCTCTAATACATTCTAATATACCAACACTCGTCCTCAAGATGGGCGAAAGATATTCACTAAGCCAATCTTGTCACATCCTCTAATCATATCTACAGAGCTAAGTCCCTTGGTCAGACTGTCTGCTACCTGATCCTTGGTTGGAACGTGGCCTAGCTCCAGTAGTCCACTGTCCAACTTCTCCTTGATGAAGAACATATCGATCTCGATGTGTTTGGTCCTGTCATGCTGTACTGGATTGTTGGCGATACTGATGGCTGACTGGTTGTCACATCACAGCTTCATCTTGGCTCCTTGATCCAGCTTTAGCTCCACCAGCATACTCTTCAGCCATAGCGAGCTCTGCTACTTCCAAGGCCATAGCTCTGTACTCCGTTTCAGCTGTCGATCTGGCCACCACTGACTGCTTCTTACTCCTTCAAGAGACTAAGTTGCCTCCTACAAATATGTAATAGCCAGAGGTAGACCTCATGTCATCAGCACAGCTAGTCCAGTCAGAGTCACAGTAGCCCTCGGTGCTCACGTGATCATTCTTCCTGAATATCAGTCCATTTCTAGGGGCACCCTTCAAGTATCTCGGAATCTGGTATACTTCGTCCATATGACCCTTTATTGGGTCATGCATGTAGCAACTCACCACACTCACTACAAAGTAAATATCAGGACGTGTGTGGCTCAAATAGATCAGCTTGTCCACCAGTCTCTGGTATCTGTCCTGATCAACTGGTTCTCCAGCCTCAGCACCCAGCTTGAACCTCTGATTGATCGGCGTCGCTGCAGGTTTGCATCCCAACATCCATGTCTCTGTGAAAAGGTCCAGCGCATACTGTCTCTGAGAAAGAACAATCCCCTCTGCTTCTCAACCAATCTCAATCCCAATGAAGTACCGAAGAAGGTCAAGGTCCTTCACCTTAAACTCCTTGCTAAGCTTTTCCTTGAGTCAGATAATCTTCTGTTCATCATCTCTTGTGATAATCTTATCGTCCACATACACTGCAAGCATGGTGATGTGGCCTCCACTCCGATGGAAAAATACAGTATGATCAACGTTAATCTGCCAATATCCCATCCCTATCATCGCCCTCCTGAATCTGTCAAACCACGCTCGAGGAGACTGCTCCAATCTATAGAGGGACTTCTTCAACCTGCAGATCTTGCCCACTGTCTTATCAGAGCAGAATCCTGGTGGTATCTCCATGTACACCTCCTCCACTATATCCCCATAAAAAAATGCATTCTTCATATCCAGTTGGTGTAGCTTCCATCCACCATTCGCTGCCAAAGAAATTAGGGTCCTGACGGTGCTCATCTTCGTCACTGGTGCAAAAGTCTCGTCGTAGTCAATGTCGTACGTCTGACTATAATCTTTTGCCACCAGTCGAGCCTTGTAGCGCTCAACCTGTCCATCTAGGTTCTGCTTCATAGTAAAGACCTACTTGCATCTGACTGCCATCTTCCCCTCTAACAGTTTTACCAGTTCCCAAGTGTGGTTCTTCTCAAGAGCCCCTAACTCCTCGTGCATCGCTACTTTCCACTTTGGATCGTTCTTGGCAACCTGCCAATTGTTAGGTACAGTAATATAATCCAAAGATGCAATGAATGTTCCATGAGAAAAAAAGATGTTATCATATGAAACAAACTGAGCAAGGTCCCAACCATATCTATTAGGAGGATTTTTTTGCATTGCTGCGAGTGGTCCTCCGTACTGATAATGGTGTGGGAGGGGTAGGAAGAATGATATCACCAGAAGAAAAATCTGGTAGTGGTGGTGTAGGTGTCTCAGGAGTCGAGATGGACGCAGACAAGGGACTTGGCACTGGCACTATTGGTACTGATCGTGCAGTTTGATCCATTTTCCTGCTGTAGGTAAGTAACTCCCCCTGAGCCGTGGGCCTGACACCTCTCATCTCCTTTCCCTGTTCATCTTCACTCTCCTCCTCAATTGTTCCTCCATGCTATACTCCTAAATCGTCACCAAACTCTCACAAATCTCCCTCTCTCGCCTCATACTCTTCGTGTCAGGTGAGTTGCCCATGGATGAGGTTCCCTCCTGACGGTAGTATGGCTCAAGCTCCCTGAAGTGAACATCCATGCTCACAAACCTCTTCTTCTCTACTGGGCTCCAGCACACATACCCCTTCTCAGTCGCCGAATAGCCCACGAAGAAACACTTGAATGCTCTAGGGTTAAGTTTTCCAACAGACTATCTATTGTCCTTCACAAAACATACGCAGCCAAATACCTTCAGCGGGAGTATCCCACTATTATTTTCTTGCAATATCTCACATAGAGACTTCCATCCCAGTACTTTTGAGGGCATCATGTCGATCAGTTGAGCTGCTGTCAATACTGTATGCCCCCCACAGACTCTGTGGGACATTCATGGCGATTATCATGCTCCTTTCCACCTCTAGAATGTGTCTGTTCTTTCCTTCTGCCACTCCATTCTGTGCTGGTGTGTATGCACAGGTGGTCTGATGCTGTATCCCTTGGGCTGACAGGTATTCCTCAAGTTCTTTGTTGGTATACTCTGTCCCATTGTCAAACCTCAGTACCTTCACCACTGCTCTGTACTGAGTCTGGACATGTTTATGAAAGTCCCAAAAATAGGCAAAGACATCACTCTAATTCTTCATCAAATACAGCCAGGTGACACGAAAAGAACAATCAATAAAAGAAACGAAATACTTGTAACCATTCATAGTAGTTGTGGCGCACGACCCCCAAATATCAGAATGTATAATATCAAAAATAGAAGAGCTCCTATGGCCCACACTAACATATGAGCTCCTAGTAAGTTTACCTAAATCACATACATCACATACTAGTTTCTCCTTATTTGCTTTCTCATAAATAGATGGATACAACCTACTCAAAATACCAAAAGAGGAGTGCCCCAACCGCCTGTGGTGGAGTATCAGTGTATCCTTGGCACTCATCTTCGGTCCTCCTATTCCTGTCCTCTCTGTCACAGACACCAATGCCGAATCTAGCCCTTCCCGATCCAGGTACCACAGTCTATCATGCCAAGTGCCACTCCCAAGCCTTCGTTCCGTCTCCTTCTCCTGGAAGATCGTCTTAGAAATACCAAAAGAGATAATGCATTTTAGTTGGAGGATTATAGAACTAATGGACAAAAGACTGACTGGAAAAGAAGGATCATGCAAAACATTGGATAATTTTACTGAACCTGTACAATCGACAGTACCCTTACCGACCAATGGCTGGAAAGTACCATCGGCTGTTTGAATGCTATCCGCCGATGTTAGGTGAGTGTAGGAAGAGAACTCACTAGCATTCCCTCTCACGTGTCGAGACGCACCCGAATCGACAATTCAGTCCGACGATCTAAGGGAAGACATAGATGCAAGGGCGAGTGAGTCGTCAGTACCTTCCGATGGATGGGCATACATGGCAGCGTTGTCTCTGACGAAGACTGAGTTGGACGTCTCCTCAGTCCCACTCCTCATGTGTCCATTGCTTGACGCTTTCTGCTTTCTCCTAAGTACCTCCAGCATGCCCAGTAGTGCCTGATCCTCCTCAGTATAGGCACCATCAGTTCCCTCCTCGCCTTCTGTTACCAGCAGGTTCGTCCGATAACCTCCTCGACCACCCCGTCGACCCCCACGACCAGGGCCACGTCCTCCAAACTGTCCACGTCCATCACTTGAATCTTCCCCCTTGGGTGATTTGGTGCAAGCATACCTAAGATGGCCCATCTTTCCGCAGTTGTAGCACTGTCGGAGGTCTCCCTTAGGTCCTGTGTCGTCCGAATTGGCAACTGCCAGTGCTGACTTTACTTCAGGAGGATCACTTGTCCCTGCCTGCAGCTTGATGCGAGTCTCCTCTTGGATCATGGCCGAGATAGCCTACTCAAGTGTAGGTATCTTCGGTTGGGCTAGAAGTAGTGCTGTCCTCTAAGCAAACACTGCGGCCAGCCCTTTAAGAAACTTCATCGTCCTCTCCTGCATACATACTTGTCTCTCCTTACACTTCTGGTCCTTGCAGCTCATTCGATCTGAGGAGTGATTGTAATCCAACCACAGACGCTCCAACTTCGTAGCATACTCCTGCACCGTCTTCTCTCCCTGTACGGTGTCGTCGATCTCCCCCTTGATCTGGAAAACCCTCAAGTTATTCCCCATACTATCGTAGGTCCTCCTCAATTTCTCCCACACGTCCTTTACCATCTCAAGGCCATCCATTGTGGCGGCGATCGACTGGACTAAAGAATTGAGAAGCCAAATGTATATCACCATATGAGTGGACTTCTATTGGTCGCGTCCTGCCGAGCCCTCATCCGGCTCTGTCTTCTCTCCTGACAAGAAACCCTCCTGGTTCTTTCCTTCGAGGGTTCTTCTCACCCATCGTGACCAACTCAGGTAGGTGGCCGGTCCATCAAGCTTCAGATCGATGGAGGAAAGCTCCAACTTCATCAGTGTTCGTATCGCGCTCTCACCAGCCGACAGTTTTATCAGTTTCATCAACGTTGCGACCTTCACAGGGTCCAACTTCTTGATGATCTCCTCCATCGATCCTCCTCTTCTCCGATCACCTCACACCCGTCCCACAATTCACGTTCATCCTCTTCGTCCTCTCCTAGACCCGATCATGCCTCTCCCCAATCGGATCTAGGCCTTCGATGTCAACATCCGGAATGACCTGCGGGAGACGCCAGGAACCGCGGCAGAAGGCTCCTGCGGGCTCCGCATGAGTCACGGCTTCGCGGTGATGGCGGAAGTGTGGTGGCGGTGGCGACGGTGGTGGTGGCACGGCGGCGGTGGTGGCGGCTAGGGTTTGTGCTCTGATACCATGTAGAATATTTTGGAATTCTATTTTTTTTATAATCTCTTGGCTATATATATATATATATATATATATATATATAGCCTTACAACCCTCCATCTTACATAAAATCCCCTAATACATTCTAATATACCAACAGAACTTCCCTCTGGATATGTCTAGTAATTTTATCCATAACTATAACAAAACAAAACAAAACAAAAGTTAAGGAGAACTGGTCCTTGATGTAATCCAGTGGTAATAGAGAATGCATACTTGAATCCTATAACTAACCCAATATAATCAGATTCTCATATTAAAACTGCACACAAGGTCCACAAAAATATAGTAGTATCCTGCACATCACAGTCCTACAATGCAGTTACAACCGAATACACTACTAGGTACCATGTAGTCTTAACATTGACAAGTTTTACTATACTGCTGTTGTTTCTCCCCTTTCTCGTACACACGCACCCTACTACCATACTCCCCTCCAATTTCCTGCACCTGACTGCTCCAACATGGGCAGAGTTGCAGTTCAGACTGAACTGAACTATTTCCAACCTGCAGTGCTTCAAGACTGCCTGCATACCCAGTTTACATACTTATAGTGCAATCATAAAGTCTTGATAAGGAGAAATAGGTTCAGAAATGCATACATCTGTCTCAATGACCTGCAGAGTAAAGGATAAGTACTGGACACTGCACCCTCAGATACATTTTTCTATCTGACACCAAAACTTCACACATATACAAGAACACCCTCTAACACATACACACACAACCTCTTCCCAAACTCTCATGCATCCTAAGTGCACTAGCACACTAACCTGAACACTCTAACTTGCACAACAAACCCCTCATCTATCTGACACCAATCTGATGCAGTTCGAAACACTACAACATCATACAATTTCCCATAGGGACAGTATAGTTGCAAATGCAAATAATGTTATTCCCGAGGCGGATCTAAGATGGTAGAATACGGGCCAATAGCAGTGCTTCACGCGAGACCCGAAAGTTCGCTCACTACTAGAACCCAAGTTGTAGTCGAGACACGGAGCTTCAGGCGAACAAGTTCACCCCCTGTAGTACTCAATTCCAACTAATTCCAGAACCCCGAAAAAGTTGGCACACCAGAAACTTGCGTTTCTCTTCAGGTGATGCACAACTCTTAAGAAGTTAGCCTCAAAACAGATTACAATCTGAAGAAATAGAAAGCTGCTAATAGACTGTTCTTTCCTTTACGTTCGCAGACGCTACAACGGGATAGAACGGTACAAGAGAAAAAGAAGAAGGATGGGAGAAGAAGACTCCTGCTGGGGTGATAAAAAACATTGTCGCTCAAAGCAAGATTCGCCCTATCCGCGATCTGCTCCCAGGATCCAGCAAGCTTTCGATTAGCTTCTGGAACGCTCATGTCACCTCACACGACTCCTCGAACTCCTGGACTCCTCGGCAGCGCAGCAGCTCCTCTCAAAATCTCTCTCTCTCTCTCTCTCTCTCTCTCTCTCTCTCGAAAAAACGTATCCGCACAATGAGGGAGAGGGGAGTATTTATAGAGGAACCAGCCCCCAAGGTCGGTTACATATAGATAAGAACAAATTTAATTCAAATCCCATGAAATCCGATCTGAATTAAATAAGCAATCTATCTATAACCGACTTAATATGAATTGCAGCAGTAGCCGCGCATCAGCATAGCCGCGCAACAGCGCATCAGAGCAGCGTGCATGTGCGCAGCAGGGCAGCGGCGCATGGCAGCGCATGGTCGCACATGACCGAGCATCGCCCGCGCATCCGCCGGCTCATCCAACCGCACATCCGACCGAGCTTGCAACTTGTGCAAAAACTTGTGCATGAGCGCATCAATAGCGCACAAGCGCCATGCGCCGATGCTGACGTGCTAAATGCAAAGTGCGCCAACAAAGCGCCACTATGCTCCATTGAACCCGAGTCCGAGTCACTAAGTCCCTTCGGGACTTAGCTCCTATGGAATTAATTCCAAGAGCATGACAAAAAGCATAAATATTTCATTATGAGTTAATCATTTTTTATCCTAATAAAATACCCCCACATGGCACTAATGTGTCTCACCACACTCCATGTGCACACCTTAATACAAACAAAGCTATATATTGAGATACTCACTTGGTGGTGTAGCCAATGTGGGACTATCTTTCATAGTCCAAAGGCAAAAACCCCAACAATCCCCCACATATCTCAATATATGGGTTGAGCGTTCCTCACAGTGACTGTCCATCATGCATTAGGATAGATGTCACTTCGACTTGAATCTTCCCACATGGGTCAAATAATAGTATGATACATAAATGGACTAAACCTTGAATTCTGCACCATAGCTAGAATTCTTCCTACTTACATAATGACATCAACTGTGTGCACATTAAAGGCTCTGTGCACGCCTGGTTTTGATGTATGTATTTTGGGTGTCTGCAAGGTTTCTCTCAAGAGACGGCCTATATCTATTTTCATACACTCTAGGTGAGTTCTTTTAAAGAGTCCTTGGCATGAAGCCTTGCGCTTCTTTGCGGTGCTACGCCGCTATGACATGGCCTTCTGCCGAGGTTCACTCCCTTATGTGGTATCATCCACTGTAGCATGAGATCTCAGCCTCTTTGTAGTGCCAAACTACTCAGCATGAAGCCTTGAGCTTCCTCTGCGGTGTTACGCCACTGTGACATGGCTTCCGTCGAGAATTTACATCTTTTACCTCTGTGGTGTCACGTCATTGTAATATGAGGTTCACTCCCTCTTTGTAGTGTTGTCTACCACTCTTCATTCTATAGCATTAGGCTACCTGTCTATGTGCGGTGCTACGCCACTGTGATATGACTTTTCATCGAGGATTTACATCTTTTACCTCTGTAGTATCATACCACTGTAGCATGGAAACCAAGTCCCTTGTAATGCTGAAACTACGTACTTCATGTAAAGCACACCAGACATTCACTCTGCCCGAGAACTCATTAAGGCGTCAAAGCCATCCTTACACAGAAAATGTTCTGTTCAAGAACAAATAGTAGACAACAGTGGTTCCGGGTACGTATCCCACAATGTCCCTGAGGACTACCCACTATAACTGATATTCTCCCAGTCAATGATCCTTCTTTGAACCATAAGTTAAATGCCTAATAGATTTTTCTTTGAACTAATAGTATAAAACTTTATGGTAGAATTATAAAGACAAAATATCATAGTGTCTTCAAGCCCATTTTTATTATTGTGTCCGCGACCAGCTGGGACTTGAGACCTTTGGTGAACAGATCCGCCAGGTTCTCCTGACTCCCAACATCAATGATGGCAATGACTCCAGTCTTTATCAGATCATTCGCTGCCATGTGCCTCAACCGTACAGTCATCTTCTTACCAATGAAGAGGCATTTGATGCCACCGCTGCAGTCGCCTGGTTGTCGTAGTATATCGGTACCGTCGAAATCTGTGTACCAACCAATGGAAGATCATACATGAGCTCTCGAAGCCACTCTTCTTCATCTGTTGCTGCCGTCAGTGCATAAAACTCAGATTCCATCGAGGAAAGAGAAAGCATAGTCTACTTCTTCGACTTCCACGATATAGTAGTTCCACCCATGGAAAAAACGTATCCTCCTGTGGACCTTTCGCTCTCTACTTCTGAACACCAGCTTGCATCACTGAAGCCTTCTACTACTGTCGGATACCAGCTGTAGGGCAATGCATAATTCTGAGTCCTCCTGAGATATCTCATTACTCTCCTCACAACCTTCTAGTGCTCCATGCCTGGGTTGCTCGTGAATCGACTCAGCATCCCCACCGCGAAAGCTATGTCAGGCCTTGTGGCAGTTGTTGCATACATCAAACTCCCAATGACGCTTGAATACTCCAGCTGCCTGACGTTTTTTGTAGGATTTGGCTTCAGCTTCTTGTCACATCTGTACGGAGTATCGATCCCTGGAAGATCCTGATATCTATAGCGTGTGAGCATCTTCTCGATATAATGAGACTGTGACAACGTTACTCTAATGTCCGTCCGGATGATCTTTATGCCAAGGATAACATCAGCTTTCCCTAAGTTCTTTATACTGAACTTAGATGAGAGAAACTTCTTTGTCTCAGTGACTCGTGCTAGATTCGTGCCTAGGATCAGCATGTCGTCCACGTATAGACAAACGACGTCTCATCTTCCGTCAGCGAACTTTGTATAAACACACTTGTCCGTCTCGCTGACCCTGTAGCCGTTTGATCTTATGACTTTGTCAAACTTCTCGTGCCACATCTTGGGAGCTTGTTTTAGACCGTATAATAATTTTACCAACTTGCAAACTTTGTCTTCAAGACCTTTGATGACAAATTCTTCTGGCTGTTGTATGTAAATCTCTTCGGTCAATTTCTCATTCAGGAATGTTGTTTTAACATCCATCTGATGAATCACTAGCTTGTGAATTTTACTTAAAGCAATCAACATCCTGATGGTCGTCATCCACATTACTGGAGCATATGTGTCGAAATAGTCGATCCCCTGCTTCTGAGAAAAATCCTTGACAACTAACCTTGCCTTGAACTTGTCAACATTTTTATCGGCTTTTATCTTCTTCTTGAAGATCCACTTGCATTCGATTGGTTTAGCTCCTTCCGGCAGGTCGACTAACACCCAAGTGTTATTGGAGGTTATTGAGTCATACTCGTCATTTATAGCCTCCCTCCAGAAAATAGTGTCTCTGGTCTTCATCGCCTCATCATAGGTAAGCGGATCTGCTTCCACATGATAGGTGACAAAATTTTCTCCGAAGTCCTTCTATCTCCTCATCCGCTTAGATTCTGGTTCTGCGATTTCTTGTTCGAATGTTGTCTCTGGAATGACTTTTTCTTGGACTACATCTTTATTGGAAGCTTCAGCCTCCTGTGTACCCACACTATTTTTAGGAACATTCGCGATAATAATGTTCTTGTGCCTTGCAAATTTGTCTTCAAAGAATTCTGCGTCGCGAGATTCAATGATATGATTTGACACTATATCAAAAACCTCCGAGCATCACTCTTCTCAGCATAACCCAGGAAGATGGTTTTTGTAGTCCTCGTACCCAGCTTTTGTATCTTCAAGTCCGGGAGCTTCACATATGCCAGACACCCCCACACTCGAATGATATTCAAGTTGGGTCTGACCTTGAACCAGAGTTCATGAGGAGTGACATCGGATGTTGCGTACGACACTCTGTTCAGGATGAACGTAGCCGTTAATGCAGCTTCTCCCCAGAAGCAGTTTGGAAGACCTATAGTCAACAGCATTGAGTTCATCATCTCTGTCAACGTCCTATTCTTTCTCTCAGCTACTCCATTTGATTGAGGAGAATACAGAGCAGTCGCCTCATTGACAATTCTATGTTCTTTATAGAACGATACGAATTCAATAGACATATACTCTCCGCCTCGATCACTTCTGAGTCTCTTGAGTTGTTGCCCTGTCTGACTTTCGGCCTCAGCCTTGAACTCTTTGAACTTCTTGAACGCTTCATCGTTAGACTTGAGCAGATAGACGAACGCATACTTCGAGTAGTCATCGATGAAAGTAATGAAATACTTTATCTTGGCCTTCATGGAGAACTATTTGAAGTCACAGATATCTGAGTGCACCAACTCCAGAAGATCTGTGCTTCTCTTGACCCGCTTGAACGGCTTTCTGGTAATCTTTGTCTGCGCACAGACCTCACACTTCTCCACCTCCTTATCGCCATATTTGGAGATAAGCCCTAGACTAGACATCTTGTTTATTCTTTTACAATGAACATGTCCTAGTCTATTATGCCATAACTCAATAGAGTAACTATAAGAAGAGACTGCATTAATCATCTTAGCAGGAGTTATAAGTTGAATTTTGAACATCCTTTCGGTACATAATGCTTTTCCCAAGTATGTTCCTTTGTAAGACATCACCATCTGTCCAGCATTGATGTCCATCCGCAAGCCTGTGTTGCAGAGCAGACTTCCCGAGACCAGGTTCTTGGCAATCATTGGCACATGCTCTACATCATGAAGCATCAGCGACTTCCTCGAAGTCAGGTTCAGTACCACCGTTCCGATCCCGAGTACTTCAGCTTGTGCCTGGTTCTCCACCATAACCTTCTCAGATGTAGGCTCGTAGGTGGTGAACAACTTCTTCTTTGAGCAAACATGGCAGGATGCGCCAGTGTCCACCCACCAGTCGGTGTCCACACTAGTCGTGACAACCTGCGCAATCATAGCAACCTTGTTAGGCTCACCTTGCTCTTTCTGTTTGGATTTGGATCTGCAGTCACTCCGATAGTGGCCCTTCTTGCCATAATTGAAAAAAGTCACTTCTGACTTGGGCTATGGCTTTCTAACTGGATCTCCATCTTTTTCGGGTACATGTCAGTCTTGAAATTGCTCCAGCCTGGAGGAAGTTTGGTGACGATTGCCCCCACCATGAACTTGTCTTCATGTTTCATGCCCTCTTCCTCCAGCTTCTGCTGCATCTTCAGAAGTTCCTTGACTTGTGGTAGCATCACCTTGTCGTCTTCAAATTGCATAGTGAAGAATTTTTCGACGAGATGGATTTTTGACATCTTCTCGTCAGCTTTGTAATGCTTTTCCAGAGCTTCCCAGACATCTCTGGCCTTCTCTTTCTTGCTGTAAGAATCTGCCATCGAGTCTTCTATTGCATTTAGGATCAACATCCTGCAGAGGTCGTTGTCTTCCTTCCACTTAGAGTACGCATCCTGCACCTCGCTAAATTCGATCTCTCCTCCATCATCAGGGATGGTAGATTCTGGATCAACCAACACATAAGCAACTTTGACAAGACGAAGATTCAAAAAAATCTTCATCTTCCAAATGTTGTATTGTTCGCCATCAAACTTCTCAAGATTGTGAAAGCTAGTATCGAGAAGTTTAATCGGTTCTCCATCTAACTCGGATCTTGCTTTGAGATTGTTATTTCCGAGGCAGATCTAAGATGGTAGAACACGGGCCAATGGCAGTGCTTCACACGAGACCCAAAAGTTCGCTCACTACTAGAACCCAAGTTCTAGTCGAGACACAAAGCTTCAGGCGAACAAGTTCACCCTCTGTAGTACTCGATTCCAACTAATTTCAGAACCTCAAAAAAGTTGGCACACCAGAAACTTGTGTTTCTCTTCAGGTGATGCACAACTCCTAAGAAGTTAGCCTCAAAATAGATTACAATCTGAAGAAATGAAAAACTGCTAATAGACTGTTCTTTCCTTTATGTTCGCAGAAACTATAATGGGATAGAATGGTACAAGAGAAAAAGAAGAAGGATGGAAGAAGAATACTCCTGGTGGGGTGATGAAGATCACCGTCGCTCAAAGCAAGATTCACCATATACGTGATCTGCTCCCGGGATCCAGCAAGTTTTCGAATAACTTCTGGAATGCTCGTGTCACCTCACACGACTCCTCGAACTCTTGGACTCATCGGCAGCGCAGCAGCTCCTCTCTCTCTCTCGAAAAAAAAAAAAAAAAAAAACGTATCCACACAATGAGGGAGAGGGGAGTATTTATAGAGGAACCAACCCCCAAGGTCGGTTACATATAGATAATAACAAATTTAATTCAAATCCCATGAAATCCGATCTGAATTAAATAAGCAATCTATCTATAACCGACTTAATATGAATTGCAGCAGCAGTCGCGCATCAGCACAGCTGCGCAGCGACGCATCAGTGCACGAATGCTAACGTGCAAAGTGTGCCAACAAAGCGCCACTATGCGCCCTTGAGCCCGAGCACGAGTCCCTAGGCCCCTTCGGGGCTTAGCTCCTATGGAATTAATTCCAAGAGCATGACAAAAGGAGAGCATGACAAAAAGCATAAATGCTTCATTAGGAGTTAATCATTTTTCATCCTAAAAAAATACCCTCACATGGCACCCATGTGCCTCACCACACCCCATGTGCACACCTCAACACAAGTAAAGCTATATATTGAGATACTCACTTGGTGGTGTAACCAATGTGGGACTATCTTTCATAGTCCAAAGGCAAAAACACCAACAAATACAACCATTAGTGCAAGCAATGAGGGTAATCGACAGGATATGATTAACTTCAGTTAAGGACTGGTTTGGAACAGCTATCTAGGCTTGACCGTGCTAAAGATCCTCCTCCTTCACTACCTGCAACCACCTAAACTTACACCTCCACTTCTAGGTACACTGTGTTCAATCTGCAGGAGATGTGAATGAGTATATTGGGAAGACTGCAACAATTTGCAGCCTTCGAAACTGTGCAGATCTGTAAGGGGGTTCCTGGGATCATGCAGCAGCAGTGAAGGGAGATCCAGAGATGTTATAGCAGCAACAAGCAGCAGGTTAGAGCACAACTTGAGTGCTCAGTACGAGCAGTAGGGGGAGGGCCTATTGGACAAGTACCAGTGCCATTGTAGGGGTGTTGTGTGCTCAAACTGCAGTGGTGTTGCTGCACAGTGGAGAGGGGTTAGTATTGTGTCTGCAGTGAGTTTGTTGTAGTGTAAAGGAGCAGTGGCAGTTGGTTCATCCTGCAAATAGGTAACATCAACTGCAGTAGAGGTGAGGATTTAGGAAGTATGCAGTGGACTGTCAACTGAAATCACAAGTGTGTGGATTGAGGGTATTGGATTATAGGTATCAGCCTGTAATTGAGTTTTGAGTGTTGTATGTGAGTGTATCCTAGGTACATCTAGTGTCAAGGGGATAATAGGTAGGGTGGTATCAAGAGATACCAAGTGATGGGAGAAGGGGTAAGTTTTGGGTTAGTGTCAGTAGTGTATGTATACTCAAGATCTTGTATATATGTATACACTAGAGTGACGAGTGTCTAGGTGTAGATGAATGCCTAAGGTATGTGTTGGGGTAGGTATTAAGATATTGGTTAAGGTGTTGGTTTTATAGCTAGGATACTAGTTAAGGTGTAAGGTAGGAATTAATAGTCTAAGATTTGGGTTATTTAAGTACTTAGTGTTTGGGTGATGTAGAGTAGTGTTAAGTAATTAAGTGAGTATCAAGAAGATATATGTGTAGTGTGTATTGAGTATAGGTTAGAATGGTACCATGGTACCATTGGTGAAGGTTTGGGATATATTTCTCGTACACACTCCCCCTACTACCATACACTGACCCACGACACTAGTACACTAGTTACCTGGATACCGAACTGCAGTACTCCACATACCCGAGCTCTGTGCTGCACACTGGGTCTGCCCACTCACTAGACCACACAGAGAACACCCCTGTGCACTCACTACCCATATATTGCCACTAACACACAGGATAATATTTTGTTGCACACGGAAAGTAGCATATCTGCACATATAAACTGACACACTAGTTCACAGAGCACACAATTGCTGATACCAAATCGCAGAACACCAATTTACTTTTGAACACATTATACAAATCTGCATCTTATCACTGGACAGACACGCACATAAACACTAGCACAAGCACTATCCCCATACCATATCAAGCTCATAGACATGTCTCCTGATACCCTCTTGTGTCATGCACACATATAAAGAGTACATATATTAATTGGGACATAAATCAAATAATATATTTAGAGATTTGAAACACTAACCTTCATCCTTGACCGCCGCTTCTGTTTGTCTAAGGCCTTCTTTACCAATTCTTCATTTGAGTTGGTTCCATGCATATATTTGGCTGTCCGGAGTACAGCCTTGATGGCATGGATAAAATCCATCCTACTGGAGGTTTCTTTTGCAGGGGTTCCAACTATGTTTTTGTAATACTGTAGAAATTCATCATCCGAGAATTTCTCAATAAGCTTTCTCTGTCTTTTTAGAAAACTTAGAGACCCATGACAAATTGTTTCTACATCAATCAATGTGTTTTGGAATCCTGTTAAACTGTCGTGCTTGTCGCGCAGAATTCTCAATTTATGTACTCTGAGGTAGATTTCATTTAGAACGGTAAAAACTTTCTGACCTGAATCATTATCGTATACCCAATCAAGAATACCTTTGGCATCGATGTTGGTATCAGTAAGCCATTGTTCGCCACTGACGAAGACGGCAGAGTTCTCCAAATCTATAATCATGCTTTCTTCAACTTCTTCTTCTTCAGGAATACCATCAACAGAGGGACGTATCTTGCCCTTCCTAACAAGCTTGTTCAAAATTCTTCGCATATGTCTGAGATGTTTAGTGCCGAGGCACAGAAAGCATAACGGGGACTTCTTGTCCACCCCATTCCCCCTCAGTCGCTCGCCATCAACTACGTTCATAGCATAATCCAGCATTCCAATTAGGTGATCAATGTGGAGTACCTTATTCTGTAAAAGAGTCCGGAGAAGCTCTCCAACTTCTCCGAGGACGACTGTTCTCTCGCTGTCCTCTGAACTGACCAACACGTCCCCGTTGTCCTCCGAAGCAGACCCGACGCCAACTTGTTTCCAGTAGTTGCAGTCCATGACTTTGTCATACCATTCCTTAGGCAATTCTTGTTGGAATTTCTCCCCAAGGAATTCCTCCGGTTCCGCGAGGTGGGATTCAAGATGGTCTCCGAGAGCGTGAGCGAGAAGAAGACCGCAAGTCTTGAATTCTTGCCCACAGAAACATATGAACTTGGGGTCTTCCGCACCTCCTGCGATTGCTGCAATAGCGTCAATGATGACATACCACGCGGCTCTATCCTCCTTAGTGAAATTCACAATGTCAGATAGACTGACTCTTATTCTTCCATGGTTTCGGAAGAGCTCCTCCTTAAACGCGGTAGAATCAAGAAACAATAGCAAATTTCTCTTCCGATGCTCCATTGCGGCTTAGACCTCGCTTTCTTTGATTTGCTTCCGAGTTCTTGGACTGCGCTTAAACCTCTGCTTCTTGGTTACAAGTTCTTGCGCGCTTAAACCTTTTAGTTTCGTTTGTGAATTGCAAGCGGATGGTGAGCTGTTAACGATCCCTGCTTTTAAATACTACTAGTTATTACAAAATAGTTTAAAATTAATATTAAAATCAGTGGTTTAAAAATCATATCGGAGATAGACCCCGCGAAGACATTGGGTCCGATTAAACCGGTTCAACCGGTTCCAAGGGACAATTTGAGGTGCAAATAATATTACTCTTAATATTTAGACTAATAAGTTGTAATGGTACCCTCATAATAATAATATTATTATTATTATTATTTTTGGAGATGACCGACGATACGTACGAGACTTTGTGCACGCTGCATTACATGTCTATTTGGGCCCACTGTCCCACACCTCTTCCGCGGTTTGATCTCGAGACCACCCGTCTAGCCAAGAAGGTTATACCTCTTCTCACTAACCACATGAGCCAATTGAGTTCGGTTATTATTAGTATTACTTTAACAATATCCTACTTTTGTGGCTAATGATAGCAAATTGCTAACATGTGAAAGTTTAAGATACATAGTTGCTAATATTAAATAACAACTTATCAATTTTAGTAGTTTATAATATCAACTTATAAATTCTTTTAAGTTCAAGATATTTAGTTGCAAATTTGCCTAATACTTAAAATCAACTACTTTTTCTAAGAATATTTTGTCCATAATAGTGGTAACTACTCCTTTTTTTTTTTTTTTTTAACTAACTAAACATATATACCCAAACAAAAAAAGGTTATTGAAAAAGAATCTTAGTCTTGTCGCAATTACCAATGTATAGGGTTAACCTATTTTTTGGTTTTGTTTATCTTTAATTTATTCCTGACGGTGGTACAGGGGGGCGTGCATCTTTACTCCTTTTATTTTTTTACTAATTTTATACATAATTAAATTTATTAATTAATCGAACTCAACTGGTTTTTATGCTCAGTAAGAAAAGATACAACCTCTATGGCTGGACGGAGGTCTCGGGATCAAACGCGGAAGAAGTGTGGGGGCAGTGGACCAAAATGACATGCAACGCAGCGGACGTAAAGTCTCGTACGTATCACCGAACATATATATATATATATATATATATATATATATATATATATATATATATATATATATATATATATTAAATATTAAATAGTAAGATAAAGTTTTTTTTGTCAATAATTTTCTGACGGCAACAAAGTTTAAAAGTTTGGATGTGGTTTTTTTTTTTGCAAACCCACATCCGGCCGGTTGTGGGTGGAGTTATTCCTTCTTCTTTTTTTAATCGCTTAATTAATCCGGATGTGGTTGAATACATATTATTTAATAACAATATATTATTTAATTTTAAAAAATATTACTTAGTTAGTAATAATTTATAGTTTGTTATTAAATTTATTTTAGTTGGCTGAAGTTATTTGTTATTTTTTTTGTTAGATAGTAATTATTTTATTACTTATTAATTTATAAAATTTTAATTCTTAATTAGTTTGTAATTAATTTTGAGTTCATAAATTTCATAAATAAAAAATTGTTATTAAACTAACAAATAACTAATAAAAAATAAATAATTCTAAATCAGTGTTAGATGTTAGTAAATACATATTTGTTCATTTTTTAAATTCTTAAATAGTGTTATAATGATAATTATTAAAATATAATGATAGTTTAATAATAATAACTTAATACTTAAATTATAATGACAATTATTTTTATTATTATAATAATAATAATACTTAAAGAATTATTATTATTATTATTATTATTATTATTATTATTATTTTAACTAAAATAATTATCATATTTTTTTATTATAAATTTTGTTTTCACTTTCTACTTCTCACTTCCATATCCTAACCGAACACATTTGTTCCCCACTAGGGGGACAAAAAAGTACATGATTTGACATGTTCAAATTCAAGTTTTTCTATCCACTTTCCATCCTTCAAAATCTAAATCCAATTTTCTCTACACTTAACGAGTTACCAAGCAGGCCCCTACTGAAACTGCTCCCAGTTTCTCAGTTTGGTTGCACTGCAACTCCTCCTCCAAGTGTTATATCTCTGACATTTGCACTCGTTGTCCCTTGCATTTTTCCTTTCCTTCACCTAGAGGTTGTTTGGTTTGGGGAAGTAGAACGAAGTGAAAATTTTGGAAGTAGAGAGTTTGCTTATTCGTGTCATGCATACGCATATTTTATGAGTTCCTTCGTTTGGATGGTTGTTGGAAGTATAATGACTCGTTCCTTTCAAGCGGATAGCCGATTCAAACGGCGCAAGTGCAACGACCCGACCCGCCTTGCTCAGCTAAAAGACTCGTTTGAGGCAAAGGATTTCCAGACTTGGCCCTTCAGGAGTTCAGACTTAGACTTTCAAAGCTCGCTCGACCGAGGCGAATCATCGCTAACGTGGATGGCTACAATGAACTTGTCTTTGCTTAGCCAGCACACTTAAAATATGGACGATACATGCTAGTCGCTAGGTGAATCACCCCTTGCATGCTAATAAAAAATATAATGCACCTATCTAAGGGAATAATTTTATCTTGTATTGCTTGTGTTATAACATGTAAAAAAAAATTGGCTTATAACTTGGACCCTCGCATGCTACCTTTGCTTTGTGCAAGTAGACCCTGTTATGCCTCGAGTAGATCATTATGGACCCTTCATAATGTATTGTTTCACTCGTTTACACTGCACGCCTTACATTTTATGTCGCTCGATATGTCCATGTACGGTTGCACTCCTCGCACTACCCCTTAGACCGTGCCAACGTAAATGCTTATGTTTCATATAAATGCATGCTTGTCTGCTTACGTTGTAACTTGTACTCGTTGCCTCGATTCAATGCTTGTCACATAATTCATGCCACGACCCCGGTAACACTACCTCGTCTTGCATTCATCTAAGTTTCCCAGAAGACTATCGAATAGTCGTTCCGTACAAATATGAACCTAAAAGTATTCAGGACCGTTAGGTCGCCAAGGCAGTTCCTGAACCAGGAGATTTGTACCATATCAATAATCTAAGAATCACAGCTCGTGGAGCAATACTCGTCCCGTATCGAATTAAATGGCTCGGGGAGTCGATATATATTGTGAACAATCATGCCTTGAACTTGAACTTGTACCTGACAAGATCCTAACTTGAACTTGTACCTGATATATCCTGACTTTTTACTGTACCTGTTGTCACGACCCAATTTCGTAGAATCAATTGAGGCGTCCCCCGAGTCGTGATGCCGTGCGGGCCTGGGGTTGCACCCGCACAAGGCTAAAGTATTTTTTCATAGCAAGCACATATTCAGAGTACGCAGATAAATTGAAACACAGATTTGAAATGGAAAAGTTCTCTTTATTGATAATGAACATCTATTACAAACTCTTGAACGAGTTAGCTAATATGCCGAACGGCTTACAAAAGAGTTGACTCAAAATGAGATAGCAGTCCTGTACATTACATCCTTTTATAACTCAAAATGATAAAGACCTCCAGGCTGGAGGACGGCTTTGCCACGAAGCTGCATTTGTGTATGAAGAGTTGCAAGCTTCTGGCTTCAAAAGGCTTCAAAGGGGCGCGGTGAAGATGCGCCGACAGCTGGACTGGATCGGGAAGACGACTTCGGCTCCTCGCTCGGTTCGCCTTGGTACGGAGAACCTGTTTCAACGAGGGTCAGCATATCGAAACATGCTGGTGAAGGCGAGCTAGCCTGACTATACCAATCAACACGTTGTTTTAATGAAGCATCCATATTTGTGGGTTTCTATCTTGCCTTAGTTCATTTACAAGTAAGCAGCATATAGAATTTACTGAAATGAACTAGCCACCGTTCGGTGGATTTTACCTGACCGTCTGAATTACCTGCACAATACTTACCATGCCTTCCCTGCCACGAAGACACAAGTTAGTATGCAACAGGTTTAAATATACAAGAGATCACTGGCGTGATGCCACAATGGACAATAGTCACTGGCGGGAATGGTATGCAGCGAATGAACAAGGAGCGCTACATGCCACCCCGTCCAGCACAATGGACTATACAATAGAGTTCCGTCCGGACCGGATCGGTGCCAGTGCCCCAGCGACCGTCCGCAGGAACCAATGACCTTGTGCACAAGTTGTCCGTGATCGAACAATATGTTTACTTAGTTAACAGTTCATGCTTTTGAGGCAACAATAGTACAAGACAAGCAATCGTACAAGACAAGCAATAATTCATGATTTATTCCCAAGCGAACAAGCACGCAGTTAAGTATCCGTTCGTGAAGTTTATTGACAAGCATATATACCAAGTCTATTCTCTTTTATCTTGGTTTCTTTTATTATTACTTGGTATCGTTTGATCGGGTCAAAGGAGAATACAGATTATTAGATGTGAAGCTTGGAAGCAGGGCTAGCTAATCGGGTTGGTAGCCACTCACTTAGATTTTAGAAGGGAGAAGGAAAGAGGCGCTTCACGACTCCGTTCGCAAGCCGCCTACTGCTTGTTCACCTGCACACGAACAGCTCGATTAATACTTCTTCCTCTCTTTCCAATCTCGGAATAGAAGTGCAAGTCAATGAACGAAAACAATGAAAACCATCAAAACCGTTCAAGGAAAACAAGCAAATCCCAAAACCAACTCAAAGCACGAAAGCAACAAGCGACATCGAAAATCGAGGCAATAAAAGATAGCAGCGGAGAGGTCCCTCCTGACTCTGCCGCTAAGCCGATCCTTGGGGCGCGGTCCACTGAATATGGGAATCGATTCCGAAGAAACAAATCCATAACGAGAACGAGTTCTTAATTCAATCTATCCCGATCGAACGATACCGTCTTGTGTTTCTTAGCCGCGATCTCCGCACCGGGAGAACGGGGCGCTACACCTGTACCTGACAAGAGGTTTGAAAGATTAGAGACTTGCATGGTCACAGACAACTTGGTGCACAAGGGAGATCTTCGGATCTCATTCCGCGGACGGTCTCCGGGGCACCGGAGCCGATCCAACTGGTCGGAACCTCCTAACTGTAGTCGCCTACGTCGGGCGGGATGTGTGCAATACCCCATGTTCCTGTTTGCACACCATTCTGCCCTGAGACTACACCGTCCTCTATGGCGTCGTGCCAGTGACCTCATATCCATATAGACTTAAGTCATCCTCGCTTAGCGGCAATCCGCGTGCGAGTCATTGCATTGTGCCTAGTAATCTGGATCACCTGAACGAATATGAGTATAACACACTTATACATAATTGAACACTTGAACATCTTCTACAACACTTCTGGATAATCCGTGTAACTCGTGCACCTAAAATAGAACCTCGCTCATTACACTTGTTTTTGCTTATGTAATTGCCCCTAGATTTTATTATATATGCCCGTGCTTGGTTTAACTTGGTTTACCTTGGACAGGGAAGGATGAATGGTAAGTTGGTAAGTCTCGCCGTGTTACTCTTATATCGCACGGCGCACTGCCACACGAGTTAGGCTTGTACATTATGCCATAAAACTGATCCTAAGGCAAGAATAGAAAGATAACTTAATAGATGGTGCACAGAACCTTTATAACATGTTTAAATTTATCGAGCGGACGAGAAGCCTCCCCACCAGTGCATTCATGTACTGATAACCCACCAGATTGCTTGCAGGGTGCGGGAGAACCTCGTTCGGTGCGGAAATCCCTTTGTGTGTGCTAAGGCGTGGAGTCCGCTCTGGATCCTTGGAACGTTGCATCCGAAAATCAAGAACATATACAAGACATAATATTGAAACATCGCCTATGTATCATTCCAAAAATTGTAGCCACTTGGCACGCTTTTATTGTTTTGAGAGAGAGAGCTTGAGCGACTTGTAATCTCGGCCTAGCGCCGCTTGTAACACGTGTTCAATATCAATAAAGAGCTTATTTTACTTCTATACTTGTGTTATTCAATGCTTTCACTATTGGCGACTCTGTGAACTTGTTACCAATCATTTGTTCGTTTCTTATTCTGCTGCACTCGGACTATCTGTGCGACTATGTGGCTTAGACATCTTACCGTCTATTCGGATCATGGCCTTGCACAGGTGCAGCTTGTGCTCGTGCGACATCACGTCCAGATGGGAAAGATCGTCCCGCGGGAGAGCTGGCGCGGTGATACGTGCCTAGTAGGGACAGCCGATTACCTGCGGGAGATCGGGACATGACATATTGGTATCAAAGCATGGCTTACGCCTTTGGACTTTGTATCAATTTTCTCAGTTTTGAAAGCTCGTTCATGGGTTATGTGCATACACTCTCTCTCAATATCCCAATGGAATATTCCATACAATGAGTCTAAATACTTTCAAAAGTGCATGTGAATGATATGATTGCTTGTACAAAATTGTGACGCGAAGGCCTTTGTGCTGACCTGTGTTAGACTTTGTGGGAATAGACTCGTGCTAGGATTTGCAAGTTATATGCAAACCCGAATACCTATACGTGATTACCCAGCTGGTTAGTGTGCGGAATAGAATATCCTTCGGACGATTAGCTATGCACACAGCCTTTCGGCTAAGTTGTGTTGAGTATCACGCGCCAAGACCCTTTTGGTGCGAGCAAGTTTGCAAGCGAGATTGTGATATCATTCAGATAAGGATAAGTCGGACTTAGAATGACAACCGATAGAAACATTATCAGATTATCGCTAAGGCGAATATAGTAAATCGTGCTTGAATTTTAAAAAATAGCTCGAACGGTATTTCGTGTCGGCAGATACAAATCAAATATGGTTTACTTGGATGACTATCAACATGATATATACGAGACTAAGATTTATCAGGTGATGCTTAGGTATCGTGCAGTAATTCTAATGAACAACTTGGTGAATATACTAGCGGGCGATGCGAACACGATTGAGGATTTAATTAGGTGACTCGATTCTTGAGTGGTGTATGGATTATTTTGGAAATATTCAAACGAATTCATAGGTCTCGCACGATAGTTGATTTGAACGATTTAATAATGTCTTGAACAAGTGACAAGTCTTATATCAAATAGGGACTTAAGGTAATAAAATCGATAACTTGGTCAAGAAAACTTGGTAGAAACTTGATGGATTGTGCGAGCGATTTCAAATTGAATCAAACAGATTGAACTTGAGTAGAATATCGCTCGAATATAAGTTAGCCCGAGAATGAATATTGTGGTTCGATGAAAGAGATAAGCGATAACGGATTTGATCTGGAGTTTGGAAGAACGATCTTGAATCTAGTTCGAATGATAACTCTCGATAATCAGTCCCAGCGAGAATGATTATCCTGTGGGAGCGCCGGCGTGGTAATTTCATGTCCGGCGGGGATGATCGAACTCACAAAAACATCTTCGGTGATTATTCAAACGAACTCGATGAATGGAACATATCAAAAGTGGATAGACTTGGGCTTGAGTATTGAACTTAGTTGTTTGAGGAATGCTAGAAGATTATGGATTTATCGAACGGTAACATTGAAGTTAGATAATTTTGCTAGACGAATTATAATCACAGCATGAACGAACATAACTCGGTGGATAAAAATATATAACTTAGATGAAGCGAAGTAAAATAATAAGGTGTCTCGGTCATAACCATAACGTTCGACGTTCTTGTCTTGTGCGAGCGTAACTCCATGCCCGTACATGCGTCACGCCTGGATTAGGACGATTATCCAGTGGGAGCGTTGGCGTGGTGATCTCACGTCCAACGAGGATGATCGAACTTGCGGAAGACCGGAGCGTGACAACTGATGGATCGTCTTGAATAGTGGTTCGACATGATAAGACGAGTTTGAGAATGCAAGTGAATCAGAAGTGTTTCTTAGATGAGTTAGTCTAGAACCTAGAGTAAGTCACGCTTGATGGTTTCGTAAACAGATACATGAATCTTGTTGGACGACTTAGAGTTTATGATTGAGATAAAAGATTTAGAATTGAATCATGGCTTGGTGGTCTAGACTTAGAATGAATACATGGGTTCTATCAAATATGTTTGAAGGAGATAGACTATGTGAATTTCTAGGCTTGTCATGCCTCTTGGATATATCATGGATTTGACTGAATGGACTCGAACCCTGTACAAACGAACGTGTTAATGTGAGTAAGATAATATGTGCTCGATGTTTAAAAAACTGAGTAAAACGAGCTTGGATAGAGTATCCCGTGCAAATGAACAAAACTTTGACCTTAGGAATTCGGGCGAGCATCGTGCGACAAATTTGCACGATGAATCGTGTGCTTGAACTTGTACCTATGATCTTGTGAGCTGACCTAGTAATTAGGCAGACGCCCCTGTGTCGAATGAAAGAACTTGTGTGACCGACCTTAGTATATTGCTTGAGCAAGCCATAGAACTGGAGTAGCAAGACTTGGAATTAAACTTGGAACGGTAAGTATGTGCTATGTTTGACACAAACGAAATGTAAGATAGGACATGGACGCTAGTCGGTTGATCGAATAGGTCGTGTTTAACGGTAGTGCAATACTTGATATTTGGTTGGAATTGAAATGACTTAAAATTTTATTGACCCTGTTGGAGGTATCATCGTGATTCCTATCCAATTCGAATTTGGATCTTGATATGACGAGAACCCTTGAAATTTTTGCAAGTAGCTTGTCCGAATTCACTATAGCTAAGTTTGGTTGAATGCATATGTTTGAGGGACGCCTTGAACGTGTGCACGATCCAAGACTCAATGATATGTTGAACTCGAGTGCAAAGACTTCGCTATCGCTAAGTTTGTTGACATGCATATGTTTGAGGGACGCTTTGAATATGTATACGATCCAGACTCGTGATATGCTGATCCCGAATGCTAGTGCAAGTGAATATGTTAGATTCGCTTGGACGAGTATAAATACTTGGATAAATTTGCCTCAGCCATATACCGTCATTCAAGATGGATCATACCGTACCCCGCATTAAGCGATATATGTTCCGCGCTAAGGCAGTTGAGACCGAGTCAGATCTTGGATTGAATGATAGAGTCATTCAATGAGACCGACCAAGCACACACGCGACACCAATTGTTATACTTGAGATAGATTCGATAGTGCGATAGAACGGTTTGCACTCAGGAAGTCTCGAGGACGAGATTTTTTTCTGAGTGGTGTATAATGTAACGACCCGTTCTGTTCAAGCGGACAGCCGATTCAAACGACACAAGTGCAACGACCCGACCCGCCTTACTCAGCGAGAAGACTAGTTTGAGGTAAAGGATTTCCAGACTTGGCCCTTCAGGAGTTCAGACTTAGACTTTCAAAGGCTCGTTCGGAGTATCGTTCGACCTAGGCGAATCATCGCTAAGGTCGGTGGCTACGATAAACTTGCCTTTTCTTAGCCAGCACACTTAAAATATGGACGATACATGCTAGTCGCTAGGTGAATCACCACTTGAATGCTTATAAAGAATACAACGCACCTAGCTAAGGGAATAATCCCATCTTGTATTGCTTGTGTTAGAACATGTAAATAAAATTTGGCTTATAACTTGGACCCTCGCATGCTACCTTTGCTTTGTGCAAGTAGACCCTGCTATGCCTCGAGTAGATCAGTATGGACCCTTCGTAATACACTGTCTCACTTGTTTACACTTCATGCCTTACATTTTATGTCGCTTGATATGTCCATGTACGGTTGCACTCTTCGCATTACCCCTTAGACCGTGCTAACGTAAATGCTTAGGTTTCATATAAATGCATGCTTGCCTGCTTACGTTGTAACTTGTACTCGTTGCCTCGATTCAATGCTTGTCACATAATTTATGCCACGACCCTAGTAACACTACCTTGTCTTGCATTCATCTAAGTTCCCCGGAAGACTATCGAATAGTCGTTCCGTACAACTATGAACCTGAAAGTATTCAGGACCGTTAGATTGCCCAGGCAGTTCCCAAACCAAGGGATTTGCACTATATCAATAATCCAAGAATCACAGCTCGTGGAGCAATACTCGTCCCGTACTGAATTAAATTGCTCGGGGAGTCGATATATATATATTGTGAACAATCCTGCCTTGAACTTGAACCTGTACCTGACAAGATCCTGACTCAAACTTGTACCTGATATATTCTGACTTGTTCTTGTACATGTACCTGATAAGAGGCCCGGAAGATTAGAGACTTGCATGGTTACGGACAACTTGGTGCACAAGGAAGATATTCGGATCTTGTTTCACGGACGGTCTCCGGGGCACCGAAGCCGATCCGACCGGTCGGAACCTACTGACTGTAGTCGCCTGCGTCGGGCGGGATGCGTGCAATGCCCCATGTTCCTGCTTGCACACCATTCTGCCCTGAGACTACACCGTCCTCTATGGCGTCGTGCCAGTCACCTCTTGTTCATATAGACTAAGTCATCATCGCTTAGCGGCAATCCGCGTACGAGTCATTGCATCGTGCCTAGTAATCTGGATCACCTTAACAGATATGAGTATAACACACTTATACATAATTGAACACTTGAACATCTTTTGCAACACTTCTGGATAATCCGTGTAACTCGTGCACCAGAAATAGAATCTCGCTCATTACACTTGTGTTTACTTATGTAATTGCCCCTGGATTTTATTATATATGCTCATACTTGGTTTTACTTGGTTTACCTTGGACAGAGAAGGACGAATGGTAAGTTGGTAAGTCTCGCCGTGTTACTCTTATATCGCACGACGCACTGCCACACGAGTTAGGCTTGTACATTATGCCATGAAACTGATCCTAAGGCAAGAATAGAAAGATAATTTAATAGATGGTGCACAGAACCTTTATAACGTGTTTGGATTTGTCGAGCGGGCGAGAAGCCTCCCCACCGATGCATTCATGTACTGATAACCCACCAGATTGCTTGCAGGGTGCGGAAGAACCTCGTTCGGTGCGAAAACTCCTTCGTGCGTGCTAAGGCGTGGAGTCCGCTCTGGAGCTTTGGAACGTTGCGTCCAGAACTCAAGCACATATACAAGACATAATGTTGGAACATCGCCTATGTATCATTCCACAAATTGTAGCCACTTGGCACACTTTTATTGTTTTGAGAGAGAGGGTTTGAGCGACTTGTAATCTCGGCCTAGCGCCGCTTGTATCACTTGTTCAATATCAATAAAGAGCTTATTTTACTTCCATACTTGTGTTATTCAATGCTTCCACTATTGACGACTCTATGAACTTGTTACCAATCGCCTGCGCGTTTCTTATTCCCCTGCACTCGGACTATCTGTGCGACTATGTGGCTTAGATATCTTACCGCCTGTTCGGATCATGGCCTTGCACGGACGCAGCTTGTGCTCGTGCGGCATCACGTCCAGATGGAAAAGATCGTCTCGCGGGAGCGTTGGCGCGGTGATACACGCCTAGCGGAGACGACTGATTACCTGCGGGAGATCGAGACGTGACAAGAAGTGAGTTGGAAAGTTAACTTTTTGCAATTCCTTTGTTTGGATGGTTGTTGGAAGTGGTAGTTGAGAAGTGATATTATTGTCCACTTTTGAATATGGTGAAGTTACCCCAACTACTATTATTCAATACTATTATTAGTATTTTGTATGGATTAAAATAATAATAATAATAATAATAATAATAATAATAATAATTAATTATTATTATTATTGTTATTATTAAAAAATAATAATAATAATAATTTATTATTATTATTATTATTGTTATTAATAATAATAATAATAATAATATTAATAATAATAATAATTATTATTATTATTATCGGTTATTATTATTATTACTATTAGTATTATTATAATAATAATAATTATTATTATTATTTGTTTTGTATGGATTAAAAATTTAAGTATTAAATATTATAATAATTAAATAATATAGATTAAGTATTATTATTATAATTAAACTTTGATATAAATATTATACTAATTAACAACTTTAATATAAATATTACACAATTTTTTTTTTAAGAATGAAAGGAATTCTTATGATCTGGTGCGGTCGAGAACAAATATGTTATCCAATATTCGGTCCTATATTTCTATTCCTTCTCTTTTTTTTTTCTTATCTATTCTACTATATAATGCCAAAACTAGGCTTCACCGTGAAAAAATTTTGTTCCAAAAATACCCTTCAACATATTTCTATTCTACTATATAATGCCAAAACTAGGCTTCACCGTGAAAAAATTTTGTTCCAAAAATACCCTTCAACATATCTATTCTACTATATAATGCCAAAACTAGGCTTCACCGTGAAAAAATTTTGTTTCAAAAATACCCTTCAACATATTTAGTAATAAAAAAGAATACCTACAATAAATTCCACTGACAACTATTTAAGAGATGCAATAATGATAATCATTTACGAAAATCAAAGGGTTCATGCTACTTGCTAAGTCTTTTAAAATGTTACCAAAGAATTCGAAGGGTTGAACTATTAACCTATATAATTAAAAGCAATAGAAATAAACTAACTCATCAACATCATTCACTCTA
Source organism: Iris macrosiphon (assembly GCA_036927795.1). Classification (NCBI taxonomy): domain Eukaryota; kingdom Viridiplantae; phylum Streptophyta; class Magnoliopsida; order Asparagales; family Iridaceae; genus Iris; species Iris macrosiphon. The sequence continues at coordinate 177,343,329 of JAYESA010000002.1, read as the reverse complement.
ATATACGTGCAAAGTACGTGCATATATACTATTTTTTTTAATACGAATTGAAACTCACGTGTAATAAAAAAAGAACATAATATGTGACGGAATATGCAGACCAGCTGATTTGCTTCCGGTGCAGTCACCAGGTCGGGTCCCACGGCACGCTGGACGAAGCCGTGGGGGAGGCGGCGCCCGGGGGTTCACTTCTCTCCCCCACATCCTGAGAAATATTTTAGGAAGTAAGAGCATCTCCAACGCTATTGTCTTGTTAAGGCAATTTATTCCTATGTGGCAAGAGCCCCAAGACATTGTTTGGTTGATGTGGCAAGAGCCCGTACCCCCTTTGAACCCAAACCCAAGTGAGCATCTTCAACGCTATTGCCATTACAAGAAAACGGAGAAGAGAGAGAAGACTTAAAAAAAAGCTGGAAAAGAAAACAAGCAAGAGAGAAAGGGGAGCCGCTCACCTAGGGTTCCGGTGGCGGAGACGATGGGAAAATGAAGGAGATCTGCAGTCGCGGTCACCGGAGTCGTTCACCACGAGACGCAGCGTCGCGGAGTTGGACCGGCGGAGTCGAGATCTGACAGCGCCTAGCACGGCGGAACCGTCAACTCGCGGCCCTCGGGAAAAGCGGGGTCGCTGGCTAGAACGAGGCGAACGGAGATCTGAACCAGCCGCGTGGAGGAGCGTCCAGGCGGCGCAGATTGGAGTCAACGGCGGAGGAGACCATGCGGGCGAGGACGGACTCGGAGTCCGCGGCGCGGGGGAGGGAGTCGAACGTGGCGGAAGAAGCGCTGTTGTTGAGGAGGTCGGTGGGTTTGATGCCGGACTTCTGGACTATGATTTTGACGAGCTTGGGAGGAGGTAGCCGCGGATCGCCGGAGTGCCAGGCTGGCACCAACAGCCATTGTGAAGTTGGTTGTCTAGATCTAGACAACCAACTTCACATTCTACTTGCCATGTAATTGCCATGTCAACTCCACATTGAATCCCACATTTGCATTGGAGATGGGCTTTTGAAATCATTCCTATGTGACGACCATTTTTTCCAAAGCCACGCGAGTTGGAGATGCTCTAAATGTACTGTAACTCAACATGCTGCAATTGTCACTTTTACACTTTCAAAGAGTTCGATCGAAACCCCTCCCAAATAAACCCCCCTCTCCTCCCTTTCTATGTCTAAAATTCTCTCTAGCTCTCTCTGCCCTGCAGATCCGCGACTGCGAGCTAGGGTTTCCGGAGGCGCTGCTGACCTGGAGCGCGATTGGGTGTTTGTTGACGAGATCACTGCGCTCGAGGAGGTCTTGGGAGGTCCGGCGACGATGGAACTCCGAGCTCGAGGTCCGGCGACGATGGAACTCCACCGCTCGCCTCAAGTCCTGGACTTAAACAGGTCAGTGACAAAGTCTCTCTCTCTCTCTCTCTCTCTCTCTCTCTCTCTCTCTATATATATATATATATATATATATATATATATATATATATATATATATATATACCATTTTCAAGAACTTAATTTTAGGGTTTTACTGATCTTGATTCGATCTGGTGTTTTGCTTTTTTTTTTTTGCCAATCTCTTGTCTGCTTCATCCGCTTCTACCAAACTCTCCCCTTTTATTTTCACGCTATTTTTGCATCCATGGCCGAGGGGCAAAAGCCCACTACTGGGAACGGAGCCGAGGGGCAGGTCGAATCTAAGGAAGATGAAGACCGCTCATCGGAGCTCATGCCAATAGAAGATTACAATCATATGAAGACCGTCGACCGAGACGAGCCCGCGGTGTCGACCGAGTCGTGCCCGAGTTGTCGACCGAGACGTGCCTGAGTTGTCGACTGCGACAAGACCAAGGTGTTGACCACGACGACCCTGTACCATAGAATTGACAGGCCTGCCCATCGAGCAAGCCATAGGGAAGCATCTGCTTGACTCTTCCGCGGATGCAGTCAGGAGGATGCTTCTCTCACTATCGTTCTTGTTTTCACGTGACATTCTTTGTTAGTTTAGCCACTTCTTGATTGTTTTTGCGTAACATTCTTGATGTTTAGGAAGAGAGGAGAAAAATGTTGAATTTCAGATGAAAACTCATGTCCCTCGAAGATATGATGATCTGGTTATCTTGAATGTGAATGCTTGTGCTAGCTGCGATATCAATGAAAATGTTGTTGGAGTGTGCTTTGTGGCACACGATATGACTGTTCAGAAGATGGTGATGGATAAGTTTACCAGAATGGAAGGAGACTACAAGGCATAGTACTGAGTCCAAACCCATTGATCCCTCCCATCTTTGGTGCAGATGAGTTTGGCTGGTGTTCCGAGTGGAATCCTGCAATGGCCAAATTGTCGGGATGGCAGAGAGATGAAGTGGTAGAGAAGATGCTACTGGGTGAGGTTTTCGGTACGAATATGGCATGCTGTAAGATGAAGAACCAAGATGCATTTGTGAACCTTAGGATTGTAATCAGCAATGCCATGACTGGTCAGGAGACTGAGAAGTCCCAGTTCCGTCTCTGTGTGGAGTGCCTACTGTCTGTGAGTAAGAAAGTGGATCGGGAGGGTGTTGTCATCGGTGTCTTCACATTCCTAGTCATGAGCTGCAGAATATAATCAAGGTGCAGCAGCTATCACCAGAAACAGAGACGAAGGGATTGAAGGTTTTGGGAAATTTGAGGCGTGCAATTAGGAATCCTCTTTCTGGTATCATGTATTCAAAGAAACTGTTGAAGGGCACTGATTTGGATGACGAACAGAAACGGCTTCTGAGTATTTCAGCTAAGTGTCAACTGCAGCTTAATCGAGTTCTTGATGATTTGGACTTGGATAACATTATGGAGAGGTACTACTACTGAAACTACCAATAGAAGAACAAACTCATTTATTTCCTTCCAATTTGATCCTTTGAATATCTATGATAGTTCATAAATTTGATAGAATCATGTAGCTTGCAGTGATATTTTCTAAGATATTTCAGTCTTTGATGATGTTTTCAAGTAGGATTTATTCTAAAATCATGATCTAATATGTTTTTGTCAACTACCTTCACTTCTTTGGAGCTGGAAATGGTTGAGTTTGTTTTTCAAGATGTGATGGTTGCTGCTGTCAGTCTAAGTAATGATAGCCAGCACAGGAAAGGGAATTAGAGTGGTTTATGACTTATCTGTAGGATTCATGAGTGAAGGTCTTTACGGATATGCTGGTTTTAGGCCAATGAATATCTTCTCTACAAATTTAGAAGTAGCCCCATATAAAAATCGATTCTTGTTACAGCTCATACTTCTTTTTGGCTTTCTTTTTGAATATTTTATTTTTAGAGCTCATAAAAATCGATTCATGTTAGGCCAATGAATATTTTCTTTTTCTTTTTGATAGTGTGCTTTTAAATCTATTAAGTCATTTTCTATATCTTTCTGACCAAACACTATCTTTTATGAATGCGAACCTTTTCTTATATCGTTGATATTATTTGTATTTCTATTACACTTCTATTTTGTTTTCATTCTATTGATTATGAAATTTGTTGCAGGATAATACAAGTATAGAAAAAAAAGAATTCCTCTGGGGTAATTGTTTATATGAGACTTCTACTTCTAATAAAGAACTGTTTGTTCAACATGAGCTTGTACCTTATAGTGTAGTTCTTATTGGATATAATCTTTGGGATTCTGCCTTCATAATGGTGTAGTTGAGTTTGATATTGGTGTATTTGTCCAAGTCAAATAAACAGTTCATGCTTTATGCTTTCTGATGCCCAGGAAGATTGCATCATTGAATCAAAATTGAATCATAGCAACTGTATCAAGCTAGAAGTGGGACCAGGACTGCCAGCAATTTTTTTGATTCTTTTGTGTGTTGGCAACTGTGACTCCTGCAGTGGCCTTCGTTGAGATAAAACTGCACAACCTTCTCTTGTGTTATCTTGCCGCGGCATGTACAAAATTTCCAGTATTGCTTACTATTTCTTTGATTTCTTAAAATCCTTAGAAGGTTTTCCCTGTACATCATGGCGCTGATTAATGGAAACTGGTGGTGCAATTAAGGATTTTCTTCATCTCATGTGAAACTTTGTAGTTGAAAAAACAAATTATTCTCAAATTATGTTTATATTAAACTATTATAGTTTGATACTATCTTAAATTATTTAACCGCACCATTAAAAACATTAAGCTGGAACTCCTCAAACTAATTTCTAAGGACCAGGTCAGAATTTCTTTATTGTAGTTTTAGGCAAATCCAGACCCTGGTGGTTATACTGTTTTTATGGAAATATTTTCATCGTACATGAAGTGATGATGCTAGTTGATATGATTTTATCATTGCCAGAGGTTCGTTTCTTTCAATCAATAGGCATATGATGACCATTATTAAATGGTTCTATCATTTTTCTTTGATTTACTTCAATTTTTAATAAATAGTGTTGGATATGCAGTAAGCAATGACTTTTGAAGAGAATAAAATGACTCTTTTGGGGGCAAAATGTTCAGGAATTTCTTTTGCTCTTCTTGGGTATGGATATTATTTTTTATTTTTGTTTGAAATAACATCTAGACATTCAATAATTGGATCCTTTTTTGTTCAGTTTTCTACTCTATACAGTTGTAGTCTTTTGTCTGCTATAATTAAATTTTTTTGTTTAATATGCAGGAATAAAAGGTGATGCCAAAGCAGAGCAAAAGTGAGAAAAAAGAGTTGTAAATCTATGTTGAAGCTTGGAATGAAACCAATCTCTGGTGTCAGTCGTGTCACAGTGAAGAAAAGCAAGAATGTTAGTTCAACACACTTATTTGTTGAATTTTAAACTATTGGAAGTGGACACTTTTTTCTTACTAAATATTATCATGTCATCCTTTACAAATGTGTCTTATGAGTAGATGGTGTATCTATGATGCTACTGAAGTTGCTGGAAAGAATGTGTTGCCAACCTCATCAGTTGTGACTACTGGACTTGTATTCCAAAGGTGCGATCTAAACTCTATATTTTCGTTCTTTATCTTCTTAGTTTGGTAATTCTCGTCAGAAATTATAACATGATAATATATTAGTTAAAGTAGCTATTAGAACTAGTAGTAGACCTAGGCAACTTGGATTGTGGTCATAAGAAAGCAGATAATATTTACTTACGGAGCATAATGCAAGAAGAGAGTTTCTAATAGTCGACCACAAAAATTTGGAATAAAGGCTTCATTGTTGTTGTTAATTGTTATCGATGGGTTTATATTAGCAATTTAATAAAGATAATCAACTTGCTACTTACAATATATTCATAATTTGGCTACATTATTTATACTTATCATGTTATTTTATATTTTCCCCTTTACTCATTGTACATATTCAGATAAGATGATGCAACCATTTAGATGGCAGGAACAAAATTTAGGCTCTCAAACTTGTGTATGTTAGCTATATGGCTACTTGTTTACTTCAGTCATGGCATCTGTATTTACTCCAGGGTGGTGGTGTTAGTTCTTGTAATATATTGACGGTCTTTTATGGCACTGCGTTCCTCTACGATGAATTACTAGGGTTTTCTCTCGATAGAATCAATAAGCAAAATATGTGCACTATTAACTTTGTTTTGATCAGGTACGGTGGCTGAGGCCACAACTGAGGACCTCAATGAAACAGGCCATGCTATTGGGACTGCATATAAGGTCCAAAAAGCTATTGACCCGAGATTTCCCTAAAACTCTACGATCCTCAAGGTTAGCTGCAAAGGCTGCAGCAGGTGAGGATCCATATCAGTTGATATTTTCTTAAATTTCTACAGTATTTTTAGTCTTTTAAACTATTATTAGAAGCTTGTAGTTTCTAACTATTGATTAGGGTGTGAATATTGTATTATCTCTATGAATTTGAGATCTCTTTCTCTATACACGTGTATGTGCCTGCATCTCTTTTTATAGTTCATTTAGACTTTGGTTCTTTCTAATAATTGTCCAACTACTTAAACTAGTCACATCCATGTTCAATTTTTGCAGATCCATCTTGATGAACTGCCTTTTAAGCATATAGAAAATGAGGGGTTCTAGCACTGTTTTAGTGCAGTGCAACAATTGTTTAGCTTATCATATCATGCCACTGTTGTTGGGGACCTCTACAGTTGTTATTCAAATGAAAGACAAACTAATATTTTTTCTTACCTGTAATCGCAAGCCATTTTATGTTCCCTAATGTGCTTTCATGTAATGTAGAACACGCATTCCTGGATTACATTCAGGTAACCATAGTGTGGACATGTGGGTAAGAATGAGGATGATGTATGGGGCTGACAATGAACTCCTAACCAATATATTGAAGAAGCATGTTATAGCAGTTTTTGTTTTCTTGTTTAAAGGAATGGCCTTTTTCTTTAACCTAACATCAACTGGTTATGTTATATTTTTTTTAACAGAAAGAAGCCCTCCGTTCGAGGAGGTAATACAGTCTGGTTTTGTTCCTCGTTTCAAGGAGTTCCTCGCGAGGGAATTATGAGTTCAATTGTTTCTCTTTATATTCTTCAGGGCTACTTTTGTCCTCAACTTCAGGGCTACAACGAAGGTGTCTAGTCCTCCTAGGTAGACATGCGGAGCATGCCCAAGTATATAATAGCTCGACCCTTGCAATGCAATCCTCTCTGGGGTTTTGGTACACGTGGATCTTCTAGGGGATGGACTACGTTTGGACCTAGAGCAGATCCCGCAATAGGAGTTCTATTCAAGGGCTGGGGTATATCCTGCTACCAAAACTTGGAGCTTTGTTACTAATTTGATGGTTACTTCAGATAAGGAGGCTGAGGTTCTTGAAGACGAGGAAAATAAAGTGGAAAGGCAATAAAGGGTTCGGCAAATGACTATGTTGAATGAAAAACTTATGTAGCTTCCTATGTTAGGTGGGGTTTGTAGTAGTTACCTTCTACGAGTTGAGGGTTGAAAGTGTGTGGGTGGTGGCCATTTCAGTCATATATATATATATAGCTTCCTAGATGGAATTTAGTTTAGGAATCTTACGAAAGCAGGGAACATACGTGGTTTCTCTTCCAAACTTCTCTTTAAAAAAATTTAAGTCGCCCATGTAAAAAACAAATCTATATATTTCTTAAAAAAAGTCATATCTATCAATTTCTTAAAAATTTTAAATCTCCTTTAAAACATAAATCTATTTCTATCTTAAACATAAATCTATATATTTCTTAAAAGTCGCCCATTTACACTTCTTAAGTACGCATTAGACTCGTTTTCACGCGGGTTATAGTATGGGAGTTGCATGGACGCGCGTGGGTACGCACGAGTGCAAGTACCCAACTGCATGGGGTCGCACGACCTTCCACGCGGAACATCAAAGACACTGTGTGTCATGTCCCGACTCCGCCGAGTCGCTAAGTCACCACTGGGCGTGATGTCATACAAGTCTAAGGTGCAGTAGTATTATGCAAGAACGTGTATTTTTTATAATCTCTTTGAGCACAGGCTGAAATCACATTTGCAACAGTTGTAAGCCCCTATCAATCCGGGTTATTACATGGCATTATGGCGCGCCCTATCAATCCGGGTTGTAAGCCCAATTAAAGGTCCCACAATGCCTCGTGCCCTATATAATTTTTTCCTAGGTCAGTTCTGTCACGCCCCAAACTCCCGCAAGCCCAAATGCTCCCGCTGAACGTGAAATCACCACGTTGCAGCTCTCCCGCGGGACAATCGTTCTCTTCGGGACGTGATGCCGTACGAGCCTGGAGTTGCGCTCGTACAAGGCGATGTTATTAAACACGAAAGTTATCATCGAAACAACCAAGTTACAGCGGAAGCCATTTGTGTACCAAGCACACATCAGAGTATACGCAGCGAAGCTCACGATAGGGTCCAAAAGCGATGCCCCGAGGCAAGGCCACAAAGGCGATGCCACGAAGACGATGCAATAACTCTTGCTCTTTTCTCTAGCCCACAAAGGTACTTACAGTTCATACATCTTGTCCCGTATATCCAAACAGCGCCACTATGCCTGTGTACCTGAAATATTGCCCACAAACGTGGGTCAGTACACAACCGTACTGGTGAGCGGGGTAACCCACTCGTCTAAGCCGATACTAAGTAAAATAGTGAATGCACACAGTTAAATGGTGATCTTTCTAGTTGAATCCTAGATTCGTTTCATGGCATATGGATGACATGTTAAGGAAAGCTGTAAAGCAGTTTACGCATGCTAGCATTCAATCTCAAACCAAACGACAAGCAGTTTATATTTATAGCCGACCCGTCTAACACAATGCCATCGCTTAGCACGATAACATATCGAACCATCAGTCTCGCCTCAGTATCCATCCCAAAACCAATGTTTATATTTCCATCTCGAATGCATACTCTTGCCGAGGCAAGGTAGCCGCGCCTACACGAAAGCCAAACCAACAAAAGAAAAACATACCATCTCTTATCTATATGAAGTCACTGGCTAAGCCATACAGGACATATTCCAAGCATTACGGCGCGCCCTATCAGCCCGGGATGCAAGCCCCGCTGGAGGTCCCACAATGCATCGTGACTAGCACGAATCAAATATTTCCCTCCGGATCGAAACGGCTCCAGTGCCCCGGATAAATACCGTTCCGAGGAAATGCCAAACTTGTGCACAAGTTGTCCGTGACTATGCAAACACAAGTAGGTATGACGAGAGGATCGAACATTCTCGCCCCACCAAGCGATCCTAGACTCGTTCAGCCGATATCCAACCGAAATATCCATAACCATTCTTCCAACATATCCAACCAACATATCCAACCAAGGATTCCAAAACCCAAGATATCCAACCAAAGAATCCAAATCCGAACCTGAAACCATAGCCCAAGGCACCAAAATATCCAGTGTTTCACATTGCCGCTTTACAGCAATGTATTCCGAATTGGTGCAACACCCATGCTCAAAGCAATACCCATGGCACAATGCCGTTTCAGTGGCACAATGTCCCATTCGTGGCACCATGCCCCATCAAGCGGAACCATACCTCGCCGATGCAGTTGTTCGGTTTCGAACCACAACTGCTCGCTTTGCAAGACAAAGCGACTCAGTGATACTCGCGCACGGATGCACGTTCGCTCGCCCACATTCCCGATATTCCCATTGCCTCATAGCCTCAATGTATCATTCCAACCATCCAAGTATAATCAATCCCAAGTATCCAACCGACTGCCTCAAATGAAATATTCCAACTATCGTTCCAACTATCCAACGCATAAATCAAAATCAAGCCCCAATCCTACCAAGCCAACGACATCCACTCTATGCACGCCTCAGTGTAGTGAATCCCGATGTTTCAGCCCAAGTGTTCAAGCCTTTTACGTGTTTTCCATATTATTAGGCATGAAGGAGTAGAGGAGAAGGGAAAGAGCCCACTCACAATGATTGATCCCGTTAGGCATCCTGTCCTGCCGATACGGCCAATCCCTTGAACCCGTGGTCCGATGCAAGCGCGATCTACTCAACTGGTATGACCGTGCGAGCAGGCCGTGCTCTCCAAATCATCCGACCGATCGGATTAAGGAAGACGGCATTATCGCTTCCATCCAGCTATTCAGTACTGTTCTGAACGAACACCTGATTTCCATCGAACCCGCTAGCCATCTGCACATTAAAACCAACTCGATTAATCCTTCTTCCCAAAATCCAACATTTCAATTGTAACCAGCATTTGATTCATTCAGTCCGACTCAGCGTAACGCTCCGAGCGGTTGCGGGGCGTTACATAATATACCACTTAGAATCAGGTTCGTCCACGAACCGTGCTGGTACCCATTCCTTACTAGTAATGCCACAATCCAATTCATGGATCTGCTCTATGCAACTCACAATATCACGAATCTGACTCCGCATCTCGTTCTTTTGAACGCTCGTACAAATTTCACGAATTTCCACATCCTCCTTGCAGCTCAATACGAATTCTTCGTATCGCTTAGTTTTGGATCCGTGCACATATTTAAGGCGTCCCTAAAATACATGCATTTCAGCCGAGCTTTGCGATAGCAAATTTGAACAAGTTACAAGGGTATCTTTATGTTCGAGGCGTCCATTTGCTTTGCTTCCAATCGAATCAATCCCGATTTCCATTCCAACATTTCGATTGAGCACTATTCTCAACTATGAAGATTTTCCACCGACTCAATGAGTTCGTGTTACAACTCAATCCATCTCACTATTTCTGAAATCAGTACTAGCAACATCTCAAAATATATCTCATGCGCCGAACGATTATCTCAACTGATCTACCCAAGCTAGGCGACTTACCCAAATATCCAACAATTTGCTTAGATCAGCACAGCCAAACACTTCTTCCTCAATCTCAATACCTCGCTGGGTGAACATCTATATTGAGGTTCGTGTGATCCACGAAGATCTCGCCGCCACGCCAAAGGGATAGTGTCGCCACAATTTCAACGTGGACACTCTCCACAATTCTTAGGTTGCGCATGGAATAGTTCTTCGCGCTGCTTCCACTGCCTCGAAGCATAGAATATCACCTTTGCCTTCCGAACGAGCACGCTTCCCAGACTAAGTTCCGACATCTTGTAAATCTGAGGCAAATCTGTCCCTTCCAGTATTCGCAAGGATTTGATCTGAACGAGCCGCTTCTTTAACTTCACGAGCTAGTTTCACAGTCGTCAATTCATATGAATGCTATTCCCTTCCAGGGCACGATGAGTCAGAGGCGATGCCATCGATAAAAATCTGCGACTCTGAATCTCATCAGTTGACTAGGCTACTTCCACCATCGCTTCGATCTTCCGGCTGCATCTTCAGCTGAAGACTATCCCAAGGGTTTCTCAAAATCCAACACTCAGTCAGTAAGCCAAATCTCATTGCTCACATCTTCCCTCGACGCATTCCCAAATACGCCGCCTCAAGGGTCGTTCTATGGGTCTACCATATTCACATCCGTTTCAGCAGACAAGTCGCCTAGGGTCAGCTGTCCCGAAGCTACGCTTGACAATTGTAATCGTCACAATGGACAGTTACTATAAACCATGTTATATCTCATCTGCAAATCCGAATCAAAAATCTAACCATCCATCCGAGCGAAGTTTCCGAATCCGAGAACCGCGCTCGTTGAAACCGTCTTCTATCAATCCGCCGTTCTGCCCTGAATCCATCAAATTTTCGAATTGCATGTTCGATTCTCGCATGTCCAACTTACTCGAGCAGCACAGTGATTTGTTCCGACGTTGCTCCCCCATCTAGCTATCTTTTAAAAGTCAATCCGTCACAATCTTTTGCCTTCCGTTGTTGCCACAATCCGTCCACGTCTTACAGAGAATCCGTCTACCATTGTTGCACCATCTTGCCCAAAATTGTATTTCAGCTAAACCTGAGTCGACTTCTCGAGCAACAATATCCAAAAATCTTCCGAGTTTGTGTGAATCCATCTTATTGTTCCTCCAAACCAAATCGTGTTTCATTACTCAACCAACAGCTCAAATATATTTCCCAAAATCGTAGTCCGTGCTCGATATCATTCCGATAATCCCATCACTTGCTCAAAGGCAACTCAGTTGTTTCGTTCCGATTCCGTCCATCACTTAAGCCTAACGATGCTTTCATTTGCGTCAGTCCGTTCTCGATATACTCAACTCAATATTCACTTGTTTCATTTTCATTCTTCCTAACTCAGCCGACGTGCAACAACCAACTTGTATTCCCAAATATCCGAGTCCGTTCAGGAAATTTTCATAGATGTCCAACCAAAATATTTTCCAATGCCTTGCTCACAATGTGGTATCCCATATACCACTCCGAATCGAGTCATTACTCGCATTACGATTTCCTTGCACGAATCCAAGATTCGTTCGAACCATCCCTTATGTGTGATCATGCCTTTCCCAATTCGAGTTTGACACAAAACTCAGGCAATGCTTGAATTAGCCAACTATTTCCATCAATCCTGCGATGCGACTCATTGTCTTATCCCATTCTCAATACTTCCAGCTATTCTCAAACCGATTGCTACTTTCGCTACACGAGCAACTCGTGCAACGATCGTCTTCCAAGTATTCCAACCCATCACCCAACGGTTCCACACTTTTGTTATTCGAGCAACTCGTCCAAACTATTCTGATATTTCCAAGCCAAACTCAAACTTGCTCAACCGATGCGCCACAGCCGAAATTCCAACTTCTATCCAACACAATCGCTAGACGAGCAACTCGTGCTAGGATTTATTCTCATCGAATGTTTCTACTCAAAACATGCCGCATAGCCAAATCTCGCTAGCCAACCAACTGATCCATTGAGGCAATCAGAATCTCCCTGAACGATAAGCCAAGCCAACCCAACAAAAGTCCACACTTGTTGCACAAATGCAACAACGCCAACCAACTTGCTGCACGAATGCAACAACGACTAACGAGGCTAAGCGATCCTACGAAAACCAACCAAGGCAACCCAACCAACAATGAAATGCAGCTACAACCAGCAATAAATAGACTTATTGCATGAAACATCCGATGCGGCACTGAGTAGAGTCAAGAGCTAGACGACACGCGGAAGCGATTTAGAGTTTGTGATGAAGCGAAGGACCAAGTCCGAAGAAATGAACCGGGTGCTCTGATACCAATCTGTCACGTCCCAAACTCCCGCAAGCCCAAATGCCCCCGCTGAACGTGAAATCACCACGTTGCAGCTCTCCCGCGGGACAATCGTTCTCTTCGGGACGTGATGCCGTACGAGCCTGGAGTTGCGCTCGTACAAGGCGATGTTATTAAACACGAAAGTTATCATCGAAACAACCAAGTTACAGCGGAAGCCATTTGTGTACCAAGCACACATCAGAGTATACGCAGCGAAGCTCACGATAGGGTCCAAAAGCGATGCCCCGAGGCAAGGCCACAAAGGCGATGCCACGAAGACGATGCAATAACTCTTGCTCTTTTCTCTAGCCCACAAAGGTACTTACAGTTCATACATCTTGTCCCGTATATCCAAACAGCGCCACTATGCCTGTGTACCTGAAATATTGCCCACAAACGTGGGTCAGTACACAACCGTACTGGTGAGCGGGGTAACCCACTCGTCTAAGCCGATACTAAGTAAAATAGTGAATGCACACAGTTAAATGGTGATCTTTCTAGTTGAATCCTAGATTCGTTTCATGGCATATGGATGACATGTTAAGGAAAGCTGTAAAGCAGTTTACGCATGCTAGCATTCAATCTCAAACCAAACGACAAGCAGTTTATATTTATAGCCGACCCGTCTAACACAATGCCATCGCTTAGCACGATAACATATCGAACCATCAGTCTCGCCTCAGTATCCATCCCAAAACCAATGTTTATATTTCCATCTCGAATGCATACTCTTGCCGAGGCAAGGTAGCCGCGCCTACACGAAAGCCAAACCAACAAAAGAAAAACATACCATCTCTTATCTATATGAAGTCACTGGCTAAGCCATACAGGACATATTCCAAGCATTACGGCGCGCCCTATCAGCCCGGGATGCAAGTCCCGCTGGAGGTCCCGCAATGCATCGTGACTAGCACGAATCAAATATTTCCTTCGGATCGAAACGGCTCCAGTGCCCCGGATAAATACCGTTCCGAGGAAATGCCAAACTTGTGCACAAGTTGTCCGTGACTATGCAAACACAAGTAGGTATGACGAGAGGATCGAACATTCTCGCCCCACCAAGCGATCCTAGACTCGTTCAGCCGATATCCAACCGAAATATCCATAACCATTCTTCCAACATATCCAACCAACATATCCAACCAAGGATTCCAAAACCCAAGATATCCAACCAAATAATCCAAATCCGAACCTCAAACCATAGCCCAATGCACCAAAATATCCAGTGTTTCACATTGCCGCTTTACAGCAATGTATTCCGAATTGGTGCAACACCCATGCTCAAAGCAATACCCATGGCACAATGCCGTTTCAGTGGCACAATGCCCCATTCGTGGCACCATGCCCCATCAAGCGGAACCATACCTCGCCGATGCAGTTGTTCGGTTTCGAACCACAACTGCTCGCTTTGCAAGACAAAGCGACTCAGTGATACTCGCGCACGGATGCACGTTCGCTCGCCCACATTCCCGATATTCCCATTGCCTCATAGCCTCAATGTATCATTCCAACCATCCAAGTATAATCAATCCCAAGTATCCAACCGACTGCCTCAAATGAAATATTCCAACTATCGTTCCAACTATCCAACGCATAAATCAAAATCAAGCCCCAATCCTACCAAGCCAACGACATCCACTCTATGCACGCCTCAGTGTAGTGAATCCCGATGTTTCAGCCCAAGTGTTCAAGCCTTTTACGTGTTTTCCATATTATTAGGCATGAAGGAGTAGAGGAGAAGGGAAAGAGCCCACTCACAATGATTGATCCCGTTAGGCATCCTGTCCTGCCGATACGGCCAATCCCTTGAACCCGTGGTCCGATGCAAGCGCGATCTACTCAACTGGTATGACCGTGCGAGCAGGCCGTGCTCTCCAAATCATCCGACCGATCGGATTAAGGAAGACGACATTATCGCTTCCATCCAGCTATTCAGTACTGTTCTGAACGAACACCTGATTTCCATCGAACCCGCTAGCCATCTGCACATTAAAACCAACTCGATTAATCCTTCTTCCCAAAATCCAACATTTCAATTGTAACCAGCATTTGATTCATTCAGTCCGACTCAGCGTAACGCTCCGAGCGGTTGCGGGGCGTTACAAGTTCAGTTCCGGTTCCCTGGATACTGTTTCTAGGAAATCCAAATCTTGTGCACAAATTGTCCATGGCCATGCGAATGCGTGAACAGTTTTAACTATAAAATATATGCATGACACGGAGCAGAATTAAGCAATGTTATCTATATACTCATGAAACATACTTATATTTCCTCAAAGTCGTATATTTTGATTTGGTGACCCGTAAGCACCAAATATTTCAGAGGCACCATGCCACCACCAATGTTTCAGATATAACTTCCTTTTCGGCAGTTTCGTGGTTTCGAACCACAACTACTCGCTTCGCATACAAAGCTTGTGTTATAGGTCTCGTGCCTAGATACACTAGGCAATTACAGTTATCACATGTTCTATTCTTAGTGGTATGCATGCATTGTGGCTATCGTTTTCTAGTTACATTCAACCGAACATCGTTGATTTGAACGTTTGAGGCAGTAAGAATTTATTGACATAAAGGAGTAAAAAAATGGGTCTGAACCACCCACCGAGTAGAGAATATGTCGAGAGGAGGTGACCCACTTCACAACGATCAAACATCAATTACATGCGTTCCTGCAATGACACCAATATCGTGTTAGAATCCTTCTTCTATCTTTGCTCTCGAAATTCTCAAGAATGAATGCAGAAATTGACGCAAAAATACATTCATCAAACCAAGCAGCGAAAACGATCAAGAAAACTATAGTGAACCGTTCCCGTTAAGGGATACTTATATAGAGCTCGCTTGTCGAGACGCAGTCCACTGCATCTAGGACTTATTCCAACATAAGTCAATCCACGAGTTGGAATGGTTCTCGTTTATTCGTCCGAATCGATTAGATGCCAAAGAAGTTATCGGATACTAAGTTTAGATAAGTCAGACTAGCCACAAGTCCATTACATAGTGCATATTGCAGTCGGAACAAAGCACTACACTGCATACAAAAATGATGTTATTCTGCACGGAATAAGGCGCTTATTGGCTGCTTGAGTGGATAGTGTGTTTAAACCAATCCTCATCTTCAGGAATTTGGATATTATGGTTAGTAACCGCCCATATAGTAGTGCTCTAGAACCACACGGGTGTTTTCATATAATGAAACTACCCTATGTTACATAGATTGGATTGTGATTGAGTGATTGAGATTAAAAAGTGGTGGAATCTACACCTTTTAATCTCAACCATCCAAACCAAATCCTATATATATATATATATATATATATATATGGAACCGGTAAATACTTTATAAATGAAAAAATGACTTACAAACAACTGTACTCCCCATACATTAAAAAACCAAACTGCTACTCATCATCAGCTTATAAGATAAGCGATATCAGCCTCAATATTGTAGGAAATCCCTTTGACTGTATCCTTTGTGCCTTCGGAGATTCTTTTGTTTCGCTTTCTCCATATGTGCCATACCATACACATGAGACGAATTCTGGCGTTTCTGAACCAAATTGATCCTCTATGACGTTGCCCGTTCAACTCTTATATTATCTGTATCAGAGTTTGCTCTGTGAAATGGCCGATTCCCAGACTACTTCTTTGAATATTCCAAATTCGACAGCTAAACCGACTGCAAAAGAAGATATGATCTTTCGTTTCATCATGGATGTCACAAAGACTGCATTTGAGGCCGCTGCATTGGATACCTATACGCGCCAACCGGTCGAGCGTGAGGAGCCGTCCAAGCATTGCTTTATATAAACAGTACTTGAATTTGGAAGGGGATCCCTTCAGCCATATGAAGTCGTTCCATTCCATCTTCAGATGCTTGTCTCTGTATTTTTCGTATGCTCTGCTATAGATGAACCCGACCTTGTTGTCTATTTCCTACACCTGTTGGTCGTGCGTCAGCTCAATCTGTATGGGAATGTCAATCAATAGAGGGGCAATCTTCCTTCCTACGGCACTAACCTGTGAATTCCAGTGGCCATCTTTGATTATGGAACTAATCTTTTCTTTCCTGGACAAGTGAGAATAGGTAGCCCACCCCATCCTGTCAATGCAACTCTAGTGATTGATCCAAGGTTCACACCAGAGATCAGTGTTATTGCCATTGGATATCGCTCTACGAATGCATTGCTTGATCCTGGGCCTCTGCCGAAGAATAGATTTAAAAGTAACCGAGTAATTGTTGCTATCGGGGGATATCTAGAAATTATTCATGCTGCAATAGCGATTGGTGGTCTATTGCGCCCACAATGATTTCCCTTCGATAAAGCGCCACCCTAGTTTAAGCTCCGTAATGTCGCGAAGGGAAGATAAGGACCGCAACCCAATGCCACCCTCGTCAGTAGGACGACATAAATCGTGCTACCCAATAGTATGTAATCCGCCCCTCCAAACAAAATTAGCGCATAACTGCTCAATCTTGTTAATCGTCTTCTTGGGGAGAAGGATAACCTGAAGCCAAAAGGATACCCCCAGCGTTGATCACGGCTCTAACCAACTCGACACGGCCTCCAAACGACAATGCTTGTGCTTGTCATCCTTTTAGTCTATGCTGAATACTCTGGATTAAACTAGTACAGTCTGCATGCCTATCGTAAGAGATCGCCAAGGGGGTACCCAAATACTTGATCGGGAGGGCTCCTTCATTGATATGAAGAAGTCTAGCCCAAGCTTCTTTGGAGCGACATGTTCAACAAACTGCACTTTCGTCCCGATTAAGAGACATCCCCGCATTCCTCCCAAACGCATCCATGATAAGGAGGAGATGACCGATACATCTATCAGATGGTTTTATGAAAATCAAAAGATCGTCAGCATAAATGATATGTGAAACAATCGGCTTAACTAACCTGAAAATCGGATCGATACTTCGGGAAAGTATGGTCATGTCCATGAGGCATGTAATTGCTCCATAACGATAGTAAACAGATAGGAAGATAGCGGGTCGCCCTGGCGGATCCCTCTGTTGGAATGGATGAATCCGTAAGTGTCATATCCCGGTTCCGCAGAGTCGAACGTCCTCGATGGACGTGATGCCGCACAAGGCTAAGTTGTGCTCGCGTAAGGCAAGCACCGAAAACGGTCGATAAAAATGCTAAGCCACAGAGTCGCACAGATAGTCCCAAGCGAAAAAGTTGAATAAACACAAGTATGACATGAAATAAAGCTCTTTATTAATATTGAATGGAGGTTACAACGGCGCTAGGCCAAATATAACAATCGCTCAAGCGCTCTCTCTCGATACAATAAATCGTGCCAAGAGGCTTACAACTTTGGGGATGATACAATAAGCGATGTTCCAATAGATACGTCCTGTATATAATGCTTCAGCTCCGGTCGTAACGTTCCAAGGCTCCAGAGCGAACTCTGTGCCTTAGCGCGCACGAAGAGAACTCTGTACCGAACGAGATACCCTTGCACCCTGCAAGCAATTTGGTGGGCGATCGGTACATTGAATGCACTGGCGGGGAGGCTTCTCGTCCACTCAACACAACCAAACATGTTTGATAAGTTATTTGCACCGACCGATTATGTTATCTTTCTAGTCTTGTCTTAGGATCAATTTCATGGCATAGTAAATATAAAGCATACTCGTGTCTGAAACAAGAGTGTCATGATGTAAATAACTGAGTTCGTCTTACCGTTTCTTACCATTCGACCTTTCCTGTCAAGCACAATATTATCCAAGCATAATGATTATACAAAGCCATATATGTAAACTCAAGTGTCTTAAATGTCTCAAATGTGTCTCTGAAGCAGACATGTTATACCCGAACTATATAGTGCACCGTGCCTTCATCTCTAAATGTATAATGTGTCGTGCATCAATTACTTGCCTCGAATCTAATGACTCATACGTGGATTGCTGCTAGCGAGCTGCTTTAATCTATATAAAAGGCCAATGGCTCTACTAGCCATCTTGGACGTTTGGGTGGAACGACTGTCTTCCCAGTTCGGTAGCTATCCTTACTGGGCATCCCGAACTCACCCGATGAGTCGACTGTCTTTCCAGTTCGGTAGCAAGTCTTACTGGATGTCCCGAACTCACCTGTGCTAGGACTGCCTTCCTTAGCACATGTTCTCCCGGGCCAACACGTTTATGATGCCTCGGATATCGTTCGAGAACATAAAACTTGTGCTCAACAAGTTGTCCGTGACCATGCACGTCTTTTCTTCCTTCTTTTCATATTGTTCTTTATTCTATGAATCTCAACTTCTCATCTCTCTGTAGCTCTCTGACTGGAGATTGCCTCGGTGACCTGGTTGTCCCAAGATCCTTCTATGTTTCCACCTATGTGTCGAGGAATGACTAATTGTAGTCTTCCTGAAAAGTAGCCATGTTATACTTATCACTGCCTCGGAACGACTACTTGATAGTCTTTCTGTCTATCTGAATGAACCATACTCTGTGTCGTGTTTCGAACGGTGGGATAATCAACGTTACAAACATTTTATCAGTGCGAGAGTAAATTCTACTTTACAAGTGTGATAGTCTATGTCTACGCAGTGATATAAATTCTCTGTCATTTAAGATACAATCCATGTTCGAAGCAGTGAAGATGGGATTATTCCCATAGTTATGTGAGTTCATCTGATTATTAGCATGTCTCAAGTGATTTGCCTAGTGACTAGCATATATCATCTGTATTTTTAAGTATGCAGGCTAGGCAAAGATAGGTTCATCGGAGCCGCCCACCTTAGTGATGACTTGTATCGGGCGAGACTTCGAGCGAACCGCTGAAACTCCAAGTCAGAATGGTGTTGCGTTGTTTGAACCATCTTGTTGAGCTGAGTGGAGCGGGTCGTTACATAATACACCACTCAGAAACAGTTTCGTCCTCAAAACTTCCTGAATATAATCATCAACCGTACTACTTCTATCTCCAACTCGAATCCATCTTGCACGACATCCAAAATTGATCGACATAACTTCCTATTTGTTCTCTCAATCCATGCTCGTTCATGCCTTAGCCAAATTTCCTTGAGCCACTTATATCATCCAAACGATCAAACTATATCCGAAACTTGACTATCAAATCCTCTGAGTTTGCCTATATCATGCCTCACACGGAACTGCACTACTCTATGCATTGGGTATGCTATAACTCGTCGCACAAGGGAAATCTTAGAACTAGGACGAACCTACCCGAATGTTATACTTCAATCATACTCCATCGAAAACATAATCGAAAACATAACTAGGCTGATTACTCGACATCTCTTAATCGAAACCATCATTTCGCCTAAACCAAACCAAACAATCCCCAAGACTTCACATACGAATCCCAACCAATCTTCCAAACTCATCCGCATCAAGTTCTGTCATAACCCGCACCCGGAATAGGGGCACGAGTTGTAAACCACGCCCAGCCTACGTCGTAACAACGACGTAGAACGCTCTCAAGGTTCACTATCTAACATCACACAATATATAAAGGTAACTGTCAATGTCATCTCAACTCCAAACGGAGGAATAATATAATGACATGATAATATAATCAATACTCAACCACAATGTCAAACTAGAGGGAGAAATGGCATGATATGAAATAGAAGCAAAAGAAGTACAATAGTCTCAATACAATACCAAGCTATGAGTCTAAACTCCAAATAATACCAAAAGAATAATACATGCCACAATGTCTACTAAACTCAATACATGTCATATAAAATAAACTAGGAGTCTCCAACTACAGGTGCTACAATGATAGGCTCTACTTCTGTAGACTCAACTGGATCAACCGGGTCGTACTCCTGTGGTCCATAGTGAGTAAGACACCAATCCTCTAAAGAGTCATCTGAAAAATATATCCAATCAGGATGGAGCGAATACAACCCAATAGCAATTCCATTAATTGATAGAAACTATGAAACATCAATAGTAAAGACAACAAATGATGGAAATAACTCTAAATATAACTAATATAATGGTGATAATGGAAGTACAATAAGAATAATGAAGTAAGAAACATCAAGTAATGAGCTAAAATAGAGGAAATGAAATAGTAACTTGTGCCTTGAAATATTAGCAAGATATGTGATCGGCTTGGACCTACCACGGACTATAATCATAAAGGGGAGCTAACGCGATCACACGTACATTGCATGGTCTACTAGCTATCACGGGCTACACATAAATATATCACGGGCTATAAGATATGATCATATATCCAACTAACACTTTCCCAAACCCCGACTAGTACATGGATCCAAATCACGACACGTTCTGACACGATAATCACTATGCACGGTCTGTAATATCACGCATACTGATCTCGGTCTAATCAACTCATCACGAAGTAAAAGTGATCACGAATGAGAACATCTCATGACGGGGATCCAAGTTGTACCAATCCGTGTAACCAGTGTCAGGAATCAAATACAGCAATACTAAAAGCAAGTAACATAGAGACGATCAAATAAGGAAATCACTGGAGATGTACTCGACTCTGTCAGGAACAAATGCTGTCACTCGGTGTCCGAGCTGGTGTTGTAATCACTTAGATATGAATGTTATGTCAAATTGGGTGTAAAAGATTAATAATAAACTAACAATGCAATAAGGATGCTTTACTAGGTCTCTCTAGGCTAAACTAGGTCTAACTAAGGTTAATTGGTCTATATGAGTCACTAACTAGCTATTACAAGCCAATAGTAGTTATTCTAGTGAACTAGTACTAATATTAACTAATGACTAACTGACACAATAAATTACATAATAATACTAATTAGATTAAACTAACTGATAACACTGACTCAACTATAACACTCTAACTTAACTATAACTATCTACACTAGTCACTATCTTTCTAATTAAAAGTTGCTACAATAGGTATTAGTAATTCCTGCCAATAAACTGACTGACACCTAGTAATACACTTACTACCAAAATCTGAACTTGAACAATGTACACAACTCACCACATCAGCAACTTAGACTAACTCACTCAATACTAGCTATGCCTGCAAGGTACTGATATCTATACTAATCTCTAACTAATTACTGATACTTATCTTAGCCTCAAGTTAACTATAATACACTCACTGATAATTCTCTCTGATCACAGTCCAACACTGTTACTACACTAATTCTAATGTTATGAAACTCTAACAAACTAACACGCACACTTATCTGAACATAACTCAGCCATGCAACCACCTGTGGTTACCTGATCTGCATACTGCAGGCCACACTGCAGTCAACTCTGCAGATAACACTGCAGGCCACACTGCAGTCACTCTGCAGTTAACACTGCAGGCAACACCCCCCCCCCCCCCCCCCCCCCCCGCGAACTACACTTAAACTTCACTTCCTGCCCAAACCACACAGCAACTATCCCCAAGTCTATACTGCTACTGACACATATACTAAAATATCTAAGTATCTAACTGATATTTATATATAACTCTAACATCTTGCCTTGCCCAGTCCCTTAGCACACAGTTACATACTTATCCTATGTTTACTGAATACAAGCATTCACACACATCCAAAACTCTGATACATATTACCCAATCTCAGTGCACACCCAGAGGTCACACATCCAGCAATACTTCACTGTGACCAACCACTGCCCTGCACACAACAATGCCTACATTGCCCTGCATACTGCTGCACAGGCTCATCCCTACTTCACACTCACACACTACTTCTACCATACCTGATATTTCTCATCACTTAAACAACTAACTCCTCTCAAGTCTCAGTACTAACTGTCACTGATACGAACCTGAGCACAAGCTCCAGGTTCAGATGTCCAAATTGAAACCACTTCACTGATACATAAGTATCAATGCAACCCCCCCCCCCCCCCCCCCCCCCCCCCCCCCCTCTCTACTACTTGTATCTACCTGTACTGCAGAGCATTGATTTCAGTCTTAACTCAGGTATTCCACACCAAACTTACCATCTTGCCAACTGCAGCTAACTGGGACAAAACACCCATGTTACTCTGTTATAAACCACACATGTACACATACATAAGTCACTAATATACTCTAAGATACCCTGCAAGTAACACAAATCAACCCAGCTATAACCCGATGCGCACACACACAGCTATGTGTGTTCACTGATACACTTAATCAGTGTATCCTCCCCTGATCAACTGAACCAAATCCTGAAGCATCCAACCTACTGACATTAGTTCTCCCTTGAATTTCCACAACTAATACACCCTCACCTCAATGCAGTGAAGAGTCACTGCTCGAGCCCAATCCTGGGAGCAAACTCTTCCCTCTATCTCGAGCAGTGCCCCCCTTGCTGTGCAAAAGTTTAAATGCACATACTCACTGCCCACTGCTGTCACAGTCCAGCCAATCAACACACACAGTCACATTAACAGAAAACACTAGAGTCACAGTTACACCAAAAAAAAATATATATATATATATATGTGTGTGTGTGTGTGTGTGTGTGTATAGTTAGTATACCTTGATACTCCCAAAATAAATACAAAAACCCAAATTACTCCACAATATTATTCCCCTCTTATCAAATACACTATAATATAATGAATAGAACTTGTCATAATGAGAATCAAAGAGCAATCATGCAAAACACCCAAAATGGCTTGTATCACACCGTATCACGATACGGCCCCATCGCATCCAATTGTGGATACGTAACTAGTATTCCCACCCCGATCTACATCCATTATGACTAAATTGGTGTCATGACACACACTTGATGTGTCCACCTCCTAATTCTCCCAAATTACATACAAAAATCTATGTAGATAACACAATACACTACCAAATAGACTAGAACTTGTTCCTATAGGTAGTCATCTGCCATGGGGTGGTTCATAGTGGTCAAATACATGATTTGGAAGCTACAATGAAGAGAAATTCAGAAATTATCAATTGGGAGATGGATTCCCAATGAAAACTCAATTGGACACGATCCAGACACAATTTCTTCACCAATGCTCCTCCTTATGCTCATTGCTTCTCCAAGCTCCTTGAGGAATTGAAATAAGAGAGAATGTAAGTGAATTGAGAGAAAAATTGATGGAGAGAAAGAGTGGAATTGGGGATCTAAAAATGAATGAACAAATGAGAGAAGAGAGAGAGAAGACCTCCATATAGGGGCCTGCCACTTTCTCCTTCTCCAAGCAATATTGCATTATCCAAATTACCCCTCTCCATCCAATTATGATTACGATTAAAGAAGCGCTATTTCGAAAAGTCTTTAATTAAGTCAAATTAAGTCTAATCCTCCTAATTAATTAGTGAAAATGGGTCTATTGAGCTTGGTCCAAGTAGGACTCACTAGTTGTCATTACAAGTCTAATTGGGCTTACAAGTGTCAAGTCTAGCTAATATGCTAGCCCACTAACTATAAATAAATAATGCAAGTCTTTTAAATAATATATAACATGATAATAAATAATTAATTAATACAAGCATCTGATAAATATTTATAGCCCACTAATATTAATATTATCTCTCTAAAATTAAATAGCTAAGCCAAATTATCAAATTATTCCTAGTTGAAAAAGTGAGCGTAACAAATTCTAAGTCTGATCGTATACTATTACACCAATTCTTATCTCGAACTATCGCTGATTCTCGTTAAGGAACTTTACTATCTTTCAAAATTATCATTTGATTCGTCTAATTTCTATCTTCCGAAAACTTTTCAAGTCTAAGAAACATCGAACCAAATCTGAATCCTTTACTCTTCCAAACACGATCATAATCCCAATGATATCGTTCAAGTCTGATCCAAGTATAAATCCATATCCGTTTAATTTCCAAGAACGATCTCAACTATCTTCTAACTGTCAACTCATCACTACCTGAATCCATCTCGTTCATTTAACATTTCTTCCGATGATACGAAATCCAGATCGTTAACATCCAATTCGTTTCTATGCAACATATCACTTGCATTTACCTTGCGCGCCTTAATATTTCTTCCAACGACATAACAATCTGAACCATCATAATCCAATTCGTTTTATCAACTATCCATCCATTCTTCTGATCAATCCTTATAATGACAAATTTTATTTTCCAAGCATTCTCGTCTCACGAAACCACACTGTTACCTCGAGCGGGGTCGATCAAATCCAAGCCAATTTCAATCAATTTCAAAACCAAGCATTGCACTACCATCAAGTACGTCTTCTAAGCAATGATTCAATTCGTTATCCCAACTTAAGTATCATCAATTCCTATCATAAGTATTCAATCCGATAAATCCTCGATATTATCTCGTAATTCAATCGCACGATCCATCCAAATTCCAGAAATCAACCAATCTATATCCGAGTACACCATAATCCATCCTAAACGCATCCAACATCACACTTCTAAAACACATCTCAAACCCAAGCCCTAACTAACTCCTGCTACCCCAGCTCTATAAGTCTACCCAGGCAATTCTTTAAGGTCGATCACACCAACTCTTAACTCTCGATATTGGGATGTCTGCCTAACCACTAGGTCGGCTCACCAGGTCATAGTTACATATCACCATCATCATCGTGCAACCCAAAGCACTGCGCTCACCTCCAAATCCTAAGATCAAACCATAGTCCTATCGTACGGGATATTCTACCCAGCTCTACTCACTCAGATTTCTAAACATTGAGCATAGATCCTCCTATTTGCATCAGCAACATCCGTGTCATGGGGTCTAAGTCCGTTTAGCAAAGCCATTCCTAAGGTTTTACTCATTCCACCGAATCCTCAATATATATAACAATCAATGCATTCATCCGAGTGACGTAGGTAGCCCTAATCTAAGTCAGTTCGATAGTGTCCACCAATTCTAATTTCGTAGTTCTTGATCATCGAACCACAAATCAAACTCTAAGTCACCAATCTCAATATAAACATCTAAGTAGTCCAACATTAACTATATATTTGATCACAAATCCACCGAGTACTACTTGCTTCTAGTTCTAGACTAACTCGTC
>JAYESA010000002.1:176002000-176097127 GCA_036927795.1 Iris macrosiphon | reverse complement strand
ATAGAGTCTTGTCACTACCACATCCTGAAAATAGGAGTATTTTAGTTATTTTATATATTATAGGTATTGTGTGTTATTTTAAATAATTGCATGATATGTGTATATATATATGTGTATTATATATAGTGTTCATTAATACATGAGTTAGTAGACTAGACCTAGATGTCCACTAGATGGAGCCCTAACCGAAATATAGTGTTATGGATTTAATTTATAATTTTTGGGATTAATTATTTAGGGTTATAATTAATTATTGTAGTTTTATTTAATTGTTGTGCCTTACAGTTGCTTCGATATTTGGAGCGCTACCCTAGCTTTTGCCTTCCAACAAATTCTACACTCTTGTCCTAGATGTGCCCGTCTTCCATTCTGACCTTTGTATAACTCATAAATATGCCCTCTTGTGCTTTATTTTAGTTCCACAATATTCATCGCGGACGTTTATTCTTATTTCCAAATAAATCTAACTTTGTATCCTTGTGCGTTCCAACCAAAATTGGAGACACAATCTCGACCCATTTTGTACAACCCAAATTATGACAATATTCTATTCTGAGTCTCCTTCATTCATGACACTTGTGTCCCACCAAACCTGAGCTCCATGTACTTCTAATTAATTTTAGAACACCAATTATATTAATTCTAATTTAATTAACCTAAAAACTCAACTTTGTGTAATTTCTCAATTGTTGGACACTTTTATGCAAAAGTGTATTGAGGTGTCCACCCATTGGACACAACACATGAAGAAACTCATTTCTCCTTTATGTGAATTTTTTTATAATTTTTTTAGTGTGTAAACTTAACATCAACCATCATTGAACCATAGCCCTCCATTTTGAATCTATGTAATCATAGCCTTTGAAATTCTATATGACAAACCCTTTTTCCAAGGAGTATGTGGATCAATTTTCTAGGTCAACCCAACACACACACACACACACACACACACACACACACACACACACACATATATATATATATATATATATATATATATATATATATATATATATATATATATATATATATATATATATATATATATGTGTGTGTGTGTGTGTGTGTGTATATATTCTTTTTCTTTCTTTTTTTCCTTTCTATTCCTAAACCTAACTAATTCCCAGCCGACCTTCACCCATCTTCCTGTTCATCTCCTTCTTCCCGTAGCCATCTTTCCTTCAACCCACCGGAGTCTCGTCAGAGCAGCCTCGTCAACGACAGAACCTGGCCCTAGCTGTTTTCCTCCATCCCGCTCGCCATCTCCTCTACCGGATCCATCCCGCTCGCCTGAAGCTCGACCCCCTCCGCCGACCGACTGGACGACCCCGATTGCACCTGAATCCGCCGGAGCTCCTCGCCTGCCGACTTTTTCGCTGTTCACCATCTCTCTCTCCTTCTTCCCTGAACCCCGACTGAAGCGCCGCTGTTCTGGACTGGACGCCAGCACCCTCGCCGTGCTCTTCCAACCCCTCACCGGAGTCGAACCCGCTGCACCACCCGAGCCTGTTGTCCACGCCTGAACCGAGCACCCCCGACTGCACCTGACTTTTCCTCCGTCGACAGTCGCCTCGCCATTAACCCGTCTTCTCCCTTCAACCCGCCGGATCATGAGCCGCTGAACTCGCCGGAAGCCGACCGCCTAAGCAGGAACAGTAGCAGCAGGAGCAGCCCCGAGCCGCTAAACCCCTCGACAACACAGTTCATTCTCCTCGACGACTCGCCGAGCACCTCGTTCCCGCGTACATAGGTTCGAGATACTCTTTTCTTGTTGCGCACACGTACTCGTATATGTATATGTATATTGTTCAATTTGTGTATATATATAATTGGTATATAATATATATATAGTATATATATTCAACTAGTATATGTTTAGTATGTATATAATTGGTATATATATAAATTATAAGTAATTTAATGTTATATGCTAGTTAAGACTATGCATATATTTATAGATGTACTAGGTGACCCTAGTGTTATTACTGATATCCCGTATTTACCTTGACCTGTGACCCTGTGAATTGTTAGCAGACTGCCTTATGTGCACTGACGTACTGGTGAGACCCGTATTATTTTGACTGTCTGATCTTGCACAACAATTACAGACGTAACACCCATGCAATTAGATGCACACTTGACCCTAGTTGACCAGTGTCACCCTAGTGTAGCTGCTGAGTTCAGCATAATTATATTGTGTGTGCTAGTGTAATGGCTGATGCTGTATTGTGTTATATTAGATGTATATAGGACCATTGGATTATCCTGCGAGACTTCAGGAGCAGGACATTGGTATTACCAACTAAGGACCCCAGGCGAGTACATTCTCTGATAGTTTCTTGTTTATGATATCCTCTATGTTCATTATATTTAGTGTAGATATCCGTATTTCTTGACACGATGGTTACACGGATTAGTATATCCGAATCTCGTCATGAGATATTATTTCTTGTTCATGGTGTATCTTGTGCAAGTCTTGTTTCATTGTTTATCTTGTACATGTACAGACACTGATTCTCGGGAATCTTCTTGGAGAATCCCATGCCATAGCGTACCATGGTTGGATCTACTATACCAGTCGGGGGTGGAGAGTATTTTAGTGTAGATATGTGATCATACCCTTCATGTACAAGTCTTGTTCACATGTTAGTGTTGGTCATACACCGCACGTATGACTAACCTAGCCATTATTCCTGTATAAGTTCCCAAGCCGATCGCATGTTAAAGCTAGTACTCACACACTTAGTCATTAGTATTCTTTCTCATTGTCATATTGTTCATTCTTGTATTTGTTTTCAGTATTTTCTTTATTGTGTATCTCTTGTACATATATATGCATCTTATATATTTACATCTATTTACTGCTACATAGTTTATATCATTGATTTAGAACTGCTATTAGAGATGTACTTCGTTCTATCCTGATTGAAAATATTTTTCCAGACTGCGACTTAGAGGACTTGTTTCCGACATACTTGGAGACTTGGATGTTATTGTTTGCAGGTTAGATTATTTTGTTGTTTAGACTTGTGTTGCATTTCGTTTATTTTCTTCGATATCTCATCGTGCTTTAGTTCTGTGATTGAGTATTTACATATTATATTATGATATCTGTTATGGAGTTGGATACTCGTGTGAGATTTTTTAGATAGTATTATGATCTAGACAGAGTTCTACCGCAGATGCTGCGGCGTAGGCTGGACGTACCCACGTACTCGTGCCCCAAATTCCGAGTGTGGGTCGTGACAAGTCTATACAAAATTACCATGAATAACTCAAGAAAGATTTGTCACATAAAATAGTGTCAAGTGTCCTACGGTATAACGTACTTGGTAAAGCAAGCAAGCAAGCAAAAATAGGATCGTGGTATCAACTCTCTAAGTGACGTTACACGACTCCGCGTACGACGTCGACACCCGAATCCTATTCGGACGCTAAGAAACGTCTCACGGTCCTAGGTTGAACATGTACATCACAGAAGTATATATATTTAAATAACATAATCAATTAATATAACATGATCTCTGCAGGTTTGGCAATGTACACTTGCCTGGGTTCTGAACTCCGTCAACTGCTCCTGTAAAACTGTAATATACAAGTACGTCTCCGAATGCTAAAATAAACATCACCATTATTCTTAGAATACTTGAAATAGCTAGAATTGACTACACATAAGTTCAATTTGGACATAGGGGCAAAATTGACAGTTTTGGGTCAAAACGGGGTCCATATGTGGCCCACTTCGCACAAAAAAATGTGTCAGAGATAAAGTTCTCCAAATCAAGCAAACTTGATATCTATGAGTCTAGAACGATGGCACAAACTCAACGGAGTATCCAAAATTGGATTTCGGTGAGCCGGTCATGAAATCACCCGTCAAGTGGAACCGTGGGGCCCATAAAATGGTGTTTCGTCAACGTTCTCAGAATCGAACCAAACTTGGGTCACAGGACCAACGTAACACTGCGAATCCAATGGCGCAGCGTTGTAAAACGACAAGCACACACGAAGTTATGACAAATGTTAGAACAGGCTACTATAGTGTTTTTCGACGGATACACATTGATTCCGGATGCACGCACATCCAAATCAAGTTTTGTAAAATCTCACACATCCGTGTTGACGATACGCGCCTTTCGGTAAAATCCTCACACGAGATGCACTCCGTATCGAGAAAATTTAGGTTTTACAAAATTAAGTTTTTGACGGATTTTAATGCTAAATAATCAGCAAATAAATCAACAATAAAATAAACTAATTGAAGAGATTAAAACTCGGTTATATTGTGAACGTACCGGAGAAGACGGATCGAAAAACGGTTATATGACGATATAGAAATCGTACCGCGAAGAGGTACAGTTGAACTGTTGGGTATCATCTGGGTCGGCGGTGGTCGGGGTGAAGGTGATGGTGGCGGTGGCAGTGGTCGGGGTGATGGTGTATATATAGGGTGAAGGGGGTTACAGAAGGGGAAATGAATGGGTCGTCGGTTTCGAAAAGGAAACGAGCGGTCGGGGGTTCGGCTGAGGGTGAATGGGGTCGGGGCGGTTCTGAATAGGAACGAGATTGGGGGGGAGCGGTTACTGTAGCTGTAGGTTTTGGGTGGGTTTGATTCGGGTTCGGGTATAGGTTTGGGTGCGGGTTGGTTTAGAATTTTGGATTTTGGGTTTATATAATAATAATTAATATTATTTAATAAATATATATATATGTCACGATCCGCACCCGAAATTTAGGGCACGAGTGCGTGGGTACGTCCAGCCTACGCCGCAGCATCGGTGGTAGAATGCTGTCTAGGTCACAACACTATCTAATCAATCTCACATGAATATCCAACTCCATAAGGAGGCACATATATCATAATATAATATGAAAATACTCAACCACATAGCTAAATCACGATAAGATATCGAAGAAAAATAAATAATCAAAATGCAACACAAGTCTAACAAAATAATCTAATCCATACAATAACATCCAAGTCTTAAAGTATGCCGAAAATAAATCCGGGTACCAATAATCTGCTAAAAGAAACTAACTGAATAATTAGTGATCCCGGCTAGACCTCCAGGAATCACACCTGGCTACAAGGTCCAAGGCTGCAGCTACTCTCCCTGTGGTCCATAATATGTCGGACACAGTCCTCTAAGTCGCAGTCTGAAAAAATATTTCCAGTCAGGATGGAACAAACTACATCTCTAACAGCAGTTCTAAATCAATGATATAAACTATGTAGCAGTAATTAGATGTAAATATACAAGATGCATATATATGTACAAGAGATACACAATAAAGAAAATACTGAAAATAAATACAAGAGTAAACAATATGACAATGAACAAGAACACTAATGACTAAGTGTGTGAGTACTAGCTTTAACATGTGATCGACTTGGGAACATGTACATGAATAATGGCCTGTTTAGTCATACGTGTGGTGTATGACCAATACTAACATGAAAATAAGACTTGTACATAAGGGCATGATCACATGATCACATATCTACACTAAAATACTCTCCACCCCAACTGGTATAGTGGATCTAACCATGGTATGCTACTAACCATGGTATGCTATGGCACGGGATTTCCCAAGAAGATAGCGACTCTTCTCGAGAATCAGTGTCTGTACATGCACAAGATAATCAATGAAACAAGACTTGCACAAGATACACCATATACAAGAAATAACATCTCTTGACGAGATCCGAATATACCAATCCGTGTAACTATCGTGTCAAAAAATATTAAAATCTACACTAAATATAATGAACGTAGAGGATATCATAAATAAAAAACTATCAGAGAATGTACTCGCCTGGGGTCCTTAGCTGGTATGAATCAGAATCCAAGTCACAGTCCAAATAGCCTATGTATTACAAATTTACCATATCAAAAGATAATTTATTTTAATTTATTTAATTCTATAATAATTACTCTAAAATCTTATTTTAATCTTATTAGTCTTATTTTTAGGTTAATTCTTAAGTTTTGTCCAAAGAAACTAAATTTTACCAATTCGAGACTCATGGCACGCAAATCGATGCGATCTGTTGACCAAAAAGTCAACCGATGCAAACTCAACTTTCATGCATGGTTTCCTGTAGATTTCAGTGTCAAAAATATGCTAGAATTTACGTCTCATCCGAATTCAAATTCGTTTGAAAATTATTGCACATACCTAAAATCTAATTGTGCAACGATGGTTGATTATTAACCTAGAAGTTCTACAGAATTAACAACATAGAAATATTTTGTATTAAATCCTGAGAAAAATATATGTCAATTATATCGACATTAGATTTTCGAAACTTCAAACGGTTAGTGATTCTGATCCCTGGTTCTCCCAAAATCGCAAAAATACCGAGACACGTCTATTTTCGGACATACTGTGCTCTACGAATTTTCAAGAATTTAATATTCAGAAGTTCGTGAAACAATTTACATATTCAGAAAACTAACCTCAAACAAAAAACCGGGCTGAGTTTGGAGTCTGGAGCTATGAGTAATGGCTTAT
The DNA here is from genome assembly GCA_036927795.1 of Iris macrosiphon. Classification (NCBI taxonomy): domain Eukaryota; kingdom Viridiplantae; phylum Streptophyta; class Magnoliopsida; order Asparagales; family Iridaceae; genus Iris; species Iris macrosiphon. Next base: position 176,090,611 of record JAYESA010000002.1, on the reverse strand, counting down.
GGAAGATAAAGGAAACCCCAGATGACATCCCCTCAAATCTCTCTCTCTCTCTCTCTAAAATAATAGGATAATTAAGGTTATTATATTATATTATATTATATTATATTATATTTTATATATATATATATATATATATATATATATATATATATATATATATATATATATATATATATATATATATATATATATATATATGCGGCTGAATAAAAATTTAAAGGATGACACATGTCAAAATTTGATTGATGATTTTGTTTATATTATTTATTTTTGATTTGTCTTTATCAAAATATTATTTAAGTCATTTTAAATCTAAATAACTCAAAATAAACATTAAAAATAATCATAAAAATCTAAAAAAATTCAGAAAATATATTTTGAACCTTAAAATCCTAGAAAAATACTTGAAATAATTTTATGTTCATAAGTTTCCTACTATAGTTAGAAGAAGCTCTAAAATTTAGTTTTACCTATTTAAATAAAAATAAATATTAAAAATATTCCAAAAATTTCAAAAATTCTAAAATAATTTCAGAAAATATATTATAATATTATAAATACTAAAAAAATTATGTGGATCCATTCTATATTTCTGGGCTTGCACAACAAATTCTAGAAGTCCTAAAAATTAGTTATTAGCCTAAATAACTCATAATAAATACTCAAAATACTCAAAAAAATTTCAAAAAATTCTAGAAAATATTTTTGATTATTTAGAACCTAAATTAAAAATGTTAAATATTTTTAATTATGTTTGATACTAAAATAAATTTTTGAAAGCCCTAAAAAATTACTATTACTAGTTTTTTAATTAACCAAAAATTGTAAAAAAAATTTAATAGTCCCAAATTAACCTAATAACGACATTTAAACTAAAATTTCAAGATACGGAGGTTATAATATATATATATATATATATATATATATATATATATATATATATATATATATATATATATATATATAGCCATTAAAAATATGTTTGAATCACAAATAATTTCAGAAAAATTCTACAATACTCTAATAATAGTTGTACGCCTGAAAATATATTTTTTGTGTTATATTTGTAATTAATTAAATATATTTAATTATCTGTTCATGAATATAATATTTTCTAATTAGCTAAAAATAATGAAAAATTCTCCCTTAATCTCAATAATTATATAATACCAATATTAATAAAATTTAAAATTTAAATCTAAAAATCAGAAAATTTACAGTATTTTATCATAACATATATTCTTTTGGATATTATATATATTGTGCATTTTTAAAAAATAATAATTGTATTGATACTACTATTCTATCATCGTTGATGAATTGTTTTTATATAAACGTTAAATTTCGAGGACATCACTTTTAAAGTTCATCTCCGTTCTCAAAATTTAAAATTTGACAATGGTACTTGATTGGAATTAGTTACATATTACAAGTATAAAGCAAATGATGTAGAGAATCTTTAAATACCAAGCCTTGAAGGAAGCCAAGAAGTTGAGCATGCATGCAAACAAATTACATACTTGTGCATGGAATCTCAACGCTATTATATGGAAATATTTAGTAGGAGATGACATACATTGCCTGAAAAAAACTATATTATCTTTTTGTAACTATATATTAATATGTATTAGTATCATTTGCCGAATAGTTGACATTGCCTTGTCCATCCGTCCGGCCGTCCTATCCTATCCTGACGTCATAATTCACAAGTCATGAAGGCTTGTCCGTCCTCTCCCTACTTTATTTGACGTTGGAGTTACTTACACTAACATTTCATGTATTTTATATTTATTACATAAAAAAATTTATTTTAAAATAATTATGCATCTTTTTTATATATATATATATTTTTTGCAATCAACTTCTCATATGTTTTATGTTTTAAATATGGCCAGTGTAATAATTCTAAATATAGAAGAGATACATGAGAGGTTAGTTAATTATTTCTAAAATAAAAAAAAAATTTGTGTAAAAAAACGTAAAATATAGAAAAAATTACTGTAAATAATCCTTAGCTATTGTAATTCACAAGTCACGTATGGACCTACTTGTTTGTATAAATCGAGACGAAATGTACCAATTATTAACGTCCATTTGAAAGGATCTTGGTGGGTTTTTTTTTTTTTTTTTTTTTTTTATATGAGACAGAGGTAAGTGGTAAATAAATAATCAAAAAGTTGTTTAGACTTTGGAGCTTTAAAGATGTCCTAACTACAAATTTGGGATACAGTTGACCCTCTTTTTCTTTTTCTTTTTTTAATAACACACTCATACTAACCACCCAATCCGTATGCTACTATGTGGAATCAAATTCATCTGGTCACCGAGAATGCTTTTTATCTTAACCATATGAGTTAGAGATATGATACGATTGATCCGTGTTGACCATTCAAAATTTGTTAATAAATATTTTAGAATTAATTTAACTTAAAGTCCATAATCATTTTGTCATTCATGAGTTTTGATTCGATTTTTATTAAATGGATGGTCAATATGGATCAATCGTCCTCTCAGGACGACAGTTTTGTGACCCAAAACTGGGCATCTTCAGAATCAAAATATTACTTTTTAAATATTTTTGGAATCCAAAATCTAATTAACCTATAAATAAATAAATAAATAAAGCCCACGCGACAGTTTAGTGAACCTTTTATCTTTTTATTTTTTGAATATTTTAGCAAATATTTCTACCAAAAATGTTAAAACTAGCATATGCCCAACTTAAAATAAATTAGCAAATGTCCCAATTATGTGTAATTTTTTTTTTTAAATGGTTAAAAAAATAGGGGCATATCTTAAAAAATTTTAAAAAAATTTGATTTACACTCCCACTTTATTTACTACTAGTATATATGCACGTGCTTTGCACGTATCTTGGAGTGGATGATGTTGATGAGTTGATTTAACTTTGTTGCTTTTAATTATATAGGTTAAGAATTCAACCCTTCAAATTCCGTGGGAACATCTTAGAAGATTTAGCAAGTAGTATGAACCATTCGATTTCCGTAATACATTAATGAATCTCTTAAATGGTTGTTAGTGGAATTTATTGTAGGTATTCTTTTAATTACTAAATATGTTGAAGGGTATTTTTGGAACGAAAATTTTTCACGGTGAAGCCTAGTTTTGGCTTTATATAGAGGAGATAACTCAATATGCACCCCACTGCTTTACCATAATGTACAACACCTTCCATCTTCGTCAAAAACTAATGTTGACCGTTATTTTTTGACCGAAATACCCCTAAAAATTACTATTATTATCAGTTTTTCCTCATCAGTCTTAGAAGAGGGAAGGGATATTTCGATCAAAAATTAACGGTCAACAGAGTTGACCGTTAGTTTTTTACGAAAGTGAAAAAAATGGTATATTATAGTAAAGTAGTGGACTGAACCTTTAATTATGGTAAATAAAGTGGGATGCAACTAAAAATTTCTCAAATTTTAATTTCTTCGTACAAAGAATGGAGACATTTGCTAACTTAAAAAAAAAAGAAAGTAAAAGTATATGTTAGTCTCAACATTTTATTTTTAACATTTGCTAAAATATTCCTTTCTTTTTTAACTCTAGTTGTCCAATATGAAAGAAATCTTTCGGTTCTTTCCACATTCCTTGATAAAATATTTTTATACCGAAGTCAAGTGACCCTTATGTTTATCGGAAAGATGTATAAGATCTTGACTGGGTGGCAGAAGATCGGTGGATCGAACTACGGGAACTTATTATTCCTTCCATTTATTTCTTAGAAATTAAGGACAGTAGTCTCAAAAGACATACAATACAACGTGTCAAAAATTTCGAATATTACGTCAGACATCTAAAAATATAAAAAAAATTGATGACATGTGGATATTCGATCATAGAATTTCTATATATTTTAGTTTTTTTTTTTTTTCCGATCCCAGTCCGCTCAGATTAGTCAATATAAATCCAAGAAAATTAGTTATATATTCCAAATTGTAAAGTAAGTAGTATACTTGGATAATAACCCGTGTTCAATTGTTCAAGGCAAGTGGAGTAGACCTTTACTGATTGGGCAACGTGCTTTACAGTTGTCTCGTGCATAGGAATCTTTACTAATATATAACACGGCCAATTTTATAAGCTTAATAAAATTGTACATACAACATAAAAATTTGGTAAATTATAAAAAAGAATATGAATAGACGTTTTTTTTATAACTAAACAATGAATAATTATGTATATTTTTCTTTAAAAAAAAGCGTTTAACCAATGAACATTTTTCTTACCATTTTTAAAATTTATTATTATTATTATATATATATATATATATATATATATATATATATATATATATATATATATATAAAAGTAAAAAATTTTGTTAGCTCATGACATAATTAATACTAGAGATTGCCAGTTCAAATCTTTTTTTATTTATTTTTTTCACAATCTTCTCTTAAATTTTTTTACTCACAAGATATATATATATATATATATATATATATATATATATATATATATATATATATATATATATATATATATATATATGAGAAAAATGAAAATGTTTATCCCAACGTCCATGTAAAAGACATTTTTTTACTGAAAATGTTTCTAAGAACGTTTCTCTTTAAAAAAAATAAAATTAAATAAAGCAAAATTAGTTTCGTAAACTAACATATTTTCATTGGAAATGCGGCCTATTTTATCATTTTCATTCAACGCGTCATTTCAAAGAGCGTTTTAATGCTCCCATTAAATTTTTTGCCAAAGTTTGTTCCGCGAGCCCAATTTTAGGATGGTTTGAGTATTTTTTTTTTTTTTGATATATAATGGACATGACAAAAATAATATTATATTTTTATGGTATTTATATTTATATTTATATTTATATTTTTAAAAATTATTGTATTTTTATTTGCATGTATGTTTATGTGTAACATAAACGGATTTTTACGATTAACTTAGGTCACGTTTGGTTCGCAAAATCATGACATTGGAATTTTTTTATTTATTTCTTTTCTGTACATGGATACGAATGAAAATGAAGAATAAAAAAATATCTACCAAAATATTTACTTTTCCACCTCTAAGTATATAGTTTTTCTTCCAATTTATTTGACTTTTACAAACACAAAAAAAATTGGTGGAATTATTATTTTTTTTTTAAAAGTGCAAAGAATTTATTTTCTGTTCTTTTCTTTCTGCGAACAAAACGATGCCTCTCTATTATTTAACAAATTGTACTTTTATTTTCTTGGATCAAAGTCTACTTTTATAAGCTCTCTTCTTTTGTTTGTTCACATATAAGCCATGGCCCATAAGAAATACCGAGCACTTGTGTTTTGATTGTTGTTACATGCGACTGGGCCAATTCTTAATGTTCTTTCTCTTTCTACTTTTATCTAGATGGTAACATTATTTTATTATATTCTTGACAAATTTTAGTGCATGTGGAGCCGATGTAAATTACTAGACATATATAATTTTTTATTCTTCTTGTATGACAGGGTAAAACTAATAAAGATAAAGTACAACAAATTTTTTCTGTAATTTTTATCGTTAGCAAATTAAGATTCCATAATTTTTTTTTTCAAATAGTCATTTTCGTTTATTTTCCGTAAAAAATACCGTTAAAAAAAAAAAAAAAAAACGAAAATCCTAAACTACTTTTCCCCTTCTCCTCCCTCCCTCCCCCTCCAGCTCCTACCACCCCCCCCCCCCCCCCCCCTCCCCCTCCTCCACCGCGCTCCCCGTAGCTCTTCCACATCCACGCGCGCACGCAGTTCTCCCGCGGCCGCCCCCCACGTGCGCAGCCGCTCCTCCGAACCAGCCCTGGAGTAGAGACCCCGCGGCCGCCCTCGCGCCGGCCCCCCGCGCGCAGCTCCACCGTAGCTGCTTCCGCGCGCAGCTCCCCCGAGCCGGACACCCGCGGGATGGACGGGGGGGGGGGGGGGGGGGTGGCTCGGGCCGCGCCTCACCCCCTCTCATTTCCGAGCCGTCGCCCCCACCACCACCGCCACCCCCACCCCCACCCCCACCGCCGAAGAAGGAGAGGAGGGAGGGAGGGGGGGAGAGAATTATGATTAAGATTAGAATTATGATTTGATTAGGATTATGATTAGGATTATGAAGGGATATATTAATCATTTCACGTCGAATTTGACTTCCGTTAACGACAGAAAAATAAATTGGGTGCAAAATACACCAAATATAAAATACGAGAATTTTTTAAATACATAAATTTTTAATTGCAGAAACGTAAATCTAAATTTTTTTTTGTTGTTGTTGTACTTTATCCAACAAATAAATAAGTAGGTATATTAACTGTGTAAATTGTATGGCGTTGCAAAATTAATAAAGAAGTATGTATTTTGAAATCATAATTTTCTACTTTTGTTATAGTATAACAATTTGGTTGTAAAAAAAGAAAAAAGAAAAAGATTATTAATGGATGATTCAACGGAAAGCCATTGGCATCAACTCGACAACTTGCTATAGCAGGTCAAGGTGGATTTGGAATCCCGACACATGGGATCTACAATAGCTATGGGCTTTTAGCCCTTTAATTACTCCATTATCAATGTGCTTGTCAGCTGTGGATAAGAGTATTTATTCATATGCAATTTGATTCAATTAATTAATGTTAATCTAAGATGATGATAAGCTTTAAAATTAAAGTTGTCCTTTAAGATAAGCCTCAAGCATAAAGAACCCTTTTCTTTTGATCGATGTCATGTCCGCCCCCACAAATTTTTTTAAAATACTATTTTTCTTGTTACAATTTTTTATATTCGCTTGTAAATGATGTATGTTTTGGTAAGTGTGTAAAGGTCGGACAAAATACTTGCATTCGACCTTCAATTTTGACATCGGTATATTGATAATTAGCCAAAATATGTCATAACTAATTTGGAACAAACTGCTGTCAAACTGCTATTCCGGCGGCACATCGGTATCGCTAAACAACTGACTTTTATACTGTTTTTCTAATACGCTTTGATATACGCTCAAATCGAGCCACATTCGTCGCCTTCAACTCCCCGAGCTTCTCCGACACACGGATGACGTGCGTTGCACTCCGGGGTGTTCTCTACGTATATTAGGAACCCCATGCATCCAACACCATTTTTTTCAACTAGGTGGATGAGCTCTTCATTCCGACGATCCTCCTGAAGTACACAAATTTTCTCCCTCGACAGAATATTTTTGAGCATATCCGCTAGATTGTCCTTTGTATGAACCTTCTCAAGAGTCATGTCATTTGTCTCTAGCACATTCTATATCCAGTGATATCAAGTTACAATATGGTTGGACCGATTATGAAATGTCAAGTTCGTCCCAAGATGAATAACACTTTGACTATCACAAAGTAAAATGTACTGCTTTGCTTAAGCACCATTTTTTGCAGATTTTTTTTTATTCATAGTAACTCCTTGCTAGCCTCCATCATCGCAATGAACTCTACATTTGTTGTAGACAAGGCAATAACTATTGTAACCATGACTGTCATAAAAATGCTCTACCAACCAACATCATTACATAGCACGAAGTCGATCTTCAAGTATCGACATCTCCAGCCATATCAATATCAGTATAAACAAACGGATTTGACTCATCACATAGCTTCCTGTCAGCAGCGTTGTGAAGATACGAATAATCTATTTGACCGGACTCCAATATATCCTCCATGGATTGAAAAGATACCAGCAAATCATACCTACTATGTGAATAATATCTGACCTTGTGCACACCATAGAATACATATGACTCACGCTGTTAAGCATACGAAACCTACTCTCATGTATTACTTCAGCTATTGTCCTTATATATATAAATGTTGAGTTTTTATCTAGTCACTCGTGCTTTCTTGTGGTACTTGCTTTTAGGGGATTGACCCTTTTGGTTTTCTTTGGCTAGATATAGTATCTAAGCCTAAGGATCCATCGTACTTTTCACCTGATGGTGCTCACCCGAAGATGGCCATTAAGGATTCTGAGTGGGTTTTTCTTCGCTACTCATGTTATCATTTTGATTCTTTGAGGCATTTAGCTGTAGTGTTCCGCTCCGCGTTAGCACTATGTACAAGAGATATCGGTTTGCTGACTCAAAAAGAAAACTTTCTTGAAGAGCTCCTTGTTGAACCAGAAGATGACTGATCTAGGTGAGTGGGCAGGACTCCATTCTCTGATTCTTACACACCTTAATAATAAAATGCATGTTGCTAAGAAGATTATTATTTTCGTTGCATGAATAATATAACTGCATGCTTAACTAGAGAACTTGTTTGCTTGTCAATAGAGAACCTTGCCATGCTAAGTCAAGAAAAAAATATTGTATGCTTAGTTATACGGACACTGCTATCGAACAAACCTTGCCATGCTAAGGAAAGAGTAGAACTGTATGCTAACTTGAAGAAATAAATAGAACCGTGCCATGCTTGTTAAATTAAAGACCGTTCATATGTTTGCTTGTCGTCGTTTATAAAATTGCTTGTCTTTGATGCAAAAGCTAGATTGAATGTATGCTTGTATTATTATAAAGAATTATGGCTTGTCTTGTTAGAGAAGAGAATAGTAGTCCGCCCTGATATTCTGATCCTACAGGATCTAGGGGGTGTGGCTATTAGATAATAGATTGATTGGATGAAAATCTTGTATTGTCACGTTGTGTTGTGCTTGTGATATGCTTGTTATCGACTAGATGGGAGGCTAATAGTGCACCCTGATATTTCGGTCCTACGGAATCTAGGGGGTGTGGCTATTAGACTGGTGGATGGAGGCTAAATGACTAGTTTGGAGACTAATAGTGCGCCCTGAGCTCAGGGTGTGGCTATTAGAATTGTGGATGAAGACTACTGATGGGGTGAGACTAATAGTGTGCCCTGAGGGTATGGCTATTAGATGGGAGGTGGTGCTTCTGTTGGGAAGAGTTTAATTTAGAGAAGTTAGCTTGTTCATGGAGATAGCTGCATTTCAGGTAGTTAGGGCGCATGCTAGGCTAGCCTTCTTGCATATCTAACTGTTTGATGCAGAGACGGATATGAAAGAGAACCTTGTTTATATAGATATAAATTATTGCTAACTTGTATGTCTGCTGTAGGGATAACCGTTCGGCTAGACATAAGATCAACATAATAAGTGATATGTTATTTTGCTTATTATCTTGCATCGCACATAGACTTGCATGCTTGCTTGAATATGTTGATCATCTTGTAGTATAAAGAATAGTCCACTAGATGCTGCATTGTCCCTAGAGTATTTGAGTATAGCTCAAGAGATACGCTGCGCACACCCTGATTTGGCACATCGTGCTTGAACTGTTTGCCTTGTATGCTTGGTTGTATTGAACTGAACTCTGATTTCAAAGATGTTTCCAAAAAGAAGTAACATGACTCCGTCTCGTACTGCATGAAATAAACCTAGGTAAAACTAGAAAGATCACTGTTAATGTAATATTTTATAACATAATTACTTAGTGTTGGTTTTAGTGAATGATGCTTCTTTTGTTGCTTTTATACTCACCAGTGCTTTCTCCAAAGTGCTGACCTACCAAAAGTTTTCTTGTTTGCAGGTGCTGGATCGTCCGAGGAAGCGATAGCCGTGCCTCATCCCCAGGACCCAAAAATCTGGTGTCGATGCCTTGAGCTGTATCGAGATATTTTGAGATTCTTTTGTATAGAAGGACATAATATATGGAACGATGCCACTGTATTTAGAGAACCTCGTGCCTTGACCTTTGCCCCGTATACTCCTTGACCTTTGTCCCGTATACTCAGATGGATTACTGTTTGTAACATTGTCCCTACGCTGTGTACTTGATCGGTTCGATGATAGCCACAACTTTAACGATTGTTGCCTTGTACGAGCGCAATTCCAGGCTCGCACGGCATCACGCCTCGATAAAAAATGATATACGTCCCATGGGAGCACCGAGACGTGGTGATTCGCGCCCGACGGGGACGTTGTCGGGACCTTAAGAATCGGGGCATGACATTAGCCGCCAAGAACCAGTTTAGCATATTATTCTGGGGGTTGTTTCCACCATATAATTGTATATATTCAGTGTACTGTAGCTGACGAATTGATCATATAATATTGGATATTATGCTAAATTTTTATTTAGTATAAGTAGCTTCATAATTATTTTGATAGAGCAACAAAAATGCATTAATACTTCATCTTATATGTTTTATATTCTTGTTTGACTTATTAAGACATAACATGTCCCATGACACACACAGTTTCATCTTAAGTTCTACTAGTTTCTTTTGCTACTTGTTATAGCTATTATTATTTCACCCTATCACATATTTACTTGTGCGCATTGTCTATATTTTTATGGTTCAGTTGGTTCTCATGTTTAGCGCCTTACTACTTTATAGTGTATTTATATCTTGTTGGCTTAGACTTGTACTTGCTCCAATCCTGACTGGATATGTTGACAATTTTAGCTGGCTTGCTACTCTATACTATGAACCTTGCCTATGGACCTTGGTTGGAGATAGAAATGCTTTTGGAGGCCAATCTTAGATTCTAGATAGTTTATATATATTTTTGATCTTAAAAATTTAGCGGGTTGGATAATTTTTGTGAATGAACAAAGAGATTATTTTTGATAAAATATTAAGTATTCATATTTATGATTGTCATTAAGGTCTAGACATTGTATTACTGCCGATGATGTGTTAGTATTTTTGTCTTTGGACTATGAAAGATAGTCCTACATTGATTACACCACCAAGTGGGTATCTCAATATAATGCTTTACTTGTGTTGAGGTATGCACATGGGGTGTGGTGAGGCACATGGATTCCATGTGGGGGTATTTTATTAGGATGAAGAAGGATTAACTCCTAAATGAAAGCATTTATACTTTTTGTCATTCTCTTAGAATTTATTCTATAGGAGCTAAGCCCCAAATGGGCTTAGCGACTCGGACTCAGACTCGGACTCGAACTCGGACTCGTGCTCGGGCTCAAGGGCGCAAAGTGGTGCTTTGTTGGCTCACTTTGCACTTAGTACGTTAGCATCGGCGCAGACGCTTGTGCGCATTTGATGCGTTCTCTCATACGCGGCCACATGTGCGGGTCGAATATTTGGCCGCATGGGCCGCCGCATGCGCTGTCGCATGGGCTGTCGTATGCGTTGCGACTTGCGCTGCTGCTACGAATATATTTGAACGATTATGGAAAGATACGGTCTGTATTTCAGATTTATTTTTTGAGAAATTTGAAATTAATACATGCCTATCTTTTAGGGATTCGTAATTAATCTGTTCCTATCTTTCCATAACTGTTTAGCGGCTAGGGTTTTCACTATCTCTCTATAAATACTCTCTTCGTGTCTCTTTGAGAACTTACTTCAAAAATTAGGAGACGAAGAGAGTTGTTGCTGTCGCCACCATTAGAGTCGAAGGAGTTCGTACGAGTCCAGACAGATGTGATAGCGAGCGTTTTGGAAGTTCTACGTGAACTTGTTGGTTCCTGGGAGCAGATCGTGTGGGACGAATCTTGCTTTGAGCAACGACGATCTTTATCACTCCAGCAAGAAAAGTCTTGTCTTCTTCTTCTTCTCCTTCCTCCTCTCTTCTGTGAGTTGTAACTCTATTATGTCCGTTTGCAAATACGATTGGAAGAAAGAATAAGAAGATAGTTTTCTTTGATTCTTTTATTATCTTGTTTCCAGGTGTAATAAGATCCTATATTTTATCTTCTTGTTGGATCGAGAGATATCAGAAAGGGAACTCTTGTATGAACTCTTGATCTCGTCTTCAACTTCTGGTTCTACCATCTTTGATTAAGCCTCGGAACTAACAATCTCAAAGTAAGATCCGAGTAAGATAGAGAATCGATAAAACCTTCTCGATACTAGCTTTTACAAGCTTGAAAAGTTTGATGGCGAATACTACAATATTTGGAAGAAGAAGATCTTTCTGAATCTTCGTTTTGTCAAAGTTATTTTTGTGTTGGTTGATCCAGAACCTACCATCCCTGAAGATAGAGGAAAACTTGAAGTTGGTATGGTGCATGATGTGCACAACAAGTGGAACGAAGACAACGACCTCTGCATGCTATTGATCCTCAATACAATGGAGGACTCGATGACAGAGTCTTACAACAAAAAAGAGAAGGCAAAGGACGTCTGGAAAGCTCTTGAGAAGTATTACAAAACTGATAAAAAGATGTCTAAAATCTATCTCATTGAAAAGTCTTTCACTTTGAAGACGAGAAGGTAATGCTGCCGTAAGTCAAGGAACTTCTGAAGATGCAGCAGAAGCTGAAGGAAGAGGGCATGAAGCAGGAAGATAAGTTCATGGTGAGGGCTATTGCTACCAAGCTTCCTCTAGGCTGGATCAAGTTCAAGACTGATATGTATCGTAAGATGATGGAGATCCAGCTCGAAGATCTTCTTTATTGGATTCACATTGAAGATAAGGCCAGGGGATAACTGAAGTTGCATTCCCTGTCCAAACAGTTGGCAAAAGTCAACTTGGTGCATGCTGGTGATTCCAAGGGAAAGCAAAAGGCTTCTCACAACAAGAAAAAAAGGACTTCCAACCATTTGAAGATAAAGTCGGCTTCATTCAAACCGAAGCCAAAGCCCAATTCTGAAGTGGCTTGCTTCAATTGTGGCAAGAAGGACAACTACCGGAGTGAATGTAGATCCAAGCTCAATCATACAAAGCAAGGTGAGCCTAACAAGGTTGCTATGATTGTGCAGGTTGTCACGACTGGTGTCGACTCTGATTGGTGGGTAGACACTGGCATATCCTACCATGTTTGGTCAAAGAAGGAGTTGTTCACCACCTACAAGCCTACTTCTGATAAGGTTATGGTGACGAACCAGGCACAAGCTGAAGTACTAGGGACCGAAACGGTGGTACTGAACCTGACTTCAGAGAAGTCGCTGAAGCTTCAGGATGTGAAGCATGTACTAATGATAGCCAAGAATCTGGTCTCAGGAAGTCTTCTCTGCAATGCAGGCTTGAGGATGGACATTAATGCCGAGCAGATGGTGATGTCTTTCAAAGGAATATACTTCAAAAAAGCTTTCTGTACCAAAGGAATATTCAAACATCAACTTGTAACCCCTACTACAATGATAAATGCAGTCGCTTCTTCTGGTTATTCTCTTTAGTTATGGCACAATAGACTAGGACATGTTCATTGTAAAAGAATAAACAAGATGTCTAGTCTAGGGCTTATCTCCAAATATGGGGGGTAAGGAGGTGGAGAAGTGTGAGGTCTGTGCGTAGACAAAGATCACTAGAAATCCGTTCAAGCGAGTTAACTGAAGCACATATCTTCTGGAGTTAGTGGACTTAGATATCTGTGACTTCAAAAAGTTCTCCACAAAGGCCAAGATAAAATATTTTATTACATTCATCGACGACTACTCAAAGTATGCGTTCGCCTATCTGCTCATGTCAAAGGACGAAGCATTCAAAAAGTTCAAGGAGTTCAGGACTGAAGCTGAACGTCAGACAGGACAACAACTCAAGAGACTTAGAAGTGATCGAGGTGGAGAGTATTGGTCTATTAAATTTGTACCGTTCTGCAAAAAACATGGACTTGTCAATGAGATGAATGCTCCGTATTCTCCTCAATCAAATGGAGTAGCTGAGAGGAAGAACATGATGTTGACAGAAATGGTGAACTCAATGTTGTTAACTACGGGTCTTCCAAACAACTTCTGGGGAGAAGCTATGTTGACGGCTACGTTCATCCTGAACAGAGTGCCGTACGCAATATCCAATATCACTCCTCATGAACTCTGGTTCAAAGTCAGACCCAACTTGAATATCATTCGAGTGTGGGGGTGTTTGACATATGTTAAGCTCCCGGACTTGAAGATTCAGAAACTGGGTACGAGGACAACGAAGACCATCTTCTTGGGTTATGCTGAGAAGAGTGATGCTCAGAAGTTTCTTGATATAGAATCAAATTATATCATTGAATCTCGTGACGCAGAATTCTTTGAAGATAAATTTGTAAGGCACAAGAACATTATTATCGCGGATATTTTAGAGAATAATGTGGGTGCACAGGGGGCTGAAGCTTCCAAAGAAGATGTAGTACATGTAGAAGTTGTCATTCCAGAGACAACGTTCAAACTAAAACTCGCAGAACCGAGAACTAAGCGGGTGAGAAGTCAGAAGAATTTCGGAGAAGATTTTGTCACCTATCATTTGAAGCAGATCCGCTTACCTATTATGAGGCGATGAAGACCAGAGACACTGTCTTATGGAGGGAGGCTATCAATGACGAGTATGACTCAATAACCTCCAATAACACTTGAGTGTTGGTCGATCTACCGAAAGGAGCTAAACCAATCAGATGCAAATGGATCTTCAAAATGAAGATGAAGATTGATGAAACTATTGACAAGTACAAGACAAGGTTAGTTGCCAATAGATTTTCTCAGAAGCAGAGGATCGACTACTTCGACACATATGCTCCAGTAGCGCGGATGATGACCATCAGGATGTTGATTACTCTGAGTGTAATTCATAAGATGGTTATTCATCAGATGGATGTCAAAATAGCATTCCTGAATGGAGAGTTGACCGAAGAGATTTACATGCAACAACTAGAAGGATTTGTCGTCAAGGGACTTGAAGACAAAGTCTGCAAGTTGGTAAAATTATTATACGGTCTGAAGCAAGCTCCCAATATGTGGCACAAAAAATTTAATAAAATTATAAGATCAAACGGCTACAAGGTCAGCGAGGCGGACAAGCATGTTTACACAAAGTTCGCTGATGGAAGATGGGTCATCGTCTATCTTTATGTAGATGATATGCTGATCCTAGGCATGGATCTAGCATGAGTTACTGAGACAAAGGAGTTTCTCTCATCCAAGTTCAGTATAAAGGTTGGGATAAAGATCATTCGGACGGACACTGGAGTGGCGCTGTCACAGTCTCATTATATTGAGAAGATGATCACATGCTATGGATATCAGGATCTTCCACGGATTGATACTCTGTACAGGTGTGACAAAAAGCTGAAGCCAAATCCTAGGAAAAGTATCAGGCAGTTGGATTATTCAAACGTCATTGGGAGTTTGATGTATGCAACAACTACCACAAGGCCTGACATATCTTTTGTCGTGGGGATGCTGAGTCGATTCACGAGCAACCCAGGTGTGGAGCACTGGAAGGCTATGAAGAGAGTGATAAAATATCTTAGGAGGACTCAGAAGTATGCACCGTACTAAAGTGGGTATCCGACAGTAGTGGAAGGCTTCAGTGATGCAAGATAGTGTTCAGAAGTAGAGAGCGAAAGGT
Source organism: Iris macrosiphon (assembly GCA_036927795.1). Classification (NCBI taxonomy): domain Eukaryota; kingdom Viridiplantae; phylum Streptophyta; class Magnoliopsida; order Asparagales; family Iridaceae; genus Iris; species Iris macrosiphon. The sequence goes on along the minus strand of JAYESA010000002.1, from coordinate 176,075,357 downwards.
CCACACGAGGATACGTCTTTTCCATGGGTGGAGCTGCTATATCGTGGAAGTCGAAGAAGTAGACTATGCTCTCTCATTCCTCGATGGAATCTAAGTTTTATGCACTGGCTGCTGCAGCGGATGAAGCAGAGTGGCTTCAGGAGCTCATGTATGACCTTTCATTGGTTGGTGTGCAGATTCTGACCGTATCGATATACTGCGACAACCAAGCGACTGCAGCGGTGGCATCAAATGACCTCTTTAATGGTTAGAAGAGGACTATGCAGTTAAGGCACATGACAGTAAATGATCTGATAAAGACTGGAGTTATTACCGTAATTGATGTTCGAAGTTAGGAGAATCTGGCGGACCCGTTCACCAAGGGTCTCAAGCGCCAGCTGGTCCAGGACACAGCAACCAAAATGGGTTTAAAAAAATTCTTATATTGTGTCTATATAATTCTACCATAAAATTTTATGCTATTAGTTCAAAGAAAAATCTACTAGACATCTAGCTTTCGGTTCAAAGAAAGACCATTGACTGGGAGAATATAAGGAACAATGGATAGTCATTTGAGATATTGAGGGGTTACGGACTAAGAACTACTGTTGTCTACTTCTTATTCTTTATGAAGAATAATTTTCTGTGGAATGATGCCTTTGATGCCTTAATGAGTTCTCTGACAGAGTGAATGTCCGGTGTGCTTTACAGGAAGCACGTAGTTTCAGCACTACAAGGGACTTGTATCTCATGCTACAGTGGTGTGACACCACAGAGGTAAAATATATAAATTCTCGATATTAAGTCACGTCACAGCGGTGTAGCGTCGTACATAGGCAGGTAGCCTAATGCTATAGAATAAAGAGTGGTAGGTAGCACTACAAAGAGGGAGTGAACCTCATGTTATAGTGGTGTGATACCACAAAGTTAAAAGATGTAAATCCTCGACGAAAAGTCATGTCACAGCGGCGTAACACTGCAAGGAAGGATAATGCTTCGTGCTGGATAGTTTGGCACTACAAAGAGGGAGTGAACCTCATGCTACAGTGGATGACACCACATGAGGGAGTGAACCTCGGCAGAAGTCCATGTCATAGCAGCGTAGCACCGCAAGGAAGCGCAGTGCTTCATGCCAAGGACTCTTTAAGAACTCACCTATAGTGTTTGAAAAAAGATATAGTATATGAAGCATTGCACGCAAGGAAGCGCAATGCTTCATGCCGTCTCTTGAGGGAAAACTTGTAGACAACCAAAATACATACATCGAAACTAGGCGTGCACATGACTTTCAATGTGCAACCGGAAGTACAGTTGATGTCATTGTGTGAGTGGAAAGAATTGCAACTATGGTGCATAATTCAAGGCTTAGTCCATTCTTTTATCATACTGTTATTTTGACCCATGCAAGAAGATTCAAGTCAAAGCGACATCTATCCTAATGCATGATGGGTAGTCACTGTGAGGAACGCTCAACCCATATATTGAGATATGTGGGGGATTGTTGATGTTTTTGCCTTTGGACTATGAAAGATAGTCCCACATTGGCTACACCACTAAGTGGATATCTCAATATAATACTTTGCTTGTGTTAAGATATGCACATAGGGTATGGTGAGGCATATGGGTGCCATGTGGGGGTATTTTATTAGGATGAAGAAGGATTAACTCTTAAATGAAAGCATTTATGCTTTTTGTCATTCTCTTGAAATTTATTCCATAGGAGCTAAGCCCCAAAGGGGCTTAGCGACTCGGGCTCAAGGGCGCAAAGTACTTTGTTGGCACACTTTGCACTTAGCACGTCAGCATCGGTGCAGGCGCTTGTGCGCATTTGATGCGCTCTCTCATGCGCGAGCTGCATACGCGACCGCATGGGCGGGACGCATGCATGGGTCGCATGGGTTGCCGCATGCGCTGCCGCATGGGTTGTAAACCCCCTGATTTTCAGGATTTTTAAAACGGATTTTCAGAATTTTTCTGGGATTTTTCGGTAATTTTTACTAATTAAAATCAAGATATTTTTAGAATTAAATAAAATTAAATATTTTTAAACAATATTAAAATATTATGAAAATAATATTTTTGAGTGAAATAAAATATTGGACATAGAAAATTTTTTCTGGAATTTATTGGACCCCGAAAACATTTTTAAAGACCTAAAAACTCTATTTTAATTAAAACCCAAACAAACCGGGTTGAACCTGGATCAAACAGGGTTGAACCGGCCTGAACCCGGTCCAACCGAACTGGACCGGACCGCCCACCCTAACGGGTCGGATCCTGCCTACCCAACCCAGACCCGACTCGCTTCCCCTCACCGCACGAACCCCCGCACCCCGCATTTTTCGGCCGCCCCGCGCCCCGCTCGGCCACGCAACCGCCCCGCCCGCGTCTTTCGGCCTCCCCCGCCACGACCTCCTCTCCCCGCTGCCCTATAAAAACCCCCATCGCCACCGCCCTCTCCCCCTGACCTGCCTCCGCCACCCACCCCGAGCTCCGCCACCCTCCCCGAGCTCCGCCACCCTCCTCAAGCTTCGCCGCCGACGCCGCCCTCGACAGCCCCCGCCTCCTCCGGCGACCTCCACCAGCAGCAACAGCAGCAGCGGGCATCGCCTCCGGCCGCCCGAGCCCCTGACGATGCTCAGCCCCCCCAACGCGCTCCGTCACCTCCGGCGATGCCACCCCGCAGCCGCCTCAGCCTCCCTCCGAACGCCGCAGCTCCGGCGAGCAAGAAACCCTAAACCCTAGCTTCGTGTTGGTGTGTCATGTCGCCTCGAGGATACGAGAATCCTGGTTTCCGCGTAGCCCTGTTCAGGTACCCTTTTCTCTCTCCTCGTTGCTCCTTTTTCTGTTCTGTCTGTTGTGACGCGAACACTGCGTGACCCTCTCGATGCTCGTGCAACCCGCTCGGTGTGTCGCATCCTGTGGCGATCGCGAACCGCGATCCAAAAACTAAAAAATAAACACACCATTTTCTCCCAAAACTGAGTGCGCCCCGCTAAACGGGACGACTTGGTCGCATGCGATCTTCACCAAAAGGTGCGCCATTGATACGGACGTGCGGGATTTCGCAGAAGTTGATTTGGATGTGCGTGCACACCGGAATTAACGCGTATCCGCCGACAACGCCCCGTATCGACCCGTTCTGAAACTCATTGTAACTTTGTGTACACATGTCGAATCAAAACAAAACTTGCACCATCGGACTCGTAGCAATACGCTAGTCCTATGACCCAAGTTTGGTTCAATTCTGAGAACGTTGACAAAATCGTGTATCGTGGGCCCCGCGACTCCACTTGACGGACGATTTTGTGATCGGTTCATCGAAATCCAATTCTGGAAGTTCCGTTGGGTTCGTATCATCATTCTGGACTTGTTGACACTAAGTTTGATGAATTTAGAGAACTTTGTCCCTATCACATTTTTCGGTGCGAAGAGGGCCACATGTGGACCCCGCTTTGACCCAAAATTGTCACTTTTGCCCCTGTATCTAAATTGGACTCAAGGACAGGCGTTTTTAGCTATTTGATATCTTCTGAGCATGATGATAATATTTGTTTCAGCATTCGGAGACGGTCCTGGAGATTTCACGAACACCAGAGCCGCAGTTGGAAACCGAACACCAGGCAAGTGTACCTTGCCAACTCGCAGTGGTTCCTGTTATAGTACTTTGCTTGAGTTCTTTGTACATACATATATAATCTTGATATAAATGCTTAACCTAGGACCGTGTGACTTTACTTAGCGTCCGATTAATAGTCGGGTGTCAACATCGTACGCGGAGTTGAGTAACGTCATCTAGACATGGATACCGAGACCCTATACTTCTCGTGCTTGCATTATAAAGTACGTTATACCCAGGACACCTGACACTATTCATGTGACAGAATTTTCCTAAAATATTCAAGGTGATTCTGTGTAGGTTGCAGGATTTATGACATAGACATTATATTCATAGACATTATATGACTTGCTGCATTAGTTTTGATCTTGCGTGACATGGACATGAGACATCGTGGATATGAGACGTGTGATTACATGGGGTAGGGAGAGACACACAGGCTACAGGCTGATTATATATATATATATATATGCCACTACATAGTAAATTACATAGTAACTTAAATAGTATCACTGCTACAGGCTCCCAGACACAGAGCTTGTAGTGGTCTCAGCCTGAGTTCTAGTGATGCTCTCAACATGCATTTCACATAGATGGTTACATAGTTTACCCACTTGTTTCATTTATTATTGCACTGCATTTATTTTGCCATGAGTTATTTTGTACCTTGCTATGTCCCCTGAGGACCTGGATCTGGATTATGTCCCCAGGGTTAGCAGATGATATCTATCCTGAGGTGTACGGAACATGAGCACTTCTCAGAGCAGTACCAGAACCCGAGGACGAGATCGTGCCAGAGGACTTCTCCTGAGTATTGGCTTTATATACTCAGTTATTTCTGTTTCTAGTTACTTTATTTCCTGTTTATTGCATTGATGTATCAGACTCATTCTCGGGTTGTTCCCCGAGACACTTTTATTGAGATATGTTAGATTATATTTATTTGCATTTATTCTGGCTTTTGATCTGTGATTATCTGTTGTGGATGAGATTAGAATAGACTATGACTTGTATCATTGGACCTATTTATTGTTGTACTACAGCTTAAGTACGCCCTGATAGATCCATTAAATTGGGTTGTCCATCGGTGCGTGCTGCTGGTCATTGCCACGTGTCCAGTCCCTCGATATTTTGGGACTGGGGCGTGACATGGGTTGCCGCATGCGTTGTCGCATGCGTTGCGGCTTGCGTTGCCGCATGCACTGCCACATGCGCTGTGGCTTGCGACAGCCTGTCTCATGCGCTGCGGCTTGCGTTGCCGTATGCGCTGCTGCTGCTGTGGATATATTTGAACGGTTATGGAAAAATACAGTCTGTTATTCAGATTCATTTTTTGTGGGATTTGAAATTAATACGTGCCTATCTTTTAGGAATTCGTAATTAATCTGTTCCTATCTTTCCGTAACTGTTGGGCGGCTAGGGTTTTCAACCTCTCTCTATAAATAGTCTTTTCGTGTCTCTTTGAGAACTTACTTCGGAAATTAGGAGACGAAGAGAGTTGTTGCTGCCGCCACCATTGGAGTCCAGGGAGTTCGTGCGAGTCCAGACAGATGTGACAGCGAGCGTTCCAGAAGTTCTACGTGAATTTGCTGGTTCCTGGGAGCAAATCGTGTGGGACGAATTTTGCTTTGAGCAACGGTTATCTTTATCACCCCAGCAAGCAAAGTCTCTTCTTCTTCTCATTCTCCTTCTTCCTCTCTTCTGTGAGTTGTAACTCTGTTCTGTCCGTTTGTAATTGCGATTGCAAGAAAGAACGAGAAGATAGTTTTCTCTGATTCTTTTATTATCTTGTTTCCAGTTGTAATCAGATCCTATATTTTATTAAAAAAATTTATAAAATATTTTTGATAGAAATAAATAAATAAATAAAAGGTCCTATTGAATCAAATTTAATCAATAAATCTAAAAAATAGTGAAAATTCTTAACCTTTGTCTAGCTAAGCCAATAACCAACTTAATTTCAAGTGCAATAATCATCAAGTCTAACTAAGTCAAATCTTTATTAATCAAAGTTGAATCCAGCAGATAATTATTCGTCAGACTGAGCCGGAACTATCCCAAATGAATCCAAAAATGAAAGTCCAACAAGCATAAATCCAAACTAGGGTTTAAAGCATTACGAAGCATATTCCGATCAAATTTCTTTGGAAGTAGATTATTATGAAACATATAATAACTAAATACAAAATATCAAAGTTAATGATCAGATAGAATGATGTAGGAACAATGGATCAGGATAGACAATTGAACATCATCCGGAACATCTATATATATTTTTGTCACCATACTATAAGAAAATCCTTCAACATCATCAACTACGTAGAAAACTTGTCACATTTCTTAGTCGATATTTTCATATATAAATGAAGCTCCTACAAAAATTTGACGGTTCGTTTGGATAGATTTTCTAAAATTTTGTTCAGAAAATAATTTTTTGAAAGTAAGTTATAAAATTATTTTCTGAATATAAAAATTTTGGCTTTACGTTTGGTTACTTTCATCTGTAAAGTAATTTTAAGATTTTTTTTTTTTTTTTGAAGATTATGTTTGGTAAAATATTTTTAGAAAGTAGTTTTTTTAACTGTGTCCACACTGTTCGTGTCCAACTGTATCCCTTCCTACATTGTTTGTGTCGTCCTGTGTTCGAGTTCGTCGAGGGCTCCGAGTTTCCTCCGGCGTCTAGGACTCGAGTTTCCTCCGACGTCTAGAGCTTGACGCGGTGGTGCGTCCCACCGGCGGTTGCCTGGGGTGGACGGACGGTTGGCCTCTCGAAAACGGGGTTGCGGTTCTACTCGTACCGATAGCTCGACAAGGTGATGCGGTGCTCAACGAGGACGACGGTCGGAGTCAAGAGCCGTCGACGATGTAGTCGTCCTCGACGATGAACTCCTGGGAGTTGCCACCGACGAAGTCGTCGTCCTCGATGACGAGCTAGGTCGTCGCTGTCCTCGAGCTTCGATCTCGTTGTCCTTGGCCATGGTGCCGCCTTCCTTCCAGATCTTGCGTCGGCAACGGCCTGGGACGACGTAGTGGCTTCCGCTGCGTACGAAGGAGGAGGAGCCGCCAGCAACATTTAAAAGAGGGTTTTGGAATTTTTTTCTTCTTCTTCTGAAATGATGTTTTGAATAGCAGTCAACCAACCGTTGTTTACTGGTGCTTTTGAGTTTAAACTCAAAAAGCTGAGTTTAAAAGTTTATCCAAACATGCTTTGAATCTTCCCTAACTACATTAATACAAAAAGGGCTAATTAGTCTTTAGACACATGATTTTATACCGGTTTAGAGTTTACGACCTAACATGTCCAATTGAAAAGTTTAGACCCTGAATTTTTATTTTTACTTTCAAATTTTCAATTATATCATCTTTTTCAATATGGATTGGTTTTGCATTTATACTCATATTTAGGGTAAAATGAAAAAAAAAATGATACAAAAAATAAAAATTCAGAATATAAACTCTCCAGTTGGACATGTCAGAAATTAAACTCTAAGTTTGTATAAATTCCAGGGACTAAACGCTAATTAGCCCAAAAAAAAATAGATTCGAATTGTTTTGAAATCAAAATATATTTATTATGTCATCATGTCAGCTCAATTCTTATCTTCACATAGAAATGAACATATATATTTTGTAAGACAGAATAAAAAAGAAGAGTCTTATCCCCGAAGTCTTAGACTAATCAAGTTGGGAACAATTGGATCCTAGCTCTCAATCATTTCTTTTGAAAGCATGTCCCACCCATTCAAAAGATATCTAGATATATAGCTCCCAATCATTCCTAGAAAATGATTATAAATTTCTTAGTTCAGTGATGGTGTGTCTGTAGATCAGTGGTTCACAAAAACTTTAAAACTATCAGGGCCCACAATTAAAAATGCATTCATATCTTTAGTTTTTTTGTTGTTGTTGTTGGTAATTAATGTTTAGATTCTAAATTTTATACTAATTTAGTATTTATACTTAATTTATAGTTTAAGTCTGACATGTCCAATTAAAAAAATTTGGACATTAAATTTTTAGTTTTAGTTTGCTATTTTCCATTATATCCTTCCTTTTATGTAGAAAATTTTCATGGTCTGACACGGAAAGAAGAATAATATAATAAAAATAAAATAAATAGAATCCACACTTTTTAATTGAACACGTAGGAACTTAAACTCTATACTAAAATAAAATTCAGGGTCTAAACACTAGTTGACCATTATTATTTTTTTATATATATTTTTTTTGTTTTTTTAGATAATATCAAACTTTTGATACATGTCCAAAGAGAAAAGTTTCCTACATAGGTCACTTTGGCCTGTCACTCCACATTCACTTCCCCCCAATCGGGAGGAACCATATGGCAAATCTTAAGTGAAAACCATTTTGGAAGTGCACAAAATCACTTCCAAAGTGGTTTTAGTTGCCACATGGCTCCTTCCGATTGGGGGGGTGAGCAAACACCATGGTATTGGCGTGTGAACAAAAATGGACTCCTCCCCTCATAATGCTATGCTTCATAAAAATATTTATCAACCTCTGCATGGACTTCCAGAAGCATTGTCTGTCTGTCTGTCTGTCCGTCTGCAACTAGGGGTGGACCATAAACACAGAACAAGTGCCATTAGGATGAACAAGAAGATGAATACAATTAGGAGAGCTAGAGATAATGTTTAATAATTGGATAGAGTCATTCCAGAGAACTAGAAGACGGGGGACTGCAACTCGCTTCTCAGTGCAGATGAGAAATGTGGAGGTTCTTCTTTCAATTCCCATGCTAACAAACATTTTAAGGAATGGTCTGAATGTTCGGGTGGAATGGATAATGGATTCATTGGGCCAGCCTTCACTTGGACCAATCGCAGGATTGCCCAACATAACATTGCAGAACGTCTTGATCGAGTTGTTGTGTATACAGGGACGGAGCCAGGATTTTGGAATATGGTAGGCTAGCTAATAGTTACTATAAGATTCTAAAAAATTATGCCAAAAAATCGGCAGAGTTTCCTTCGTAAATTCGATGAATCGACAAAGTTTTCTTTGCCATAGAAAAAATCATATAATTTACCTCACTTAAAAATATTAACCAACTCTCTTATTCAACATTTCTGAAAATATAAGAAAGTAACAAAACTTGATTCTCTTTTATGTTTTTACTGCATACAGAATGATGCTGAAATTGTAACTGCAAAACATAAGGTACTAAAGTCTTTCTTATAATTTAGATTCAATTGCAGAATGATTCTTCTAATTAATATCTAACTAATAAGTAAAACGATTTAGGCTTGCCAATAACCATAAAAACAGAGAATTGAGAATTATTTAGTACTTTTGGCAATTCACGTAGATACGTTTTAGCATGCTCACAAGCAGCCGATCTTGCTGTCAACTCATTCCATCTGGATTAAATAATAGATAAATCAAACCATGTTTCCAGTCGTAGCAGACAAAAGAACAAACCACAACTACCTGAAAAATATTGGATCTCCAATTGCTTTGAGTGAGTCAAGGCGATCTTTGAATTCAATAGCAGCAGCATCTTAACCGTCAGTATACAACCAATCTTGCACCTGTAAATAATAAATTTGACGCAAGTCTCACAAGGACTATTTATCCACACCATTCTACAAGAAACTATCTGAAAACATAAGCAAACTAAATCTCACTTCACTTAATTTCTCTGCAAAGAGTAACGAATACCAGCATAAAAACTAGCACATTAGTGTATAAGTTCCCAAGTATTATTTATATAAATACACACAAGAATGCTATGATTTACCCATTTAATAGACAAAAATACCTTCTCCATGTACTTCGCATGCCATGGCACTTGTAGCAGCTCTTGAAGCTGCCAACGGCAGTGCCCTTTCAAACACGTCCAGGACAAGCTGAAAGTAAAACCTGGATCTCGTTTTGATATACGTCCGTCTGATCTCATCCCTATGATTAACATGATGCCCACGTATCGGAATTCGTAAACCTGGATCTCGTTCAAGAGAATTTAAATCAACTATAACCTCATCCCTATGATCAACACTTGGGGTTGAAACATTAACATTCGAAGGCAGGAGAAGACTCTCACTTTCTGATGTTTCACCCCTTGGTTTAAAGAATGAAAAAAGGGTTTTCTTTCTCTTGTTACCTTGGTTTTCTATTATATTCCAAAAACCTATAGTGAATTAAGATGAAACCAAACACCAAAAATTTGGGGTTAGGGTTTTACAAAATTTTAATTTGAAGGTCCAGTAAGGAGGATGGTGATTGATGGCCTTACCAAAGGAGGTAAAGTTTAAGAGGGAGACTGGAGACAGAGTCTGGAAAAGCTGTCGTTCGTCGAGCCGAGCTGCCGAGAGCGGAGAGTCGCAGGCGGCAGGCCCGCAGAGCGGGGGCTCCGCCCCTGGCGAGTGGCGAGAGGGGGGCCGTGCCGAGCCGCCACCGGTGAGCCGCCGAGGCCCGAGGGGCCTTGATCTTTGTCAGAATTCGGATCCTCTCCTCCGACGGTTCGACCGATGTCTACTGTACTAGGAACTGAAACTGAAGTTGAAAAATAAAGGAGAGAAAAAAAAAGGAAAGGAAAGGAAACTAGAGTCGGGAAAGGAAAGGAAAGGAAAGGAACAAAACTGGTTCACCATTACACTGGACTGGACTACAAGCCTACAAAGCATTGAAAATAAAATAAAATTTACTCATTATTTTGAGTTTGCACCGGGCTACAGCCCACTGCAATGTAAATGTCCCTCCGCCCCTGTGTGTATACCTCATGGAGATCTATTTATCCACCCCGTATTAATAGTGATCACAATCCAATATTTCTGAATATGCAAATCAAAACCCGAATTTGTTTGAGTTTATTGCCTGTAAAGAAATCCATGTGTTTCAATAAAGGTTTCTCTTTTTTAGTCCCAAATGAAAAATGAGAAGTCATTCTCCTTTGTATATATTGTTTTACCCCTCTTAGTGGGTTAGTAGGTTTTGTGGAAGATGGGTTGAATCTCATCCAACCCGCGAGCGGGTGCGCGTTTATTAGTCGCGCAGTTAGACTTAACACTTAGCGGAACGGACATGGGTATAAAGATAATTTTATAACTTATTTTATTTTTTTTTATTTTTGTTAGTTTGGTCTGGTGAACCGTTCTCACGTAATCCCGTTACGGGATGAGTGAGAGAGGTTACGTGAGATATATCCAGGACACGATCCTGAGATCTGACAACAGTAATCTATTTTAGTCACCGGGTGCACGGTATTGTGGATCGAAGGGATTCATTGTATCTCGGGGATAGATCGCTAGGAATCCGCTGCACTGTTCGTGGGGACGAAATTATATTCTAAGGACAGCGTGTAACATGTTTCAAATTTTTTACTTAATTTCTGTCTTTAATTTTATTTCTTCCAAATTTACATGCGTTAGGATTTTTTCCAACAATTTATACTTGGCACAAGCTGGGAGAATCTGAAAGGAACTACTGATCTGCCCTTGAAACTGAGAACCCTACTTCCATTGCTGAAATCATGGGGCAATCGAAGGATTGGTAACTTAAATGATGATAGCAAGACAACTGAACAGAGTGTTTTATCTCTGCAACATCAACCGGTCAGTAACTCTAGGATTGAAGAGGAGAGATTGCTCACGTCACTCATAATAAAGTCTTACTCAAACAAGAACTTTTTTGGAAGCGTAGATCTTGTGTATCTTGGCTTACGGAGGGGGACAGAAATACTAATATTTTTTTTTAAATGATGGTACTCAACAGGAAAAAGAAGAATACAATCTCCAGTTTAAGAAACTGAAATGGGGACTTGACATTTGATCATGATGAAATCAGTGAGCTGTTGGTTGATCATTTCAATACTATCTCACAAGCCTCGAATACTTTCCATATCCCTCAAATACTTTCCAGTTTAAGATGTTCTCACAACCCAACAGAACGTTCAGAATTGGATTTCGATGAGCCGGTCACGAAATCGTCCGTCAAGAGAATCCATAGGACTCACGAAAATAAAATTTTGTAAACCTTCTCAGAATCAAATCAAACTTGGATCACAGGACCAGCGTAATGCTACGAATCCGATGGCATAAGTTTCGTTGCGAAACGACAAACACACGAAATTATGACGAGTGTCAGAACATGTTGATACATGATTTTTCGGCAGATACGCGTTGATTCCGGTGTGCACGTACATCCAAATCAACTTCCACGAAATCTCACACGTCCGTGTTGACGATACGCGCCTTTCGATACAATTTGCACACGACGAAGTCGCCTCGTTTAGTGGGACGCACCCCGTTTAAGAAAATTTTGGTTTTAGAAAACCAAGTTTTTGGTCAAATTCAACCACGAATAAATCACAGCATACAATAAATTAAAATAAACTAATTAAAGAAATTAAATTTTGGTTATATTGTCTAATTTACTGTTTAAGTGAAATTTAAAAATATTAACTAGGTTGGAAGAAAATCAGACATGAACATGGGTGTTTGGGACAGTTTTCTGAACTATAATTTGGGTCATTTTTTTGTTTTGCATCGCGATTTACGACCGACACAGGACACAATACTCGAAACTAATTATATAGGGTTCGAGAGGGTCATATGATCTTCGCATAGGATTTGACATATCGACATTTGGATAACTGTGCACAGAGATACGAGAGTGGGAAGAATGGTACCTCACTGCTTGCTGCTGCTCGGGAATTCAGGCGACTTGCGGCGACGACTTTGCAACGGTGGTGCGCGATGGTCCGGTGTCGCCGTCGGCGGTGGCTTGTCGGAAATGGAAGATGGTTTGATTGTGGATGAGGGGATGGGTCTGGATGTTTATATAGGGGTCAGAGTGGGCGGTTACATGGAGACGAAGAGGGAGGGTTCGGCCGGTCGGGGGAGCGAAAAGGAACAGTCGGGGGGGGGGGGGGGAGGGTTTCGATTACTGTAGCTTGGTTTATGGGTTTCGGGTGCGGGTTAGTGGGTTTGGGTAGGAATAGGTTCAGTCTTGTTTGGTTTGGTCGGTTCGTTTTGGTTCAGTTTGATTTAGTTTAAGTTGGTTTATTTAAAACAATGCATTTAGCTATTTAAAAAAAATAGTTTTAGAGCCCAATAAATTCCAAAAAAATTACACAATAACCTATTATTAATTATACACCAAAAATATAATTTTTGCACAATTTTAATAATTAATTTAATACACAAAAATATAAATCCATGTAAGAACATTTATTATAATTAACTAAAAATAATAAAAATTTCTACAATAATAAATAATAAAAATTTTAAATTAAATTTTAAAAATCAGGATGTTTACAATCTACCCACCTTAAAAGAATTGCGTTCTCGCAATTAAGAAAATAAAATATAACCGGTCAAGAAAAATGTTTGCTCCAGAAGAGATGATGCGGTTGCAAAACATGTTTGTTGAAGCACGACACAAAGAATAAGGAACCATGAACAAGAAGAAATCAAGATGAAGGATGAGGATTTTGTTCAAGCAGAAGAAATAAAAACTATAAGAACAGATCAACACGTAGGAAAGAAATAAAAACTTGGGTAGCACTGACATCTTACTAATCTAGACTAACAAGGTCATACTAATCATAATACTAGGTATAGGCTAGGGAATGGAACTAAAATGCACATGCTAAAGTATTACTAGGATTATTCGCTATTATAGCTGGCTATGATAAAACTAAATCTTACTCATATTCTCTACTCCTCGAGTCTGTGCCTTCTCCACTGTCATCGCAAAAGCCTGTCCATGTCCATGTGGTAGTGCCCTCTGCTGTTGCTAGGCTTGCTGAAAGAGTGCTGCCTGTGGTGTCAATGGTGGCCTCGGTTGATATCCTCCCGGTGCTGATGGTCTGACTCCTCCAACTTTCGTCTGTGGTGCTCCTAGTGCTGGTAATCTGGTCTATGTGGCTGCTGGACTGGTCTCGGTGCTGGTAAAGCCTGTCGGTGCACCATCGGTGCTCCTTCTCGACGCTCAGGGCAATCCCTGGTTGAATGCTTGCTGGATCCGCAAGCTAAACATAATCTCCATTTGCGTCTGCATTCCTTCTCAATATGTCCTACCTTGCCACAGTAGTAACAAGTAGGACTAGTACTAGTGCTAGTGGTGCATTCCTCCTCCCTGCTGCGCTCGGTCTGGTGCTAGGACATGCGATCGCTTCTGGCTGGACTCTCTCTTGATGACGCGTTCCATGCGTCGAGCTGCAGCAAGAACGTCCGTATAAGAAGTAGGTGCGACAGAGCCAATCTGTCTCTGTAGCTCAAAGTTTAGTCCGTCAAAGAATTTCTCAGCCTTCTCTTCTTCTGTCGGAATTAGTGTAGGTGCGAAGCGGCTCAAATGGATGAACTCCGCATTGTACTCTTCTACTGTCATATTGTCTTGAGTGAGGCAATTGAACTTGTCCCAAAGTTTTGATCGAGCAATAGATGTAATGTACATCTCCTGAAAGAGTCTAGAGAACTCATCCCAAGTGACTCGGTCTGGTCCGAGCCGTCTCTCCTCAGATAGCCACCAGTGATGTGCATTGCCTGTCAACTGCATTCTGACGGCAGTCATCCAATGCTCCCTTGGAAGCTCAGCTGCTTCTAATTGGTGTTTAGTGTTTATGAGCCACTCATGAAGTTCAGTGGGCTCCTCCTTGCCTGAAAAGGTACGGGACTTCAACTGGCAGAAATTAGTGATATATCCCGTCGATGGCCGTCTAGCTGCTGGGTTCACCTGCTCCAGTGCGGTCACTATATTGTTTCTCAGGTTCTTTGCCTCGTGACGCTGAGCCTCTTGATGAATCTGCTGTTGGGCTTGCATCATTGCGTAGAATATTTGAAACATCTGTTGTCCGTTCATAGGCTGTCCTATTGAAAAAATGGGCATCGGTGGAGTAAACTGCGGCGGTGGTGGAATGTCGTCACGCCGGAGCCTCAAGGCATGCTGATTTCCTTGATTGCTTTGTTGAGTGGAGGGATCTCCACTTAATGGAGTCACTCCATCGTCGTAGGTAACCACATCACCTTGTGGTGTACCTGCGGGAGTTTCGTCACTGGCTCGTGGATCCATTACTCTGCATACAAAGTAAACTATGAGAGACGCACAGAGAAATCAAGGCAGGATGCAAGTCAAGAAATTATTTTGAAGTCGATATAGAGGTCAAGAATATGTCAATATGTGGATAAGATCCTATAATTTATCCTATCCTAATCGCAGGCTTGCTCGGTTCCTTAGTTGAAACCGAAGCAATATAGTCGTAGACCTGCATGAGCCACCACAAAAACCATGTCATACCCCAGTCCCAAAATACCGAGGGACTAGCCACGTGGCAATGGCCAGCAGCACAACTCCAATGGGCAAACCCAATTTAATGGACCCGTTAGAGTGCACTTAAGCTGTAAAACAAATACAATGGTCTAAGAAATATGTCACAGTCTAATTCTAATCTCATCCACAAAAAGTAAACACAATTCAATATGATAGACTAATCAATATAAAAAATATAGTCCATCAACAAATTCCAAAAAAAGTGTCTCAGGGAACAACCCGATAATTAGTTAATACAATAATCCAAGAGTCAGGATATAGAATAACATGAAGCAAAAAACTGAGTATATAACAGAATATTCAGGAAAAATCCTTTGGCACAACCTCGTCCTCTGTTGTCAGTACTGCTCCAGCGTCAGCTCCTGTCCCGTAAACCTTGGGGTATTCCTCCTCTGATGTACCTGGGGACATAATCCGGATCCAGGTCCTCAGGGGACATAGCAAGGTACAAGAATAACTCAAGCCAAATAAAATGCAGTATATAAAAAAATAGACCCTCAGGGCAAGCTATGTAATCAGCTATGTGAAATACAAATGAGAGCATCACTAGTACTCAGGCTGAAACCACTACAAGCTCTGTGTAGGGGAGCCGATAGCAGTAAGTAATATCACGAAGGGTCAGTACATGTGCCAAAGCTCTGGTACAGAGACTAAGGCACTCTCCAGTAACATAGTATATATATATATATATATATATATATATATATATATATATATATATATATATAATCAGCTTGTAGCCTGTGTGTCTC
This sequence comes from Iris macrosiphon, assembly GCA_036927795.1. Taxonomy (NCBI): domain Eukaryota; kingdom Viridiplantae; phylum Streptophyta; class Magnoliopsida; order Asparagales; family Iridaceae; genus Iris; species Iris macrosiphon. The sequence goes on along the minus strand of JAYESA010000002.1, from coordinate 176,059,715 downwards.
TCCATCCAATGTAACCTCACGTCTAATGTCCATAACACGCAAGATTATGACCTCTCTCTCTCTCTCTCTCTCTCTCTCTCTCTCTCTCTCTATATATATATATATATATATATATATATATATATATATATATATATATATATATATAATCAGCTTGTAGCCTGTGTGTCTCTCTCCATCCAATGTAACCTCACGTCTAATGTCCATAACACGCAAGATCATGACCTCTAGTGTAAACCCCCTGATTTTTCAAAATTTTAAAATTTGGATTTTACACAAATTTCTGGAATTTTCTGTAATTTAAAAATAGGGTTTTAATATTTAAATGATTTTTAAATGATAATAAACAATATTAAAATATTATAGAAATAATATTTTTGGGTGTAAAATAAAAAACTGGACTTAGGGTAATTTTTCTGGAATTTATTGGGCCCCGGACCTATTTCAAAACAGCTAAAAACTAATTATTTATTTATTTATTTATTTATTATTATTATTATTATTTAAACCCAACCCCGAGCCCGGCCCGGCCCATTGGGCCCAAACCGGGCCCAGCCCCACCCGGCCCAGACCCCGCCTTAGCGAGTCGGGTCGGATCCGCCAGACCCGACCCGCCCGCAACCCGCTAACCCGGCCCTCTCTCTCTCCCCCACGACCTTCTCCCTCCCCGCGTTCTCCGGCGGCGCCCGCGTCCGGCGCCGCTCCGCCCGGCCACCTCGCCACGACCCCCGCCTTCTCCGCCACCTCTCCGCCTCTCTCGCCCCCTCCTCGGCCTTTAAATCCCCCCCCCTCGCCGTCGACTTCCACTTCCACAGATCCCCTCCGGCTACCCCCCCTCGCCGCTGCACCCTCCGCCGCCGCTGCCACCGCCCGCAGCGCCGCTGCCCGCCGTCGCCGTCGCCTCCACCGCCCCTCCTCTTCTCCTCCTCCTCCGCCGGCCTCCGGCTCGTCGACGACCGTAGCAGCAGCACAGCAGCAGCTCCCCGCACCGCCTCCGGCCGTCGGCGAGTCCCCAGCCACCGCGCCGCCCGCCGCCGCGCTGCCCCCGGCCCCCTCCGCCGCAGCCCAGCCGCCCACGCCGCCGTCTCCGCCGTCCAGCATCCCAAGCCCTAACCCTAATTTAATTGCCCTGTATCCGACACGTGTCGGATACGTGTCGGACACGATTCGAACCCCGGGTTTTTCAGTCCAGTTCAGGTGCGTGTATTTTCTTGCTCGTAGCTCGGATTTTGATTCCGTAAATTGCGTTGCGAAGCCTGTATGACCCTCTCGGTGCTCGGACAAACCGCTCGGGGCATCGCGTCCTGTGGTGATCGCACACCGCGATCCAAAAACAGGAAAAACCAGACCCTGTTTTACCCCGGAACTGAGTACGCCCCGCCAAACGGGACGACTTGGTCGCGTGCGATCTTCACAGATTCGTGCGCGTCGTCGATACGGACGTGTGGAATTTCGCGGAAGCTGATTCGGGTGTGCGTGCACACCAGAATCAACGCGTATCCGCGGACATCGCCCCGTATCCGACTTTTCTGTAATTCATCCTAATTTTGTGTACACAGGTCGGATCGAGACGAAACTTACGCCATCGGACTCGTAGCGATACGCTGGTCCTGTGACCCAAGTTTGGTTCGATTCTGAGAACGTTGACGAAATTGCGTGTCGTGGGCCCCACAAGCCCCGCTCGACGGGCGATTTTGTGATCGGCTCATCGGAATCCAATTCTGGAAGTTCCGTTGGGTTCGTATCATCGTTCCTGACCTGTTGACACTAAGTTTGGTGAATTTGGAGACCTTTGACCCTGACACATTTTTCGGTACAAAGCGGGCCCACATGTGGACCCCGTTTTGACCCGAAACTGCCGTTTTTGCCCTTGTCTCCAAATTGGACCCAAGGACAGGCGTTTCTAACTGATTGATATTTTTTGGATCTGATGGTGATATTTATTTCAGCAACCGGAGTACCGCCTGCAAATCCAACTGAAGTCAGAGCCGCAATTGGAACCGGACCCACAGGCAAGTGTACCTTGCCAAACCCTGCAGCTTGCTAATTATTTTCTGGACTTAATTATGCATTAGTGGGCAAGTAAAGCTTGCCAAGTCCCAGTAATTCTTGACATAGTATTTTACTTGATTCTTGTGGAATTAAATGTAAACTTGTTTTAACTGCTTAACCTAGGAAACGGGTGACGTGCTTAGTGTCCGATCATAGTCGGGTGCCAACTCCGTACGCGGGGTTGTGTAACGTCACATAGACATGGATATCGAGACCCGATAATTCTCGTACTTGTCCTATCAAGTACACCAGAACCTAGGACACTTGACACTATTTCATGAGACAGAGTCTTCCTGAGACATTCAAGGTGATTCTGTATAGGATGCATGTTTATGACATAGACTTTACATTCCTAGACATTTGATTCATAGCTATCAGACTTGCTGCATTAGTTATAATCGTGCGTGACATGGACACGAGGCATCGTGGACATGAGACGTGGGATTACATTGGGTGGGAAGAGACACACAGACTACAGGCTGATATTATATATATAAAACATAGTATATAACATAGTGTAGTTCATAGTTATTGCCGCTACCGGCTCCCCGACACAGAGCTTGTAGTGGCTTCAGCCTGAGTTCTAGTGCTGCTCTCATATTGCATATCACTTAGCTGGTTATATAGTTTACCCTGTTGTTTCATTTATCGCTGCACTCCATATATTTTGGCTTGTATTTTCTGTACCTTGTTATGTCCCCTGAGGACCTGGAATGGACTATGTCCCCAGGTATAGCTGAAGAGAACTACCCCGAGGTGTACGGTACAGGAGCACTCCTTGGAGCAGAACCAGGAACAGAGGATGAGATAGTGGCAGAAGATTTTTCCTGAGCACCGGCTTCATCTACACAGTATTTCCATTTTCAGTATTTTATTTTCTGTCTATTCTCATTAAATGTAACAGACTAATTCTCGGATTGTTTCCCGAGATAAGCTTATTTGATATTGCTCATTTATTTCCATTGCATTATCTCTGGCATTTAATCTGTGATTATCTGTTGTGGATGAGATTAGAATAGTCTGTGACCTGTATTATTGGTTCTATTTACTGTTAGACTACAGCTTAAGCATGCCCTGATGGATCCATTAAATTGGGTTGTCCATCGGTGCGTGCTGCTGGCCATTGCCACGTGTCCAGTCCCTCGATATTTTGGGACTGGGGCGTGACATCTAGCTAGTACAACGAGTCATAATGATATCTATGTATGCAAGTCTTATGTCACGAATCCTGTAAATCTATACAGAATCACCATGAATAACTCAGGAAAGATTTTGTCACATGAATAGTGTCAAGTATCCTATGGTATGACGTACTTGATAAAGCAAGCATGTAAAAATATAGGATCGTTGAATCAACTCTCTAAGTGACGTTACACGACTCCGCGTACGGCGTCGACACCCAGATCTTGTTCGGACGCTAAGCAACGTCACACGGTCCTAGGTTGAACAGGTACAACACAGAAGTATATGGAAAGAATATGAGCAAATAATAGCACAGGATCTTCTGCAAGTTGGTAAGGTACACTTGTCTGGCTTTTGAACTCCGACAGTTGCTCCGATATCAGTGGAATCTCCAGGTACGCCTCTGAATGCTGAAACAAATATGACTATTGCTCTCAGAATACTTGAAATAGCTAGGATTGACTACCCATAAGTCCAATTTGGACACAGGGACCGAATTGACAGTTTATGGTCAAAGTAGGGTCCACATGTGGCCCACTTCGCTCCGAAAAATATGCCAGAGACTAAGTTTTTCAAATTTGTCAAACTTAGTGTCTACGAGTCTAGAACGATAATACGAACCCAACGGAACGTCCAGAACTGGATTCCAATGAGCCGGTCACGAAATCGTCCGTCAAGTGGAGCCGTGGGGCCCACAAAAATAGGGTTTCGTCAACGTTCTTAGAATCGAACCAAACTTGGGTCACAGGGCCAGCGTAATGCTACGAATCCGATGGCGTAAGTTTCATTGCGAAACGACAAGTACACACAAAATTATGACGAATGTCAGAACATGTCGATACATAATTTTTGGCAGATACACGTTGATTCCTGTGTGCACGCACATCCAAACCAACTTTCACAAAATCTCACACGTACGTGTTGATAATACGCGCCTTTCGATACAATTTGCACATGACGAAGTTGCCTCGTTTAGTGGGACACACCCCGTTTCAGAAAATTTTGGTTTTAGATAACCAAGTTTTTGGTCAACTTCAACCACGAATAAATCACAACATACAACAAATTAAAATAAACTGATTAAAGGGATTAAATCTCGATTATGTTTTCTACTTTACTGTTTAAGTAAAATTTAAAAATATTAACTAGGTTGGAAGAAAACTAGACATGAACATGGGTGTTTGGGACAGTTTTCTGAACTATAAATTAGGTTATTTTTTCTCTTTTGTGTCGCGATTTACGACCGACGCAGGACATGATACCCTGAACTAATTATACCGAGTTCAAGAGGGTCATGTGGCTTCGTATAGGATTCGACAGATTGACATTTGGATAACTTTGTACAGAGATACGAGAGTGGGAAGAATGGTACCTCACTGCTTGCTGGTGCTAGGGAATTCAGGCGGCTTGCGGCGGCGACTTTGCGATGGTGGTGCGCGGCGGTCCGGCATCGTCGTCGGCGGTGGCTTGTCGGGAATGGAAGAGGGTTTGATGGTGGATGAGGGGGTGGGTCTAGATGTTTATATAGGGGTCGGAGTGGGCGGTTACAGGGAGACGAAGAGGGAGGGTTCGGCCGGTCGGGGGAGCGGAAAGGAACAGTCGGGGGAGGGGGGGTTCGATTAATGTAGCTAGGTTTATGGGTTTCGGGTGCGGGTTAGTGGGTTCGGGTTTGGGTAGGATTCGGTTCAGTCTAGTTTGGTTTGGTTGGTTCGGTTTGGTTCAGTTTGGTTTGGTTTAAGTTGGTTTATTTAAAATAATGCATTTAGCTATTTAAAAAAATAGTTTTAGAGTCCAATAAATTTCAGAAAAAATAACCTATTATTAATTATACACCCAAAGATATAATTTTTGCATAATTTTAATAATTAATTTAATACACAAAAATATAAATTCATGCAAGAATATTTATTATAATTAACTAAAAATAATAAAAATTTTTACAATAATAATTAATGAAAATTTTAAATTAAATTTTAAAAATCAGAATGTTTACTGGTTGGTAGGTATGGAGCTCACCTACGTGTCAGCAAAGTCAGTGATCTTATCAATCAGGCACATAGTTCCTGGAATATTGACCTCCCGAACGCGTATTTTCCTTCGCATGAGGCAATAGCTATAGGTCAACTACCAATCTCATCTTCATGTGGAGCTGATAAACTCATCTGGCTTCATACCAAGGATATAGAGTTTAACACCAAATCTGCCTATAGATGTATTCAAGTTGCTCACTCAACTTCTCAATAGAGGGATAACCAAACTGCCTTCAAAGAATGGAAACTGCTATGGAAGCTTAGTACTATATGTCTCAGAGTCATTCTTTTCATATGGAGAATCCTTTCCAACTCTCTACCTACTGGAGCCAACATCCAAAGACGCATTCAAAATTCTAACTCAACCTGTCAACTGTCAGGTACATATTGAGACTATAGATCATCTTTTCCTTTATTGTCCTGTTTCAGGTGCAACTTGGAGGAACGTTCACTCAGTCCATGGCTTACTTCAACAATTTGCACCTGTCAATGTTTTCATTCAAAGCATTCTCAAGACTGGAGACCATGATACTATTTCAGCAAGTTTCTATTTGCTGTGGTCGATTTGGAAGGCACGAAACGACGCCATATTGAACAACAAATTGGTACTTCCTGTTAACATCATCAGTTCTGCAGGGGGAATGCAAGAGAAGTATGAAGTTCTTCTTTCCAGCAACAATAGCATGCTTGGAACTTCTCAATCTCTAGCGCTCCATAATGTATCTTGGTAAGCACCTCCTCCTAATGCTCATAAAATTAACTTTGATGGTGCTTATGTGGATGGAAAGATGTATGGAGCAGCAGTGATTAGAGATAGCTAAGGTCATTTTGTAAGTGCAATAGCCTCATTCTAGGAGGGAGGGTCACCATTGAAAGCTGAAGGAGTTGGACTTCATTTGGCACTTGGAACTCTGTATGAGGAGAAGTATTACCAATGTTTACATAGAAGGATTGCAAACAAATATTGGATGTCATTAATCACAAGGGTGTAGATACTCTGTGGGAGGTACGACATGTCATTGCTCAAGCAAGAGAATACAATATCACACACAAGGCCTCTCCTTCAATTATGTATCAAGGGTGTTCGTCATTAAAGTAAGTTTGGAAAACTTTTATTCAACAACAAACAAAAAAGTACAAAAAAATTCAAGATAGAAAATTTTAGTACGATATTTTTGATCTAGGGAATGTGACGATGGAGATCGAGTACTGCAGCGACTCCTTTACTCCGTTGACGATCCAACAAGGGAATGATGATGCTCTCTTCTCTTTTCTCTCCCTTGACCTTGTGTGCACATACGTAGCTCGCCTGGAGGGTATGGTCTCTAAAACAGAAAAGCCAGCCCTTTGGAACGTCCAAGTAGCTCCTATTTATAGCCATCATGTTGATGGGCTATAGGTGCCGCATATGCTTCTGTTTGGTGGCCGTATGGGGCTCCTTCAACAGAATGCAGTTACAACTGTAGCCGCATACCATGGGCGGACTGCCACGCAGCTTCGGTTGGGATCTGCTGTTTGATAAGATCTCGGGGTTATTTTCAACTCCATCGTATCCGTAGCTCGGGGTTAGCTGGACACGTAATCAGCACTAACTGTGTGAAGATCTTTTCGGTTGCAAAGGACATACCTTACAAGCTGAAAGCCGTATAACGTCTTGGCCGCATATGTGCTCTCCTTTAGCCTTGGTCTTGTGGATACTTTGGCCGCATAGCGTTGTGGCCGCATGCAAACTCTCGTATGACCTTGGTTGAATGGATACTTTGGCCGCATAATGACTAGGCCGTATAAGGTTGTAGCCGCATATTAGAGAATACGTGGCATGGCACATCTGACGAAGTTATTAATGCACTGGTATGACTTTTTGTCTTTTTATGAGCTACCGTCTCTCTCATGATTCTCGAGGCGCTCAGCACTTCTGATAGGCATTGGCCGTCTGGTCAGGGATCTCATGCGGCCCCTTACTTCATGGCTGTTTAGGCCTTAATCTCGAGGCCCCTTACTTCATGGCTATATTTGCCTTAATCTCCAGCATTGTCTGGGTCAAGGATTGCATTGACGTGCTCATGGTTTACATCATGGCATCGAGGGTTTTAAGGCACTGCGATCGTTGGGGCCATCATGATCATCCCCTGCCATGTATATTGTTCTCGTATAGGGAGAGATGGATGAGACGGTGGACATCGCACTTTCTGCCTCAGACTCTTGCCTTGAATAGTCATCCAGAAAGTTGGTAGTACCGCATCTTCTTCTGACTCGGAGGGGACACTACCCCTTGTAGTGCCCCGTTTCCCCTGTTCGGGGAGCGCGAGTAAAAAATACTTGGTATTGTTAGATCAGGACATATTGAATCAAGATCCTTTTCTCATTATGGATTGATTTCTTTGGAATCAAGTCCCACATTCAGCGGATCGTGCATCGAGAAAGGACTCGGCGACAGAGGCACTTGGTTGCTTTCTTGTTGATTTTGTGAATTGCATTTTTCTTGAACGATTTTGATAGATTTTATTGTCTTCATTTTATTGAACTCCGTACTTCGTATCGAACTCAGGGAGACTGAGACATGAGATATTGATCATCTTTTGGTACGTGCAGGTGATCATATAGGCGACGCGCAAGCGAAGTCTTGAAGATCTCTCCTTTCTCTTCTCCGATTTACCAACTAGTGAGTAGCCTTACTTTCAATTAGCGCCCTTCTTCCAAGTCCTCATTCTTAATAATCTGACTCGTTTGTGCATTCCGGTCAACGATACCATAATAATAAAATTGAGTTAAGATAAAAAAAAAGTACACTTGAAATACTTAATGCTTGTCACATGCACAGATTTATCGAACGATCACCTTGTTGCGTGCTTGTCTGCTATGCATATGCTTACTTATGTTTCAATTGTAGCTAGAACTTATTTGTCTATAACTGTACAATGAGTAGTACAATTTGTAATGTGATCATTGAGCAGTTAGCTTATATTATGGAATATGCATAAAATTTATTTCCTTATATTGCCTTGAAATGCTTCATTTGATAACTTAGTCTTTATACAATGCATGGTCAAGGATAACTTGTGTACAAGGGTAGAGTTCTACGAACGGTCGCTGGGGTACTGAGACCGCTTCGGCCCGGGTAGAACATTTGCTAGCTGAAGTCCTAATACGGGATGAATCAGGACCTCCGCTAAGGGCTAGCTACCCGAACAGAAAGACAGTCGACCCTCCCTAGTCCGACCAGTGACATTCTATGTATATTTAAACTGTGCAAACTAACTATGTCTTCATGGCACGGAAGGTCATGGTAAGTTGTGTACAGGTGGTTCAGACAACGCAGGTAAAAGTCACCGAGCGTTGGCACATTTTGTTATATCATTTACTTCTATGAATTGCTTGTAACTTGATCTAGGGCAAAATAAAAAGATCATATAATTATAATATTGTATGTTCACATGAATACTGTGTCGATTTGATATGTTGGGTTAGCTTGCCCTCACCGGTACTTTTCGAAGTACTGACCCTCATTGCCGCAGGTTTCCTGAGCCAAGGCGACGCGGCGAGGAGCTGAAGCTTCCCCCCAACCTTTTACTGGTCTGACGCGTTCGTGTTCGTGACTTTTGGAGCGTAAGTACATATTCTCAAAGAGCTCGCACATACCCTTTTGAAGCTCCTAAGCGATAGTGCAAACATGCACCCAAGGTGGTTTGTCTTTTAAATTTTTGTAAGGGATGTAATGTATGGATCGGCTATCTCATTTTGCGTCCATCTTGTAACCCCGTGCGGCACCCCTTTTTACTTTTGAGTCAAGAGTTTGTAACAAAGATATCAATTTTCAATAATGAGATACTTTTCTTCATGCCAATGTGAGATATTCCATTTGCGTACTCTGTTGCATATGTTTCTAAATTATATAATTTTTCCTAAGCCTTGTGCGGGCGCATCTTACTCTCACACAGCATCACATCCGGGGGACGATTATCAATTTTATAAAAATTGGTGTGTGACACCCCCATCGTAGGAAGCTACGTCTTCTTGGAGATGGCATCCACCCCTAGGGATCTTAGTATATGTTCCTTTGGAATTATTATCTTCTTGGAACGTCGGATTGTCATAAAGGACCAGGGGATTACAACCCCCAGCTTGCGTAGTTATCTGGGGTCCTGAGGGAGAACTACCCCCAGTGGTTGACAGCTTTCTCTTTGAGCGGGTGCCCAGGAAGACACATTCTGCGGGTTCCGCTGCTTGTCCTCCCTAGACTTGTCTTCTTGACCCGCTGGCCGAGGGCGATGGACTGGAGGTGCTGGACTTCCGACCTCCCCTCATGGAGGGGGCCTTCCAAGCAGAGTAATATGAGGCAAAGGGCAGCTCCTCTTTCTCTAGTTCTTGCACCTGTTCTCCGGGTTGCCGCCGGGTGGGTGCCTTTGGTTACAGCAGCTAGAATGTCGACTGCCTGCTTGTGGGTACTGCTACTTTGTTACAGCAGCAGCTGATAATAATGCTGACACAGTGTGTAATCCCCTGATTTTCAAAATTTGATAAATTTGGATTTTTCTGATTTTTCTGGAATTTTCTTGGATTTTTCTGTAATTAAATTCAGGTATTTTAATTATTAAAGGATTTTTAAATATTAATAAATAATATTAAAATATTATGAAAATAATATTTTATGGTGTAAACTGGAAAACTAGACATAGGGTAATTTTTCGGAAATTTATTGGACCCCGGAAGCCATTAAAAAGTCCTAAAAACTAATTAATTTATTAAACCAAAATAAACCGGGTTTATTAATTGAACCAAATCAAACTGAACCAAACCGGGTTTATTTAACTAAACCAATTCTTAGCGGGTCGGATCCGGGTTCAACCCAGACCCGACCCATTAACCCGAAACCCGACCCGTGCCCTAGCCTAGCGGATCGGGTCGGATCCGCCTGACCCGACCCGACCCGGTCACCCGCAACCCGCAAACCCTTCTCTCCCAATTCGAACGGTCCCCGACCGTTGGTCTCCGGCCGGCCAACTGCCGCCGCCTGGCCTCCCGCCACCTGCTCTCCTTCCCAGCCCCTCCTCTTCTTCTCCCCTCACCGGACGACCTCTCCACCTCCCTAACCGGCCGTCCCATCGCCTTCTTCCTCCCCTATAAATCCCCTTCTTCTCCTTCTCCGGCCGAGTGTTTCCCCTCCCTTCCGCCTACCTGAACCCTAGCCGGCCGGCCTCGACTTCCCCATCTCCGCCGCCACCGCCTTGCCGCCTCGCACTTCCTCCTTCCTCCTTCCTCCCTCACTAGAACCCTACTCGAGCTCAAACACCGGCCGACCCGAGCCCAGGACCCGCTGCCTCCGGCCAGCCCGCCTCCGGCCAGCGCCGCCACGCCGCCAGACTCCGTCGAGCCGCGCGCCTCCGTCCAGAACAGACACGGACACAGGACAGGACTCGACACAGGACACGACAGAGAAGACCGGGCACAGCCCTAAACCCTAACCCTAGGCGTGTCGGACACGAGACAGACACGAGGAAACTCGAATTTTTCAGACCCTGTTCAGGTACCCATAACTTCTTGCTCGTAGCTCTGATTTCAATTCCGTCAGTTGTATCGCGTAGCCTGTATGACCCCCTCGGTGCCCGTGTAAACTGTTCGGGGCATCGCGTCCTGTGGTGATCGCGAACCATGATCCAAAAACAGGAAAAATAACGCCCTGTTTCACCCCGGAACTGAGTACGTCCTGCCAAACGGGATGACTTGGTCGCGTGCGGTCTTCACTGATACGTGCGCGTCATTGATACGGACGTGCGTAATTTCGCAGAAACTGATTCGGATGTGCGTGCACACCGAAATCAACGCGTATCCGCGGACACCGCCCCGTATTCGACCATTCTAATTCTCGCTGTAACTTAGTGTACACACGTCGGATCGAGATGAAACTTACGCCATCGGACTCGTAGCAATACGCTGGTCCTGCGAGCTAAGTTTGGTTCGATTTTGAGAACGTTGACAAAATCGTGTGTCGTAGGCCCCACAGGCTCCACCCGACGGACGATTTTGAGAACGGCTCATCGGAATCCAATTCTGGAAGTTTCGTTGGGTTCGTATCATCGTTCCTGACTTGTTGACACTAAGTTGGACAGATTTAGAGACCTTTGACCCTGACGCATTTTCCGGTGCAAAGCGGCCCACATCTGGACCCCGCATTGACCCGAAAATGTCGTTTTTGCCCTTGTCTCCAAATTGGACTCAAGGACAGGCTCTAGCTGATTAACATTTTCTGGATCTGATGGTGATGTTTGTTTCAGCAATCGGAGTACTGCCTGAAATCCCAGCTGAAGCTAGAGCGACAATTGGAGCCGAAAACCCAGGCAAGTGTACCTTGCCATGAATTGCATCTTATTGATTCATTTAGTTCTCTTGATTTATTTCCTGTGACTATTGTACATGCTCAAATCTAGGGCCGAGTGACTTGCTTTGCGTCCGATTAAAGTCGGGTACCAACACCGTACGCGGGGTTGTGCAACGTCACCTAGAGATGGATAACGTGACATTTATATTCTCGTACTTGCCATATCAAGTACATTATACCTAGGACACTTGACACAGATCATGAGACAGAATCCTCCTGAATATTCAAGGTGATTCTGTATAGGATACAGGTTTAAGACTTGTACAATTTACATGCTTAGATTTGATCCTGACTTATTGCATTAGCTTAATCTTGCGTAACATGAACATTGAGAACTGTGACATGAGATTACATGGGTGGAGAGAGTATTACCATACCAAGGCTGATTATATTATATATATTGTGTAATCTGGATGTGTCCTAGTCTCTGACACAGAGCTTTGGCACCAGTTCTGGCCCTTCGAGAAAATACTGCTATGGTTTCTTCAACACTGATCCTGTAGTAGTCTCAGCCTGAGTATGAATAATAACTCTCACTTGCATTATCACTTAGCTGGTTTAATTATTTACCCAGATTTGTTTAATAGCAACATCGGCATGCCACTGTCTTAGACGTAGTAATTTCTTGTGCTTCTCTTGTGTTTAACATCTTGTCTGACTTGCATGTTCATTCACTGTATTTTGGCTCGTATTCTTCTGTACCTTGTTACGTCCCGCTGAGGACCTGATTTTGTTCTCCAGATATAGCAGACGAGGAGTAACCACAGCTTACGGATCAACACCAGACGAGGGTACGATAGCAATTGATGGCCCTGCTTCTACTTAGTTACTTGCTAGCATGTGTTAGTTATATTTCCTTGTCTAAACTTTTCTATTAATCGGTAGTGGATTTGTCTCCACCCGACTCAGTATTATTTATTGCTGGATATTTGACAGTATTTATTTTCAGTATTTATTCCAGTTTGTTTTTAGTTCATGCTGTTCTGTGGATGAGATTAGTAAACCCTAAACATTGTAATACAGCTTAAGTATGCCCGATGGATCCATTCAATTGGGTTGTCCATCGGTACGTGCTGCTGGCCATTGCCACGTGTCCAGTCCCTCGGTATTTTGGGACTGGGGCGTGACATGGTTTTTGTGGTGGCCCATGCAGGTCAACGACTAAATTGTTCGGTTTTAACTTAGGGATCGAACAGGCCTGCAATAAGAATATGATAAGTTTTTAGGATCTCATCCACTTGCTTGAATCATTTTTGATATCTATATCGTATTCGAACTAATTCTTGACTTGCATCTTGCCTTGATTCCTGTATGCCTCTTATAGTTTATTTTTGATGCAGAGTAATGGATTCACAAGAAAACGACGGAACTCCAGCAAGAACACCAATAGGTGATGTAGTCACCTACGGAGAAGATGAAGTGACGCTATTGAGTGGAGATCCCTCTACTCACCGAAACAACCAAGCAGATCCGCAAGCTTCTAGATTTCGGCGTGATGATATTCCACCTCTGCCCTAGTTCACTCCACAGATGCCTGTCTTTCCACCAGGGCAAGCAATGGACGGACAGCAGATGTTCCAGATGTTTTACGCAATGATGCAAGCTCAGCAACAAATCCAAACTGAGGCCCAACGTCGCGAGGCTGAGTACTTGAGGAACAGCATAGTAAATACACTGGAGCAGGTCAACCTACCAGCTCGACGACCAATGACGGGCTCAATTACTGATTTCCGCCAGCTGAAGCCCCGTACCTTTTCTGGCAAGGAGGGACCAACAGAAGTTCATGAATGGCTCACTAACATTCGTCATCAATTAGAAGCAGCTGAGCTTCCCCAGGAACGTTGGATGACTGCCGTCAGAATGCAATTGACGGACAATGCTCATCACTGGTGGCTATCCGAGGAGACCAGGCTCGGACCAGACCGAGTTACTTGGGAAGAGTTCTCCAGACTCTTCCAGGAGATGTACATTCCGGCTATCGCTCGATCAGAACTTCGGGACAAGTTCAATCGTCTCACTCAGGAAGCTATGACGGTGGAAGAGTACCATGCCGAGTTCATTCGTCTAAGTCACTTCGCCCCAACATTGATCTCGACCGAAGAAGAGAAGGCCGAGAAGTTTTTCGACGGACTCAACATTGAGCTACAGAAATGTCACGCCCCAGTCCCAAAATACCGTGGGACCGGACGCGTGGCAATGGCCAGCAGTACGCACCGATGGACAACCCAATTTAATGGATCCATCAGGGCATACTTAAGCTGTAATATAACAATAAGTAGATCCAGTGGTACAAGTCATAGTCTATACTAATCTCATCCACAACAAATAATCACAGATCAATTGACAGAAATGAAATAAATAAATAACTAACAAGTCTCAATAAAAGTGTCTCGGAGAACAATCCGAGTACAAGTCTGGTACATCAATGAAATAGACTGGAAATAAAATAACTAGAAACAGAAATAAATGAGTATCTGAAGCTAATACTCAAGAGAAGTCCTCTGGTACGATCTCGTCCTCAGATCCTGGCTCTGCTCCAAGGTAGGCTCCTGCTCCTGCTAATGCTAATGCTCCGGTCCCGTAAACCTCAGGATAGATCTCGTCTGCAATATCTGGGGACATAATCCGGATCCAGGTCCTCAGGGGACATAGCAAGGTACAAAGAGCTCATGCCAATAAATAAATATGCAGTGCAGCAATAAATGAACAATAGGGTAAATAAATAACCAGCTAAGTGATATGCAAATGAAAACATTATTCTATACTCGGGCTGAGACTACTACAGGATCAGTGTCGGAGAAACCCATAGCAGTATTTTCTCGAAGGGCCAGAACTGGTGCCATAGCTCTGTGTCAGAGACTAAGACACATCCAGATGTCAATATATAATATAATCAGCCTTTCATATGGTAATACTCTCCCCACCCAATGAAATCTCACGTCTCATGTCCATGACACGCAGGATCAAGACTAATGCAACAAGTCCGGATATAATCTAAGCATGTAAATTATGTATGTCATAAACCTGTATCCTATACAGAATCACCATGAATATCTCAGAAAGATTCTGTCTCATGAATGGTGTCAAGTGTCCTGGGTATACTGTACTTGATAAGACAAGTACGAGAATGTAAAGTGTCACGAATATCCATCTCTAGATGACAGTACCCAACACCGAGTACGATGTTGGCACCCGACTATAATCGGACGCTAAGTACATCACACGGTCCTAGGTTAAGCATGCATAGCAATATAATGAAGCAAGAAAATAGGTAACAATACTGCAGAGTTTGGCAAGGTACACTTGCCTGTGGTTCCGGCTATGTTCGCGGTTCTGACTTCGGCGGAAATTATAGGCGGTACTCCGGTTGCTGAAACAAACATCACCATCAGATCCAGAAAATATCAATCAGCTAGAAACGCCTGTCCTTGGGTCCAATTTGGAGACAAGGACAAAAACGGCAGTTTCGGGTCAAAACGGGGTCCACCGGTGGGCCCACTTTGCACCGAAAAACGTGTCCGGGTCAACGATCTCCAAAATCACCAAACTTAGTGTCAACAGGTCAGGAACGATGATACGAACCCAACGGAACTTCCAGAATTGGATTCCGATGAGCCGATCACAAAATCGCCCGTCGAGCTGGGCCTGTGGGGCCCACGACACGCGATTTCGTCAACGTTCTCAGAATCGAACCAAACTTGACCCACAGGACCAGCGTATCGCTACGAGTCCGATGGCGCAAGTTTCGTCTCGATCCGACGTGTGTGCACAAAGTTAGGTCAAATTACAGAAAAGTCGGATACGGGGCGATGTCCGCGGATACGCGTTGATTTCGGTGTGCACGCACACCCGAATCAGCTTCTGCAAAATCCCACACGTCCGTATCGACGAGGCGCACGTATCTGTGAAGACCGCGCGCGACCAAGTCGTCCCGTTTGGCGGGGCGTACCCAGTTCCGGGGTGAAACAGGGTCTGGGTTTTTCCTGTTTTTGGATCGCGGTGTGCGATCACCACAGGACGCGATGTCCCGAACAGTTTGTCCGGACACCGAGAGGGTCATACAGGCTTCGCAACGCAATTTACGGAATCGAAAACGGAGCTACGAATCAAAAGTTACACGCACCTGAAGGGGACCCGAGAATCAGGGTCGAACCGTGTCCGACTCGTGTCGGACACGCGGATTCGAAGAAATTAGGGTTAGGGTTCAGGGACTCAGCCGGCGGCGGGGACGGCTGAGGGCGGCCGGGCTGCGGCGGAGGAGGGTCGGGGCTCTGCGGCGGAGGGCGGCGCGGGGGCTCGCGGCGGCGCAGGAGGGAAGGAGAGAGGAGGGAGAGCCGGAGCTGCTGCTGTTGCCGGAGCTCGTCGTCGTCGAGGGAAGGAGAGAGGAGGGAGAGCCGGGTGGTCGTCGGCGCTGGGCGGGGTGGCGTGGGGCTCGACGGCGTGGGGCGTCGACGGAGGCGGCGGCGACCGTGGCGGTGGCTAGGGCGGTGAGGGTGACGGTGGCCGAGAGGGGATCGGGGGGGGGGATATAAAGGCTGTGGCGGAGGCGGTTGCGGCGGGGGAGGCGGAGGTCGGGGGTGGACGTGGGCGCCGGAGCGGGCGGGGCGGAGTCGTGGCCGCGGGCGGGGCGGCGGAAACCGCGGGGACGGGGGCTGGGTCGCTAGCGGGTCGGCGGGTTCGGGTCGGGCGGCGGCGGATCCGACCCGACCCGCGGGGAGTTGGGCTGGGTCTGAGTTCGGGCTGTTGGGCCGGGCTGGGCCGGCCCAACGGGCTGGGGGGGCCAAAAATAAATAAAAGATAATAATAATAATAATAATAATAAAATCAGAAAATTAATTAATTAATAGGTAAATACTTTTTAGGCATTTAAAAATAGGTCCGGGGCCCGATAAATTCCAGAAAAATTGCCCTAAGTCCAGTTTTTCATTTTACATCCAAAAATATTATTTTCATAATATTTTAATACTGTTTATTATCAATTAAAAATCATTGAATAAATTAAAACCCTGTTTTTAAATAAAAGAAATTTCCAGAAATTTCCAGAAAATTGTGAAAAATCCAATTTTTAAAATTTTAAAAAATTCAGGGGGTTTACAATCTACCCCCCTTAAGAGGATTGCGTCCTCGCAATCAAAGAATAACCGGTCAGCAGAGATGACACGGTCGCAGGTATCGTTTGAAAGCACGTCACAAGAGACTTCAGGAAAATACCATTTCCCTAAAATTGAAAGTTTACACTTTCCAGGAAAATTTAGTTAAAACTATACTTTTATAAAAATCAGGTTATTATTACAAGTTGCAATTTACTAGGTTGGGGCTGAGGTCACGAACCAACGGGCACGAACTACAACAAGACTAGAAACGGAAACTATAAATCACTTACTCGCATCGGCTTCCTGCACGGCTATCGCGTAGGCTTGCTCTCGTCCTTGAGGTAGATTCCTCTGCTGCTGCTGAGCTTGCTGGTAGGGTGCTGCTCGAGGCGCTGGTGGAGTTTGCTGGTTCGCCCTTGGTGCTCCTTCTCCACGTTGAGTGCAATCCCTTACTGAATGCTGACGGGATCCGCATGCCAAACACAATCCTAGTCTGCGTCGGCATTCCTTGGCGATATGGCCTGCTTTGCCACAGTAGTGACAAGTAAGGAGGACTACCGTTTGTGGTGTAGGTGCCTTCTGCTGTTGGTGCGGTCTCTTTGCAGATTCTTCTTGTGGTGTTCTGGATGTTGATGATGGGGAAGACCTCTTCAGTCTGGCCTCTCTCTTGGTGACGCACTCCATGCGTCGAGCCGCAGCAAGGACGTCCGAGTATGATGTTGGTGCGACGGACCCAATTAGTTTCTGCAGCTCAATGTCCAGTCCGTCGAAGAATTTCTCGGCCTTCTCTTCCTCAGTCGGGATCAGGGTGGGAGCGAAGCGGCTCAGACGAATAAATTCTGCGTTGTACTCTTCCACCGTCATGGAGTCCTGAGTGAGGCGGTTGAATTGGTCCCGTAGTTCTGATCGAGCGATGGCAGGAATGTACATCTCTTGGAAGAGTCTGGAGAACTTCTCCCAAGTGACTCGGTCTGGTCCGAGTCGCGTCTCCTCGGATAGCCACCAGTGATGGGCATTGTCCGTCAATTGCATTCGGACGGCGGTCATCCAGCGTTCTCGGGGAAGCTCAGCTGCTTCAAGTTGATGCCGTATGTTGGTGAGCCACTCGTGAACTTTTGTGGGCTCCTCTTTTCCAAAAAAAGTGCGGGGCTTCAGTTGGCGGAAGTCAGTGATTGAGCCTGTAGTTGGCCGTCGAGCTGGTAGGTTGGCCTGCCCCAGTGCAGTTACGATGTTGTCCCTCAAGAAGTTAGCTTCGCGACGCTGAGCCTCGTGTTGGACTTGCTGCTGAGCTTGCATCATCGCGTAGATCATCTGAAATATTTGCTGCCCGTCGATCGGCTGTCCTGGTGGGAACACGGGCATTCGTGGGACGAACTGCGGCGGAGGTGGGATGTCATCACGCCGGAATCGGGAGGTAGGCTGTCCTGGCTGCTGGCTCTGTTGAGTTGTGGGAATTCCTCCGACTGGTGTCACTTCGTCGTCGTAGGTGACACCTGTAGCTTGTGGCGTTCCGACGGGAGTCTCGTTGCATTCTTGTGGGTCCATTTCCCTGTATCCAAAATACCCAATAAGAGGCGTACAGGAATCAAGGCAAGATGCAAGTTCAAATTAGTTCGAATACGATACAGATATCAAAAACGATTCAAGCAAGTGGATGAGATCCTAAAAACTTATCCTATCTTATTGCAGGCCTGTTCGGTCCCTAAGTTGAAACCGAACAATTTAGTCGTTGACCTGCATGGGCCACCACAAAAACCATGTCACGCCCCAGTCCCAAAATACCGTGGGACCGGACGCGTGGCAATGGCCAGCAGTACGCACCGATGGACAACCCAATTTAATGGATCCATCAGGGCATACTTAAGCTGTAATATAACAATAAGTAGATCCAGTGGTACAAGTCACAGTCTATACTAATCTCATCCACAACAAATAATCACAGATCAATTGACAGAAATGAAATAAATAAATAACTAACAAGTCTCAATAAAAGTGTCTCGGAGAACAATCCGAGTACAAGTCTGGTACATCAATGAAATAGACTGGAAATAAAATAACTAGAAACAGAAATAAATGAGTATCTGAAGCTAATACTCAAGAGAAGTCCTCTGGTACGATCTCGTCCTCAGATCCTGGCTCTGCTCCAAGGTAGGCTCCTGCTCCTGCTAATGCTAATGCTCCGGTCCCGTAAACCTCAGGATAGATCTCGTCTGCAATATCTGGGGACATAATCCGGATCCAGGTCCTCAGGGGACATAGCAAGGTACAAAGAGCTCATGCCAATAAATAAATATGCAGTGCAGCAATAAATGAACAATAGGGTAAATAAATAACCAGCTAAGTGATATGCAAATGAAAACATTATTCCATACTCGGGCTGAGACTACTACAGGATCAGTGTCGGAGAAACCCATAGCAGTATTTTCTCGAAGGGCCAGAACTGGTGCCATAGCTCTGTGTCAGAGACTAAGACACATCCAGATGTCAATATATAATATAATCAGCCTTTCATATGGTAATACTCTCCCCACCCAATGAAATCTCACGTCTCATGTCCATGACACGCAGGATCAAGACTAATGCAACAAGTCCGGATATAATCTAAGCATGTAAATTGTGTATGTCATAAACCTGTATCCTATACAGAATTACCATGAATATCTCAGGAAGATTCTGTCTCATGAATGGTGTCAAGTGTCCTGGGTATACTGTACTTGATAAGACAAGTACGAGAATGTAAAGTGTCACGAATATCCATCTCTAGATGACAGTACCCAACACCGCGTACGATGTTGGCACCCGACTATAATCGGACGCTAAGTACGTCACACGGTCCTAGGTTAAGCATGCATAGCAATATAATGAAGCAAGAAAATAGGTAACAATACTGCAGAGTTTGGCAAGGTACACTTGCCTGTGGTTCCGGCTATGTTCGCGGTTCTGACTTCGGCGGAAATTGTAGGCGGTACTCCGGTTGCTGAAACAAACATCACCATCAGATCCAGAAAATATCAATCAGCTAGAAACTCCTGTCCTTGGTTCCAATTTGGAGACAAGGACAAAAACGGCAGTTTCGGGTCAAAACGGGGTCCACCGGTGGGCCCGCTTTGCACCGAAAAATGCGTCCGGGTCAACGGTCTCCAAATTCACCAAACTTAGTGTCAACAGGTCAGGAACGATGATACGAACCCAACGGAACTTCCAGAATTGGATTCCGATGAGCCGATCACAAAATCGCCCGTCGAGCGGGGCCTGTGGGGCCCATGACACGCGATTTCGTCAACGTTCTCAGAATCGAACCAAACTTGACCCACAGGACCAGCGTATCGCTACGAGTCCGATGGCGCAAGTTTCGTCTCGATCCGACGTGTGTGCACAAAGTTAGGTCGAATTGCAGAAAAGTCGGATACGGGGCGATGTCCGCGGATACGCGTTGATTCCGGTGTGCACGCACACCCGAATCAGCTTCTGCGAAATCCCACACGTCCGTATCGACGAGGCGCACGTATCTGTGAAGACCGCGCGCGACCAAGTCGTCCCGTTTGGCGGAGTGTACCCAGTTCCGGGGTGAAACAGGGTCTGGGTTTTTCCTATTTTTGGATCGCGGTGTGCGATCACCACAGGACGCTATATCCCGAACAGTTTGTCCGGACACCGAGAGGGTCATACAGGCTTCGCAACGCAATTTGCGGAATCGAAAACGGAGCTACGAATCAAAAATTACACGCACCTGAAGGGGACCCGAGAATCAGGGTCGAACCGTGTCCGACTCGTGTCGGACACGCGGATTCTAAGAAATTAGGGTTAGGGTTCAGGGACTCAGCCGGCGGCGGGGACGGCTGAGGGCGGCCGGGCTGCGGCGGAGGAGGGCCGGGGCTCTGCGGCGGAGGGCGGCGCGGGGGCTCGCGGCAGCGCAGAAGGCGGCGCTCGGCTGCTGCTGTTGCCGGAGCTCGTCGTCGTCGAGGGAAGGAGAGAGGAGGGAGAGCCGGGTGGTCGTCGGCGCTGGGCGGGGTGGCGTGGGGCTCGACGGCGTGGGGCGTCGACGGAGGCGGCGGCGACCGTGGCGGTGGCTAGGGCGGTGAGGGTGACGGTGGCCGAGAGGGGATCGGGGGGGGATATAAAGGCTGTGGCGGAGGCGGTTGCGGCGGGGGAGGCGGAGGTCGGGGGTGGACGTGGGCGCCGGAGCGGGTGGGGCGGAGTCGTGGCCGCGGGCGGGGCGGCGGAAACCGCGGGGACGGGGGCTGGGTCGCTAGCGGGTCGGCGGGTTCGGGTCGGGCGGCGGCGGATCCGACCCGACCCGCGGGGAGTTGGGCTGGGTCTGAGTTCGGGCTGTTGGGCCGGGCTGGGCCGGCCCAACGGGCTGGGGGGCCGAAAATAAATAAAAGATAATAATAATAATAATAATAATAAAATCAGGAAATTAATTAATTAATAGGTAAATACTTTTTAGGCATTTAAAAATAGGTCCGGGGCCCGATAAATTCCAGAAAAATTGCCCTAAGTCCAGTTTTTCATTTTACATCCAAAAATATTATTTTCATAATATTTTAATACTGTTTATTATCAATTAAAAATCATTGAATAAATTAAAACCCTGTTTTTAAATTACAGAAAATTTCCAGAAAATTCCAGAAAATTATGAAAAATCCAATTTTAAAAAATTCAGGGGGTTTACAAGAAACTGATTGGATCCGTCGCACCAACTTCGTACTCATACGTCCTTGCTGCAGCTCGACGCATGGAGCGCGTCACTAGGAGAGAAACCTGTCTGAAACGGCCTTCCCCATCAGCAACAGCCAGAGCACCACAAGAAGAAGCTGCAAAGATACCTCACCAACAGCAGAAAGCAGCTACACCACAAGTGATAGTCCTTACTACTTGTCACTACTGTGGCAAAGCAGGCCATATCGCCAGGGAATGCCGACGCAGGTTAGGACTGTGCTTAGGTTACGGATCCAGACAGCATGCAGTGAGGGACTGCCCTAAGCGTAGAGAAGCACCAAGGGCAAACCAACAAGCTCTACCGGCACCAAGAGGACCGCAACCAAGGCCACCCTTGGCACTTCAAGCAGCACCCTACCAGCAAGCCCAGCAACAGCAAAGAGTACCACCTTAAGGACGCGGCCAAGCTTTTGCGATGACTGTGGGAGACGCGCAGAACCATGGAGTTGCTAATGCGCGTAAGTTTTTGTAGTTCTGATTCTAGCATTTCTGTAGTTCGTGCCTGCTGGTTCGTGACCCCAGACTTAACTTGATAATTTCAAACTTGCTATTAATTGATAACCCAGATTTAACCTGATAATTTTGAACTTGCCAATAACTTAGAATGTTTTAGAAATGTTAAACTGATATGTTTTTGAAAGATAACCAGGTTTTCTAAAACAGTAATTTTCTAGATTTTCTATAATTGGGAAATTCCATTGCTTAGGGAAATGACTTTCCCTATGTGTTTAAACCCCTTGATTTTCTGATTCGAACAATGGTTGTAACCGTGTCATCTCTGTTGATCGGTTATTCTTTGATTGCGAGGATGCAATCCTCTTAAGGGGGGTAGATTGTAATCCCCTGATTTTCAAAATTTGATAAATTTGGATTTTTCTGAATTTCTGGAATTTTCTTGGATTTTTCTGTAATTAAATTCAGGTATTTTAATTATTAAAGGATTTTTAAATGTTAATAAATAATATTAAAATATTATAAAAATAATATTTTATGGTGTAAACTGGAAAACTAGACATAGAATATTTTTTCGGGAATTTATTGGACCCCGGAAGCCATTAAAAAGTCCTAAAAACTAATTAATTTATTAAACCAAAATAAATCGGGTTTATTAATTGAACCAAACCAAACTGAAATAAACCGGGTTTATTTAACTAAACCAATTTTTAGCGGGTCGGATCCGGGTTCAACCCAGACCCGACCCATTAACCAGAAACTCAACCCGTGCCCTAGCCTAGCGGATTGGGTCGGATCCGCCTGACCCGACCAGACCCGGTCACCCGCAACCCGCAAACCCTTCTCTCCCAATTCGAACGGTCCCCGACCGTTGGTCTCCGGCCGGCCAACTGCCGCCGCCTGGCCTCCCGCCACCTGCTCGCCTTCCCAGCCCCTCCTCTTCTTCTCCCCTCACCGGACGACCTCTCCACCTCCCTAACCGGCCGTCCCATCGCCTTCTTCCTCCCCTATAAATCTCCTTCTTCTCCTTCTCCGGCCGATTGCTTCCCCTCCCTTCCGCCTACCTGAACCCTAGTCGGCCGGCCTCGACTTCCCCATCTCCGCCGCCACCGCCTTGCCGCCTCGCACTTCCTCCTTCCTCCTTCCTCCCTCACCAGAACCCTACTCGAGCTCAAAACCGGCCGACCCGAGCCCAACACCCGTTGCCTCCGGCCATCGCCGCCACGCCGCCAGACTCCGTCGAGCCGCGCGCCTCCGTCCAGAACAGACACGGACACAGGACAGGACTCGACACAGGACAGGACTCAACACAGAAGACCGGACACAGCCCTAAACCCTAACCATAGGCGTGTCGGACACGAGACAGACACGAGAAAACTCGGGTTTTTCAGACCCTGTTCAGGTACCCATAACTTCTTGCTCGTAGCTCTGATTTCAATTCCATCAGTTGTATCGCGTAGCCTGTATGACCCCCTCGGTGCCCGTGCAAACTGTTCGGGGCATCGCGTCCTGTGGTGATCGCGAACCGCGATCCAAAAACAGAAAAAATAACGCCATGTTTTACCCCGGAACTGAGTACGCCCCGCCAAACGGGATGACTTGGTCGCGTGCGGTCTTCACCGATACGTGCACGTCGTTGATTCGGACGTGCGAGATTTCGCAGAACCTGATTCGGATGTGCGTGCACACCGAAATCAACGCGTATCCGCGGACACCGCCCCGTATCCGACCATTCTGATTCTCGCTGTAACTTAGTGTACACACGTCGGATCGAGACGAAACTTGCGCCATCGGACTCATAGCAATACGTTGGTCCTGTGAGCTAAGTTTGGTTCGATTTTGAGAACGTTAAAAAAATTGCGTGTCGTGGGCCCCACAGGCACCATCCGACGGGCGATTTTGAGAACGGCTCATCGGAATCCAATTCTGGAAGTTCCGTTGGGTTCGTATCATTGTTCCTGACCTGTTGACACTAAGTTGGACAGATTTGGAGACTTTGACCCTGACGCATTTTTCGGTGCAAAGCGGCCCACATCTGGACCCCGCCTTGACCCGAAAATGTCATTTTTGCCCTTGTCTCCAAATTGGACTCAAGGACAGGCATTTCTAGCTGATTAATATTTTCTGGATCTGATGGTGATGTTTATTTCAGCAATCGGAGTACTGCCTGAAATCCCAGCTGAAGCTAGAGCGACATTTGGAGCCGAAAACCCAGGCAAGTGTACCTTGCCATGAATTGCATCTTATTGATTCATTTAGTTCTCTTGATTTATTTCCTGTGACTATTGTACATGCTCAAATCTAGGGCCGAGTGACTTGCTTTGCGTCCGATTAAAGTCGGGTACCAACACCGTACGCGGGGTTGTGCAACGTCACCTAGAGATGGATAACGTGACATTTATATTCTCGTACTTGCCATATCAAGTACATTATACCTAGGACACTTAACACAGATCTTGAGACAGAATCCTCCTGAATATTCAAGGTGATTCTGTATAGGATACATGTTTAAAACTTATACAATTTACATGCTTAGATTTGATCCTGACTTATTGCATTAGCTTAATCTTGCGTAACATGAACATTGAGAACTGTGACGTGAGATTACATGGATGGGAAGAGTATTACCATACCAAGACTGATTATATTATATATATTGTGTAATCTGGATGTGTCTTAGTCTCTGACACAGAGCTTTGGCACCAGTTCTGGCCCTTCGAGAAAATACTGCTATGGTTTCTTCAACACTGATCCTGTAGTAGTCTCAGCCTGACTATGAATAATAACTCTCACTTGCATTATCACTTAGCTGGTTTAATTATTTACCCAGATTTGTTTGATAGCAACATCGGCATGCCACTGTCTTAGACGTAGTAATTTCTTGTGCTTCTCTTGTATTTAACATCTTGTCTGACTTGCATGTTCATTCACTGTATTTTGGCTCGTATTCTTCTGTACCTTGTTACGTCCCGCTGAGGACCTGGTTTTGTTCTCCAGATATAGCAGACGAGGAGTAACCACAGCTTACGGATCGACACCAGACGAGGGTACGATAGCAATTGATGGCCCTGCTTCTACTTAGTTACTTGCTAGCATGTGTTAGTTATATTTTCTTGTCTAAACTTTTCTATTAATCGGTAGTGGATTTGTCTCCACCCGACTCAGTATTATTTATTGCTGGATATTTGATAGTATTTATTTTCAGCATTTATTCTAGTTTGTTTTTAGTTCATGCTGTTCTGTGGATGAGATTAGTAAACCCTAAACATTGTAATACAGCTTAAGTATGCCCGATGGATCCATTCAATTGGGTTGTCCATCGGTGCGTGCTGCTGGCCATTGCCACGTGTCCAGTCCCTCGGTATTTTGGGACTGGGGCGTGACACAGTGATGCCCTAGGAAGGATACTTCATATGCTGTAGTTATTTTTCTCGCTTTGCGTTTGTGATTGATCATGTTGCGCAAGTCAAGTGAGGACTGATTCACCTTTGCACACTTCTTATGAGCCCGGGTAGACCGAGCACATGGGTGCATAGGTGTTATCTTTGATTCCTACCTGGGGTTTGAACAAAAACTTTTCCCAGGTTGCTAATGGAAGACACTTTAGACTGACCCTTGATGGGCTTTAGATGCCGCATATGCTTCTGTTTGGTGGCTGCAGGGAGCTCCTTTAACAGAATATGATTGCAACTGTATCCGCATACCATGGGTGACCTGTCACGCAGCTTCGGTTGGGATCTACTGTTTGATAAGATCTCCGGGTTGTTTTTAACTCTATCGTATGTGTGACACGATCAGCTGGACACATAATTCGCATTAACTGTCTAAAGATCTTTTCAGTTGCAACAGAGAGATCTTGCAAGCTGAAAGCCGCATAATATCTTGGCCATATAACATCTTGGCCGCATATGTGCTCTCTTTTGGCCTTGGTCTTATGGACACTTTGACCGTATGGCGTTGTAGCCGCATGCAAACTCTCGTTTGGACTTGGTCAAATGGATACTTTGGCCGCATGGTGTTGTGATCGCATGCAAACTCTCGTCTGATTTTGGACGAATGGACACTTTGCCACATAGAGCCGTAGCCGCATATTAGAGAACGCGTGGCATGGCACATCTGAAAAACTTATTAATGCACTGATGTGAATTTTTGTCTTTTTATGAGTTGTCATCTCTCTCACGATTCTCGAGGCACTCAGAACTTCTGACATACATCGTCTTTTTTGTCAGGAAATCTCATGCGGTCCCTTACTTCGTGGATGTTCAGGCTGCATGAATTCTGCTATGCGGCTTTCTCTTTGGCTGTTCTGTCCGCTTGGGGATGCTTGAGGGAATACTGGCTCATGACACTGTTGACGCATGCGGATACTAGTTACTTACTGGCGCATGGGAACACTAGTTACTCATTGGCGCATGGGAACACTAGTTACTTAGTGGTGCATGGCACTGATGGCACATCGGAACACTAGTTATGAAACGATCGGCGTATGACACTGGATCATTATGGCGCAGTAGGCTTGATCACTCCGGTGCATGCCTTTGATTACTATTGGCATATGATAAAGATTTTTTATGCTTCTATAAATGGTTGCTAATTCAGTTGCCCATTCCCTTGCATCTCATGTAGTGAGATCTAACTTATATCCGGTAACCTATTTATATGAGGTTTTACCTTATTGTATTTTGGCTGCACTCAGTTATGATGCAGCTAACTTGTAACCTGATGTTCATTGAATAAAATGGTTCTTTGGCCCAAAAAAAAAAAAAAAAGGTTTTGGAGGAGTGGAAGTAGGGAACTCAGCTACAATGACTCTTGATTGAATGGAAGAGATAATGAAGCATTGGCTCTAGTAGCATCAAATATTGAAATGCAAGCTAGTGAAGAACCTAAAGAAAAGGAAAGGAGTGGACATACTTTTAGCTTTGGAAGGTTCTACAATTTTTTTTTCCAAGATAAAGAGTTTGTTCATTATTATTCTAAGAGTTTGTTAATTATTATTTTCAGTTTTTTGGACTCTGAATATTATTTCTCTCTTTTGTGGTGTCCTCTAAGTAATCCCTTCTGATAATTTGATTAATTTTGTTAATTATTTTTTAAAAAAATATGTGAAGAGTTTATTTTTCTTGTTTTCTTTCAAAATTATAATTAACACAGTAAAATGGTATTAATTACTGAGGTTATCATAAGTTGCATAAGGCTCAAGAGTCCATTTTTGTTCACCGTCCAAAACTTGTGTGGATGCTCATCATTCCACTCAAGGGTTGCTACGGAAGAAACTAAAACCACTTTAGTTTTCTCCTTGAGTGGAATGATGAACATATACCCAAATTTTGACCGCTAGTTGCCCACGTGGTAACACTTGAGTGGAATGATCAACATCTACATAAGTTTTCCTTGGTAAACAAAAATAGACTCCAATGATCTAAACAAACATAGGACTTGGTATATTGTAATGTCCCGTTCCGCCGGTGCATTGGACTGGTTGATTGGCCTGAAAGGCTTGGTTGGACTTGGATTCATACAGCGGAAGCATGCATAGATATGTTCAAGATGAATGATTTTCTTTAGTTGTGGGTGATTTTGATCATTCTCTCAGTTACCTTCACACTCAATAAAATAATATTTCTAGTCTTATTTTTATGCCATGAGATAGATTGTAATAAGTAATAAGAACCAAGATAGATAAAAGAGAGTAATTTTATTGTTGTTAATTTGTTGCTATAGAACAAGGATTATTGAAACTGTTGATATAGACGTGTAATGTAGCACGATTGATTTATATTAAGATATGGAATGTTGTGATGTTGTTATAAACATGTGGATTATCGTACCATGGTTCATAGATGAAATTTGTGTAGAAATGTTTGGGACCGTTAGATCGCCAAGGTAGTATTACTGGAATGAAAAGTTTGGTAGTGCGAGCGATGACGTGAAAAAATATGGTAATAGAAGAGATGTGTTGTATAGTTATTTAAGTGTTATGTATCATGCATATGTTTTATAGTTAAACTGTTTACACATTTGCATGGCCATGGACAACTTATGCGCAAGATTTGAGTTCCTCGGACAGTTGTCGGGACACTGGAACCAGGTCTACCTAGGGAGAACATGATAATAAGTATTACATACATCTATTTCGGGACCTTCCGTGAGACTAACTACCTGTATGCGAAAGAATCACCTTCTTACCAAGCAATAATCCAAGATGATGTGTCGCCAATGACCTTCGTGTAGTTCTATTGCATACTAACATCAATCTGCTTGCATGCCTATCAGATTGTTTATAGGGACGAATGCACAACACATTATACTTTATGAGGCTAACAATCGATGCAGGGACATACTTGTGACACATTTTTGTATTGTGAATATTAACATGATTTCCATGAAAGGATGGTAAGTAGAGTAAGATTCACTATGTTCATATATATACGTATGTCTATGAAACAATTTATCATGTCATATGTAGATTTTATATTTTTGCTTATAAAATAACATATCCTATGCCAAGATTAGAAAAACCACATAATAATTTTATCCGTTCTTTACATGATTATCGTGTTAATTTAGTTGAGTTAGCTAGATGTCACTCACCAGCACACGATAATGTACTGACCCCATCCCTCCTAGGTACGGAGTTTGCTTGGACGTGCTAAGGCGTTGGAGCTTGGATTAAAAATTTGAAAATGTTCGGCCAAAAATAATTTATTATTTGTATATAAAGGACATAATGAATGGAACATCATTGTTTATATAGTTCTTGAGCTGTAAGCCTTGTGGCATATTTTATTGTATTTTGAGTTAGTGTGTGTAATCGAGTAGTTCTTTTGACATCGAGCTGTTGTACTTTCGATGCAATATTATCAATAAAGAGAATAATTTTTTGTATCTTGTGTCTATTCAACTTTTTTGCTCATTATTTTTGCTGCAAGACTTTGTTTTTTGAGATGCTTTATCGATCGTGTTTGTGCTTGCCTTGTACAAGTACAATTTAAACTTGTACGACTCCATATCCAATGGCGACTTCTGATTCTGCGAAATTGTAACATGACATTAATCCCTCGAACAACCCAATGTAAGCACAACTTAGAGTAAAATCTCCTTTGTGACCAAATGCATGACTCATTAGCTTCGAGAACAAAATATATGGCTTGATATAACTATTATATATCTACACTACTATATAATAAGAAAAATTAGACTTCATCTTTGAAGTTTTTATTCTAAAATATCATTATCTATATTCACTAATTAAAATTATTTATTAAATTTAACATCGTATAGAAAAAAAAGGGGTTATTGTTGTTCTTTCAAATAGTAAAAAAAAGAACAACACTCTTTTCGTTTAGTAAAAAAATTAAAAAACTATTATTTAGTATTATAAAATACGTACAATGTACGTGTATATATATATATATATATATATATATATATATATATATATATATATATATATATATATATATATATAATTTGGAGCATCTTATTTTTATTTTTATGAGTGGATTCATATTGGTCCATCATTTTGGCGTGGAGCTGTATTATATAGAATTGGGTTATAAGTGAGTTATTGTCCAATTTTGATTCAACTCAATTCCTAGAATTTTCAATTCAAATTAAAGGCCAAACAAACAAAGGATTAAAACCAGTAGAAACTAGGGATAGTTTTCTAAAGCTCCCTACGCGGCCTAATTAAGGGATTCCTCGTTCCTCTCTCCCCCAGGCTTTGTTTTGACAATGGGCCTTACTGTTCCAACAGAGGCCCATATGCTATATAAGGCTTTGGTCGAAAATGTAGTATTATTTGCACTTAAATTATCCAAAGTATGACCAACTTTTTCGGAGGCTCTTTGGTACATTCAACTATTCAGGTACTTTTTATATGCACTAAAAATACCATCAATTATGGCATCTTTTGCATTGCAACAACAAAAAAGTAGGGTCCTTAAAAAGGCTCAAATTTGTAGAAGTCCTTGACATTCTAAGGGTTCTATACAAACAAACAAACAAACAAAATCCTTCTTGAAATCAGTCTAAAATGGGTCTTTTCTGACATTTTAATGGCTATGTTATTACAATTTATAGAAAATAAGAGACATAAAGCTAAAATTGGAGATTTCACATTGGCAATATATCGCAAGTTTAAAGATTTGGGACCTTTCGATTTTTTTGGAGATCGCACAATCCTTGTGAGATCGCACAACTTGCACATGTTCAAAAGCTACCATGTCCTTGTGTTTCATTTTTTTATGCTAACCTAATCTTTACAATAAATGCTTTGGTTTATTATTTTTTTAGGAGTATATTGTAATCCTTTATATTAACTAAATGATATGTTGATATTTTTCTAATTTCGGTCCGAACTTGATATGAGGTCCATGAGGCGGCTGCCTAAGGTCCAAATTTTAAAGGGCACAAATTTTGTAGTACTATTTAATGTATGCGTCTTATTCTAAACTAATGTTCATTATACTCATTCTAATACTTTTAGTCTGCGTATAAACAATTGTTGTAAGATATCTAACGTCGTATACTAGAATTTCAAGAGACGAGTAAATTAGTCAGACTTAATTTTTATTATTAATCTGAACAATCCCAAATATTGTAAAAAAAATTTATTTATTTGTTTGGAACATCAGCTATAATTTTTTTGTTTAGAACATCTTCAGTTTTATTAGCATTTTATCTTGACATATATTATATTTGATATTAGATTTTGTTCATCATTTTTTATTTTATTTTGTGTTGATAATACTATTGTACCCTGGTCGATGATTTTTTTATATAAACATTAACCTTTGAAGTAACTACTTTTAGAGTTTGTCTCAGATATCAAAAATCTAAAGTCATGCACTGCCATAATTACCAAAGAAGTAGATCATTTTCCGCAACCCTCTTCTCTATCATGATAGTAATCTTAACCCTAATTTTAGTACAATGGTGTAATAGGCGGCGACCTTAGCGAAGGAGGACGAGGGCACAATGGTCTTCTATGATGTGATGATGATCTAGATCTATCTACAAGTTCCACAAGGAAGATGACGAACTACGAGAAGATTTTTTTTATAGCCTAAATTACAACTTGATACCCTCAACTATCCAAAATGTTCAACTTGACACCCTAAACTTTGATAGGTGCTAACTTGATACCCTGAAAAATAGACTAAATTGTCCCTCCTCTCTCCCTCCCCCTCTCTCTCTGGCAGCCCTTCCCCCTCCCTCTCCTGTGCCAGCGACTAGGGGGGCACAATAATAGTGGCGGAGACGGACGGTGGGCGGACGGGGGCCGACCGGCAGGCGGGCGGGCGCAGTCGGGAGGGTGTCTCCGAGCAGCGACCGCCGCGAACAGCAGCAGCAATAAAAGCCGCTTATGTGCGATGGAGGTGCCAGGCGGGGGAGCACGGTAGAGGCGCGCACGCGGGTTCAGCGCGCTCAAGAAAGTAGATCAAGGAGTGACATGCTTGCGACATCTAAACACTTGGTAAACCCCCACACTTTTGAATTTTTAGACCTCCATGGGCCACCACTAAAATCGTGTCATGCCCCAGAACCAAAATACTGGAGAGCGGGGGCAGACAAAGCCAGCTACTTTTACTAGAGTACTCTATACCCCGAGATACGGTCCCGACTGTCTAGACATGTGAGGGTTTACTCTACAATCCAACAATCAATCTCAGGTCATGACAATCCTAGGTTTTTCAATCTCAACCAAGCAACAAGTTACATGGTGTATGAGCACCAAATATATAATAGTAAGGCGTCCCAAACTATACAGACACAGATGACCATGAAGCTAGTTACCAAAATAAAGAACTAGCAGAGAATAATATTACATGATCAACTTTACATGTAGGTCCGTCAACTGCAGTATCAAGGTTCCAAAATACGAGTTAAACACATGCTTGGTGGCTAAATGCCTCAAAAGAATAATTATACAAGATTAAGTCGGCGTTGAAGGAGAAACCCACTCATGTCCTCAGGTGCTCCTCGTGTTCACCATCTTGATAAGGGAAGTACGTGAGATCCTGCGGTGTTGCTCCGATATCTGGCCATACAAAACAGTGGGGCCAGACACCAAAACATCAAAGTACCACAAGGGAGCCAACTTAGGAACTAAACCAGCATGCCGATAAATCAATAAGAAATGACATAAGAAAAACAGTAATCAAGTGCAACAGCATAAACTTGTACTTAAAACCAGTTCTGGATAAGTATTCGGGAGTCAGTGTTCGGGTAACAGTGCTCAAGTTACAGTTCCGGATCAGTTACTAGATAAATCAGGACAGGACTAGACTAAAAATCAAGCAATCATGGCCAATCATGTCATACGGCTTGCTACCATTAGCTAACTAGGGTTATCGTTGCCCTAATTACTAGCACATGCAAGTTGAGATTTCTTACAGCCACATGCCCTGCAGACTATCCGGGTTATCCAAACGAAAGGATACATAATATAGATTTATCTGGTATAATCATTTTCTGGTAATGCAACACTCGACGGCGTGTTGGAAGTGTGTCCCTCACGAAGGAGAGCTCCAAATCCATCTGGTGTCGCTAGGATACCGGGATTGCATGTAGCCAGGAATCTCTCTAGATGCTTTCTAGATTATTATTCCAGTTATTAGCCTGGACAAGTTATCAAGAATTCCTAATCGTGGTGCTCAGGAATTTTGCCTTAAACATGATGCAAGACTGGACAGGAGCTTGACAAGTAAATTCAGGACATGGACAAGCAATCAACCACGGAAAGTTATCTTAACAGTTCAAGTAATTTCCTTTCAAAAATTCTAGCATGTCAGGAGTGTGGTTCGTCGAGCCACTATCGGGAGTATCAGTACATGTCAGGTTCCGGGAGTTCACAATCTAAGTATAATCATAGTCCTTGCTCAGGTATCCATATTCTTGTAAGTATCTTAGCTAGGTTTAAATGTATTTAAGGAAAACTTACATTTATTAATCCCAAAATTAAGCTAAGAAAGTAAACAATTGATGAATATAGCAACAATGGACAAAATAATCAAACTTGCAAAATTGCACAAGACTAGATTTAGAATATTTTAGAAAACTGGGCATAACTTTCTCATTTGAACTCCAAATGAGGCGATAAAAAAAATTAGAAAGACAAGACAAAGATCTACAACTTTCATGTTTTGAGTTTTACAAGATTATAGCTAAAAAATTAACTAAAATAGGCAAAACAATCATTCAGGTCAACATGCGCGCAGCAAGAATATTGCGCTTGGCGCACTGTGCGTGGCAAGGAATCTGTACGCTGCACTCAATGCGCGTGGCAAGGAATCTGCGCTCGGTGCACAACACACGGCATAAAATCTATGCGCGACGATCTGAGCGCGACAAGGAATTATGTGTGCGGCGCTCAACATGCGCGTCAAGGAATTGTGCGCGCGGTGTACTACGCGCGACAGAAAATCTGTGCATGGCGCACTGTGCACGGCCATAAATATGTGCACGACGCACTGCGCATGACACTGTTCATCGTCTCTGCCAGACATGTCCGAGAACACTAGTCAAGAACTTGTTTTGGCCATAAAATCTTTATTCTAACTTCAAATTAAGTGATTCAAAAGCCAAAATGCTTGAAATTAAAAGCTCTAACTCATAGAATAAGTAGTTTTCGAAAGTACTAAGGTTAAATAGATCAAAACCAAGAAAAACTCATAGAACCCATAGAAAACCCTAACTTCGAAATGTAGATCTACCCCATTTAAGACCTCAAAACAAAAAATGTGAAGAAGTAAACATGTAGAGAAATACATAGAGCACAACATAAACCAATAAAATACAAGAAAACTAAATAAATTCAAAAGTGCAAGTTCTCCATGGTTTGCAAGATGTACTTGCCTAAACCCACTACTACCACAGTACTAAAACACTCGGCAGGGTCTAAGGAGGGTTACGGCTGCTCTCGGCCGGGCGAGAGGGAGAGGGAAGGAGAAGAAGAAAATGGAAGAAAGAGAAAATGGAATGAGAAATGAGGAAGAGAGAGAAAAAGAAGGGCTATATATATAAAAGTTGGGTGAGTCATTAGCAAAAAACCAAAAATTACATAAAAGCAGTCTAGAAAATCCAAGAAAAACGCACAGAAAGAAATATACATCAAATATACAACAATGGTACACATATATTGTATACGAATACGAAAATAGTGAGACGAGTCTCACAATTGTACATAGATATTTTTTTTTTTATGATTGCAAGTTTGACTCTATGATTTTATTTCAATAATTAGCATGGTTCTTATGAATCCCTACGACTTGCTAAGTAACTAAGTAAGATTACTAGAATTGCTAAAGGTAAAAATGCTTGGTAAATTTTTTTTCCTCTTTAAAAGTTACTTCACTGCTTATATTAACTGTGTGAGATTACTGGTGTTGAGAGTTGCTACACCGAAGGGATCGGCGAACCCGAGAATTCTACGGAGTATTGCTCCGGGTCTTCTACTAAATTATGAAATTTTCGGAGTTCAGAATACAAAGGAGACTCTGTCGAAATTTTCAAAAAATTCTAGAGAGAATATTTTTTGAAAAATTCGAATAATTGATTAGTCTATATTTCAAACCTTTTAGTAGCTATTTGATTTATGATCAAATTCTAAAAATCTTAGATTCTAGATTTAGACTATAGAACGCGTAGGACACAATTGCACGTGCACAAAAGAGCAATAAAAAGTTTTAATATTTTATATTCCAAGGTAAAGAGTACATCTTCCATGCTTTTCAGAATTGTCCTACCAAATAGAATATTGTCGTTTTATCGTAATGCCATGAGCACACAAAACAAATACATGTTTGGATATTTAATGCTTCCGCAAAGACGGAACTACTTGCTAAACAGTATCCTCTTAAAATATGTGGTTACTGACACACGAGACGAGGTATGAATCAGACGTGTAATTCAACTTAATTATATGTTAGATATGATTTATTTGTGAATTATAGAATTATATTGGGGTGAGATAG
This sequence comes from Iris macrosiphon, assembly GCA_036927795.1. Lineage (NCBI taxonomy): Eukaryota > Viridiplantae > Streptophyta > Magnoliopsida > Asparagales > Iridaceae > Iris > Iris macrosiphon. The sequence continues at coordinate 176,024,827 of JAYESA010000002.1, read as the reverse complement.
AATATTTGGATCACACCATCAAAATCTTTACAATATTAATTAGTTTAAAAGTAATGCTTATCAGTAGTTCCTGCATACATATGGCTATACGATGACAGAAGAGAGGCTTAGCTCACTTACCTGCCATTGGATCCGAAGTCTTGAAAGAGATCAAGAAATTCGATAATTGTGTATATCCAATGTTGACTTGTTTTTTGAATTCTTGGAAAAGTTTAAGATATTCGACAATTATTTATATTATCACATGATCCGAATTCTTGAATTAAAATAAGAAATTCGACAATTGTTTATATCATGTGCTATCACATTAAATGTGATTCAATGGTTATTATAGTGATACAATGATATCACAATACATGTGGGACTGGAATCTAAGCATCGTTCCAGAAAATTTACCTGATCCCGGGTATATGGAATTATTGTCGAGACAATAGGTGTTGGTGTTGTTATCCAAAAGTATTCTATAAATTGCATTGCATATAGGAATTTCTGTTTGTGACTTGTGATTGTGAATTGTGATTTGGACACCAAGTAGAATAGGTTTCGAGATAAGTGTGGGTGTGGATTATGAGTTGGACAGTAAGTAGAATAAGTTTTAATAAGAGTTGGAATACCTTGTTTCAGGATTTCGTTATAAAAGACGGAACATCCTACTTCATGATTTCATTAAATGTATCTAAGGAATATATTATTCCAATTTTTTATCATAAAATTCGAGAATCAAATCATTTTCATATTCTCATTTTATTTTATTTATTTTTCTCCGTCTTTGACTGATGACTTGCATGTCGTTTGACGACCTAGTGTTGTTCACTAGATTTTGTAGAAACATACTCAAGGAAGCAAAAGTTGTACTTTAACAAGGAGCTGGAGAACAAGAACGATATGTTGCAACGGAATGTGATTTTAATTGGAATCAGAATTTTATTTTCATCATGTAATAAAGTATAAATGTGTGATAAAAGTTTGAAATTGGGTAGAACAACATATTTTTTATTTGTAGTTTTAGAATGTTTTCCTATCCAGATTATTTATTTATATTATTATGCAAATTGTGACTTGTGATATACCTATTCTAGAACCTTATAGGCGACAATCGCGAGTATGGATAACAGAGTATTTGTATGTCGTGTAGCCTGAAGATAATGTTACGTACTCGGCTTTTCGTATTCCGAAAGTGGCACGTGACAAAAGGGAAGGGGGGTGGCTGGGGGGGAGTGGTTGGGATGGGGGCGTCATTGGGACGGTCGGATAAGGAGAGAGGGGGTGGGGGAGGTGTAGTTTATGAGTTTTTAAAATTTTGGGTATCAAGTTGAAAATATTAGTTGAGATAGGGTATTAAGTAAGCACCTATCAAAGTTGAGGGGATCAATTTGAACATTTTATATAGTTGAGGATATCAAGTTGTAATTAAGCCTTTTTTTATATATACTTAATTCTAAAAATAAATATGTACTAAATTTGTTAAGAGATGTTTTAATCCACTATCAGTTTAATTTAAATATTTATGATCAATTCGTAAGTGACTTATCATAATTTTAAATTCATAAAATTATTCTGATGCACTCGATTTTGTTCGTTTCAAACCGATTTATCAACCCTAAAATAGATCGTAAAGGACGATGCACTAAGATTAAACGAATGCAAATTGGAATACGTAACTGATGCGTTCGTCTCCCTGAACAAATAGGGGACGAGAAACAAGGATAGCAATATTGACGAAGATTGAACGAATGCAAATTGGAAGTCCAAGGGCGATAATCACATACAAAGAGTTTTTAAAATCGATTATGGATTGAGATCCTATTCAACAATCATAACATCTATTCTAATTTGCAGGCTCGCTTGGCACAGTCAGGTGACCAAGACGATTTAAATCGGATCTGTATGGGCCACCACAAAAACATGTCACGCCCCAGTCCCAAAATACGTAGGACCAGGAATACGTGACATGCCAGCTACGCATTCGACCAGACTCTGGTCTGACTCGAATACGTATAAGCTGTAAAAATAGAGGGCACTAACTAGATATTCCATAAATGTAAACCTCTATGTCTCAATCCACAATGTACAAAAGTATACAAGAAAAAGCTATATGTGCTAGAGTCGGCCGCCCAATAACACACTAACTCGAATAGACTCGAGAAGAAGTATGAGTCTACAAAAACTAGGCTACACAACAGATGAATAATCAATGTAAAATAACCATAATGCCGGTAGATAAGATGTGAGTACCTGGTACCATGCTCGCAAGACATGCAACTCCAACAGCCACTCCAAATGCTCCATAATCGTCTATGCTGCAAAACTGGCAGGGAACTAGGTCCTCAGAGGGACGTAACAAGGTACAAAAATACAGCATGCCAAGTAAACAGAAAGTATAAGTGCACGATAGGGTACTCTATCATAACCAAACTAGTGTGACACAGTTTAAAGACAATGTTCGACGCGTGGGCTGTCCAAAATAAAATTGTAGCTCCGAACACAGAGACACAAGCCCCTTAGCTCCGAGCACAGAGACACACGGGTGATACACTACTCTAGAATACAGGATCACTACATATACATATATAAGCGCGTGCAGAGGAGCCCAAGCGTCTAGTAACTGTCTTCCCCTTCCCAAGCGGTCAACGATGGTGCGCTGAACCTGAACCTCTATCTAACAGTCTTGACTCACGAAAGTAACTCAACAGACGCGACCCTAAGGTCGTCCCAGTCTCTGGTCATGATGTCAGTATCAGGATACAGGAATCTGGCATGATCACAGTGTATGAGTGTGTCCTGGGGTGTCGATGTACTCAGGTACGTGCATCGAGGTACTAAAAGCATCTAACAATTATTCTAAGACGTTACGATAAATGTCAGCACCCGGTTGTGATCCGGACGCGATGTATCGAACGTCAATATAAATACGTGCACAAGGTACATCAAGAACAACAAGTATCTGTAATCTGAAATACAGGGTGGCAAGGTACACTTGCATGCGTGCGGCTGCTGATGACGGGGATCTGGTACCACGTCCAAGTCCTCAGGTCCCGGAGTACCTAGAGAGGAGATACAACCAATAATCAATAATCTGTTCCACGACAGATAGGGATGCGACATACATCTACTCCTAAATTCAGTCTCAGCTACGACTCACAGTGACAAGACACTAGGGGGGTTGACTAAGGTTGACTCGGAGTACGCTACATCTACTCAACTTATCCCCTGTACAATATCATCAACCCAATCTCTATCACGATATTCAATTTATCAAACCCTGATCCAATCCTCAGTCTCTTCTGGTCTTTATAGGCATTAGCATCACGTTTAATTATGTCTTCTTCAAAAATAGTTATTCCTTAATTATTTGGCCTTCCTTTTTAACCTTCATTACCACTTTACCTTATGAACTACTCTTTAATTAACTCTTGATTATAAGCCAGCACTCATCTAATCATCATCGTCTATCAACCCTCACGAACATTACTCAAGTATCCCAACCCTTCTTACTATGTATGGTACACAATTACATATTCGTATCCCTCAATCGATTTTCGTCACTAGTTATCAAGTCCTCAAAATAATGAGCATCTTAATGATATCACTACCCCTTCACCATAAATTACCTGCTCTTCAAGGATAATTAACTTATATGTAAGAACAACGTAACATACTCTAAATCTTGATGCATTTAACCTCGAACTCAACAACCCATATTTAAACCTTAAACTAAATCTAAAATTATTCACTTCCATAATATTCAAAATATCTCATTAAAATTCAAATCCCCAACCTTCATGCAAATTATTTAAATCCATTTTTATTTATGCAATCATAAACCCTAACCTCCATTAAACCCTAACCTCAAGTTATTATCCATGTTCATCATCAACACTACAATACATCAACAAGATATATAACAAAAACCTAGTTAACTCTACAGGAATATAATCAAAGAGAGGGGGAGGGAGTCGACCTCGACGACGAGGTTGCAAAGGTGGTGGTGGGTGAGACTGGGAGCTCGCCGGAGTGGCGGACTGCGCTGTGCTGGAACTGCGGGGAGTCGGGGGCAACTCGTCGTCGGGACACGGCTCGCCGGAGTTGCCAACTGCATGGGCCGGAGCCACTGCGGGCCGACGGGGATGAATCACAGTTGCAGCGGGACGGGCTGGACCGGACTGGCCGTAGCGAGCTGGACCGCACTGGCCGGAGCGAGCTGCCAGTGGTCGGGGGAGCTGTACCGTCGGTCAGGGGAGCTGCACCGTCGGTCGGGGAAGCCGCGGGGGAGACGTATAGTCGCGGGGAGGACAACACAGCCGCGGGGAAGTAGTACAGGCCGGAGCGGGTCATCGTAGGTTGCACAGGCCGAGGCGGGGGAGGAACTGAACAGAGGAGTCGAGGGGGTAGTGCTCGCCGGAGTTGCGGGGTCTGTTGGGGGTGTCTCGACGAGGTTGCAGGGACAGCAGCCGGAGAACTACGGGTTGCAGCGCCGAGCTGCGGGGGTCGACTCAGTCTCTGCACATCAGCGGTCGGCCGGAGCTGCACAGCGGCGGCGGGGACAGCTACTCAGCGGCTGGTCGGCGCTGAAGTTCGCACCGGTCGGGGACACAGTCGGTCGGGGGGTCGGGAAACACAGCCGGCGGAGCGGGCTGCACAGGTCGACGGTGGTGGACTGGCCAGAGCGAGTTGGTCAGCCGACCGGTCTTCAGGAGGAGAGAGAGTTAAAGGAAGAAGAAGAATGGAGAGAGGAGAAGATTTTGTATGGAGAATTTATGGAGGAGTGAGGAGAGAGAGAGAGAGAGAGAGAGTGAGAGGGAGAGAGGGAGAGAGAGGGGGGGGGGTTTCCACACCTAGGGATTAGGGCCGGCCTTGGGGTTTGTGAGGGTGATGGTGATGGTTTTATAGGGAGTGGTGAATGGATGGAGGGTGTAGATTAGCCCATTCAAAATGGAGAGCTAAGATTTCTCATGAGAGAAATCATTTCTTCATGAGAAGTGGAGAGGGGGAGGGTGTAATCCGGTCCAATATAATTAACTTCTCCATTTGGTCTTGGCCAATGGGGTGAGGGCACATATAATTAATAAATTGTAACTTAGCCCCTTAAATTTGGAAATTTGCACGAACACATAAAATAACGCCAAAATTATGGAGAAAAATGTGGTTGATGATTTGCATGGCGAGGGGGTGTTGAGGGTTAGGCACGGGTTTAATTTAATGGACATCGGGATTAATTAAGGGTTAAAATATGATTAGACAAAATTGGTATCCCCGATTTAAATAGAATTAAAGTGTCACGCGCTTTTAAATTAAATGGGGGCACTTGGGGTCAAAATTCGGAAATGACGCAAAGGTCAAAAATGGTGGGGGCTTGGAGTCAGTCTTGGACCCTTTAGTTGGTCCGGCTCAACGGGTTAAGTTGGTATCTCAAAATTTAGGGTAACGACACAGGTGTCCGACACGAAATTAAATATGGATTACGATTTTCGAAAATTTGTGCAATTAATTTCGAGCACAACGAAAACTGATTTTAAGTGACAGAAAAGTCCAGTGCCTAATTTGGCGAGTCAAGTCAGAAGTACAATAATCTGATAGAATTTATGGGCTGATATTGGGCTCCGAATAATCAAGCAATGATAGGGCGCGCCAAGGGTTTAATTAAATGAATTAAAAATCAGACAATCCTATCTCCACTCTAAACCTCAACATCTGCTACTAAAACCAAAATTTTCCAAATCCAAACCTGACTATCTATAGAATAAATCGAGAGGGTTTACAAATCACATCTTTAAACTTAATGCAAGATTACAACAATAAATAAGTAGAATTTTATCTATGTGGTGCATCCTTAATAAATCGCCTAAAAGTAACACCATATTGTGTACATAAAATTTTAAAGCTTGTTGTCTACTTACTGAAGAGTTCAAACTATGTAAACATGATCTAAGATTTTCTAAATTTAGTTGAAAAAATTCAAGACATTCTTGTACAATCAAATTAATAATATGACAAGCACATCTAACATGAAAAAATTTACCTTCTAACATAGGCAGAAAATGTGTTTTCAAACCATTAATAGAAGAAGTGTTATAACTAGCATTATCAAAAAAAAATCAAAAATATTTTATTATGAATATCATATTCACGCAAAAATTGTATTATAGCGCCACCGTTTACAACGCCAGTATGTGAAAATTCTAAAGGCCTTAGACAAATGATGCATTTTTACAACATCTATCTTGCATCTATATAATGTGTCGTGATACAAATATAAGCATAATTTTGTTTAGTAGTCCATATATCATAAGTTAAAGCTAATTTACTAACATGCATAAAACTTTTCTTTCAAAGCAGCCTTATCTTTTTGAAAAAAATTCAGAGACTCTGCTCTAGCAATAGATCTAGAAACTTTACTAAAATAAGGATTAAGAGTATTACTTGCATATTTATAATAGTAATTACTCTCACCAAATGTAAATGGTTGTTTCTCACAAATCATAAATCTTGCTAACTCGGTCTTGTTACGAGCATCAGAATAAATAAATGTACCTAAAGAAGATCCTTGACCACCAGTACTTAACTGTGTTTGTGTAGCATGCAGTGTGTCTTTACCATAGCAACTTTCGTAGTGTCTTTTTAAAGTGTCCTTTACAATCATTTTTTTTTCCACTTGTAAACCTGCTTACATCTCTTACATTCCGCAGACTTAGGTATTGGTTTTTGATCTTTTGGATCTAAAACCGGATTGCCCTCACTATCAGTGACAAATATTTTTGTAAAATAATTTCATAAAATAGATTTTTTCCTATTGCCAATATTTTTAGCCGTGGTCATACTCCTAACTTCAGGATGTGACATTTGTATCGGTGGAGCAGATTCAGGAATAGAATTATTTTCAAACATATTATTATAATAATTATAGTTTTCAAAAAGTTGGTTTGAACCTTGTCCATCCATATTTAAAAAAAATATATTTTTAAAAAATAGAGCAAAATTAATTATTTCTCTACCAAAAAAGAGAGAAAGAGGAAAGAAAAATCTCAAATCAGAAAAAAAACTATTCTATAATATTAAAGTTACTTGTAAAGTCTGCTAGAAGCCTCCAAAAGAAATCGAAAGAAAATGTGCTGAGAGGGAAGAAGTTGGACTCCAGTAATTATTTTGCTTCTAAACTTTGTAATTGCCTTACTTGCTTCTTAACCTTGTAAGAGGGAAAAAAAATTTGTAGAAGGAAAAAAATTTTGTTGTGTTTATTTTTCATGAATTATGAACTATTTATAGGAATTTGTTGGGTCCAAATGACCTCAAATACTCTAAAAAAGAGTTGTTATAATGGATATTTTGGTCATTTTACAAAAAATGACCAAAATACTCCTAAAACGGACAAAAAATTGCCACTAAAATGGAAGTATTTTGGTAAAAATACCCCCGGTAAAAATAACCCCCAACAGATATATTCTCAAAAATATTAAATTAAAAAAACCAGCCGAACTAGGCCGACAGGACCCGAATTGGACCTGTCCGGTTCGGACCAACAGGGTCGACCGAATCTGAACCGGCCCGAACTACGCAGAAATCGGACAGGGCCAGGCAGGGCTAGCTGGTCGACTCCACCGATCCAGTCCGGACCCGTAGGGCTAGTGAGCTGGACGAACCGATCCGTTGACCGAATCCGTTGACCGAATTCAGACCGACCCGGACCAAATTTGATCGGGTCGGACCAGACTGAATTCCGGATTTAGACGCCGCGAACGACTTCCATTGTATGTACAAAAAATTTACTGTAGCAAAATAAATTTATATTAAATTTATGCAAACGAAACAAGTTTACAAAATTTTGAAAAAAAGACAGAGTCCGCCAACAGTGTTGGCGGAAAACAGAAATGTTGTACACGTGGCAGAAAAAAATAAAAAAATTAAAACCGCTGTACACGTAGCAAAAAAATTAAAAAGTGGGGCCCATAGGCCAATTTCTGCCAACACTGTTGGCTGAAATTGGCCCCCCCCCAATTTCAGCCAACTGTGTTGGCGGAAATTGGGTGTGTGTGGGGCCCACTTGGTTCGGTTCGGTTCGGTTTGTTTGAAATGGGTTTGTTTGGTTGGTTTGTTTTAATTATTTTTTTTTGTTTTTTTTTTGTAATTAGATTTAAGAAAATTTATTTTAACGAAATAAAATTAAAATAAATTAATTGGAAAGAAAAATTTAGAATTTTTTTTTCGAAAATTTGTTTGTTTCCAAAGCATAAAAATTTGTTAAAGCATAAAAGTTTAAATAATTACGAAAAAAATATCAATTGGACGTTTATATTTATAAATATTATATTTAAATAAAAAAATTTTAATTTATCTGGGAAATAGTGTTGGCGGAACCACAAGCCAATTTATATTGAAAGTGGGGCCCACAAGCCAATTTAAATATAATATTTATTTATTTAAATTTTTCTAATTTTTCTTTTGGAGGTCGAAATATCGTTTTAAATTCGTGGGCCCCCACACCCTATATAAATTAATTTCGCTACAGTAAATTTTAAATATTCGAAAAAAATGACCGAAAGTAAAATTTGGGGATCAAAACATCGTTTTTTTACGATTCTGAAAATTTTCGAAGTCCGTAAAACGGTGAAATGGTTTATCCGGTAGTACTTTTCGATACGGTCGTTTTGGCACAAACTGGAGCTTGTTTCGATCTCTCAGTCAAAAGTTATGATACTTTAAAGTTTTAAATTTTATATTTTTGCCTGTAACATGTGCGTCTTGCTTCGGATAAATTTTTTTTCTACACGATTTGTGTTACTCTCGTCGAAAACATACAAATCGACTTATTATTTAACGAAAAACTATTTCAAAACAAGTAGTTATGGCCGCTCGAAGTCTGCTCGACGGCAGACGTAATATTCTTACGGCAGATTTTTATTATTATTATTATTATTTTAACGTCTGTTAACGACGAAAAAATTAACGATAAAAATATAATATTTATAAATATAAATGTCCAATTGATAATTTTTTTCGTAATTTTTTAAACTTTTATGCTTTAGGTAGAATTTATACAAATTTTTATGCTTTGGAAACGAACAAATTTCCGAATTTTTTTTTCTAAAATTTTCTTTCCGATTAATTTATTATAATTTTATTTCGTTAAAATAAATTTTCTTAAATCTAATTACAAAACAAAAATAAATAAATAAAACAAAAACATAACTAATTAATACAAACCAACCAAACAAATCCATCCAAAAAAATCGAACCGAACCAAGTAGGCCCCACACACCCAACAGTGTTGGCAGAAATTGGCCTGTGGGCCTCATTTTTTTTTTTTTTTGGCTACGTGTACAGCAGTTTTAATTTTTTTTTTTTTTGCCACGTGTACAATATTTCTGTTTTCCGCCAACACTGTTGGCGGACTCTGTCTCTTTTTTGAAATTTGATAAACTTATTTCGTTTGCATGAATTTAATATAAATTTATTTTGCTACAGTAAAATTTCTGTTGTATGTATCCTATACAAAAACGACAGTAAACATATTCCATATTTTAAAATAAAAAAATGTACGGAGATTCTTGCTCATTTCCTCTTTAAAAAAGCACTTTATTTCTGATTTTTTTTTTCATTTTTTTTTTCTTTCAAAATGGTAAATATCTGCCATCAGCGCAATAAAAATAAGCCGGCCGGTCCAGAGTGGCTGAGAATATCCCTTTCTTGGACAGCAGGGTCACATCGCAGCAAAATATCTGTTGGTCGGTTGCTACAAAATACGTGGCACCACATAATTGGACAGAGTCATCCCACTACCAGGATATTTCTGTCCGCCACCGCCAATTGTATTACTTTATATCTATCAAGAGTGACACGTTTCTGATGTCTCTTTTGCCCTCATAGTTTATACGTAATTACTATAGTACCAAATTTTAATGTATTTTCTTCTTTTTCTTCTTCTTCTTCTTATCGTAGGGAAGTAATTTGTTGATAGTGTGTAATTTATTAGTTGTGGTCAGGGCTGGCAGTAGAATAAGTCGGACAAGTCTTCGGATTTAAGGTAGCCTTCTGTTTATGGCAACTCTCTCAGACTCCTAACTCTCTCAGAGAGAAGTTAGAGTCTTCGCGGTCCACTCTAACTTCTCTCTGTCAGTTGAACTAGCAATTCATCTGGTCCATATTTTGAGTTTTTACTGAAAAGACCTCGAGTAGCTCAAGGAGAAGAACTCAGACTCTGAACTCTACGACGCCGTCAGAACCGGAGACTTCGCTGCCAATGCCAACCCTACTCGTTATCAAATTTTTGATTTCTTTTGGAGTTAAGGGCAAGGGACAACCAAATTTAGCTCCAACTAGGACAATCCAATTCCTTGGATGGACCCCAGTTGCGATACCTCTAGAAAAAAGACAAAAAAATTCTTTACTTGTGAGCAGGATAAGTTCAGGGTAAGTCTAACAAAGACTTCGAACTTGGACAATCTTCCGCTCTTTCAGACCATCTGATTTTCTTAGGATCGGTCCATACCAAATCCAACTTAAATCTATATCTCCTTTTTTGTCCTTACTCCTAGTCTCTATCTCTACTAATATAATGTGACTTGAAAACGGTTTAAAATTGTGTAGTCTGAGTTATTTATAATTACTCCATTAATTATTTTAAAATAATAAATAATTATTTAACTACCTAATATAATTTATTTATAATTAAACAATTCTAACATAAGTGATTAAGGTGGAAGATATTTTTTGTTGTTGTTTGAGTTTAATTCCTATAAACAACAATACTTTTAAGAAATTTATATTAAAAAATAAATTAAATTTTTTTTTTTTTTTTACTCATATGTAATGTATGTGCATGTTAGTAGTTATCCTTTAAGTTTGTTGTTAATTTTTTTTAATTGAAACGTCTGTCTTAAAACGTTTTCTGTCAAGAAAACCAAAACTTTTTTTTAATGGGCATTTTAATTTCAAATTCTGCATAAAAAATTCAAATGTTCTACCGAAGGGGGGTTCCTTTACAACCATGTAGCTTCGAAACTTGCTTTGGCTAAGAGAGAGAGAGAGAGAGAGTTGTCTTTGTTTGAGGTTAAAGAAATGACCATAATACATCGAGGGATTCATAGAGGTCTATCCAAAAATTCTAAAAATAAAATCAATAATAAGCTTGTAATCACTAATTTTTTTATCCACAACTTAAATTGTTCAATATTTTTTTTGATCCTAGACTATGAATAACGAAAGATTAAAGAACCTTATATAAGGCATCCGAGTACCACAACACTCGCACATACCTAATAATTGAGAAAAGTCAATATGTACACAAAATTATTTCCATAAACATGAAGATGTTATTTGTATGGTTCCAACTTGTACCCTCGAAAATGAAATGAAATCAACAACTAGTTTGTGCCAAACAATTATAACAAATCTGGGTGTGTTTGATAATAAGGTAAAAAATAAATTAATTATACAAAATTATTTGACTAGAAATTATATTTTTAAAAAATTTAAAAAAAATTATACAAAATTTAATTTGGGTGTTTGATTGTCACAATTTTTCATTAAAAAAATGTTATTTTTCTGTGTTCGACCAGTTTTATTTTCCACCATTTAAAAAAAAAATATAGAAAATAATAGTTTTTAAAAAAATAATTTCATGAAAATATATACGATTTTTTCTTTTTTATGAAAAAGAAGTTGAATCAAAATTTAAAAAAGAAAAAAGAAAAATATGTATTTGCTAATCTAAAGACTAAATGGTATCCATAGAAATAGATATTTGTTGATATGGTATGTTGGGTGTCATATTTAAGTATAGTATAAGCACATGGGAATATCCTGAGGACATATTTGGGATGCCAGAATATGTCACAGGATATTCCATTATGAGATTATTGTCATAATGATTGAGATCATTGTATTAATGACTGTAAGGCTATATAATGCCAATGAGACAATCAATAAAATCATCAACTAATTTCAACATGGTATCAGAGCCAAGTTTCCACAAACCCTAGCCGTCACCAAGCTTCCACAAACCCACAGGAGGATTTTCTAGATCTCCTCCACCGAACTCTTCCACGCCCCCTCCCTTCCCGCCTCGTCTACCCCCCTCCCTTCAAAAAAAAAAAAAAAAAAAAAAAAATCTTCACGGCTGCTGCGACTGCTGCTGCTGCTGCTGCGACGGCGGCTGTGACATGCGTGCTGCCGCCTCCTCCACACCAGCACTAGACATCGCCTAATAGGGATGCCTAGATCTGGAAAAAGGAGGGACATGTTCGGATCTAGGAGCGGACGACGAGGACGAGCGTGAGTCGTGGAGCGGACGTGACGTGATTGGATAGACGAAGCATCGATGGAGGAGATCATCAAGAAGCTAGATTCTGCAGAGGTGGCGACGTTGATGAAGTTGTTGACGATGTCGGCTGGTGAGAACACGACACGAACGTCGCCGGAGTTGAAGCTTCCCTCCATCGATCTGAAATTAGATGGACCAGCCACCTATCTGAGTTGGTCACGGCGGGTGAGAAGAACCCTCGCAGGAAAAAACATGGAGGGGTTCCTGACGGGCGAGACGACAGAGCCGGACGAGGGCTCGACAGGACGCGATGAGTGGAAGTCCACTCATATGGTGATCTACATCTGGCTTCTCAACTCCTTAGTCCAGTCTATTGCCGCCACAGTAGACGGTATTGAGATGGTAAAAGATGTGTGGGAGAAGTTGAGAAGGACCTATGATGGTGTGGGAAACAACTTACGGGTCTTCCAGATAAAGGGGGAGATTGATGACACCGTACAGGGAGAGAAGACGGTGCAGGAGTATGCCACGGAGTTGGAGCGTCTGTGGTTGGATTATGATCACTCCTCAGATCGGACGAGCTGCGGGGACCCTAAGTGTAAGGAGAGACAGGTGTGTCTGCAGGAGAGGACGATGAAGTTTCTCAAAGGGCTGACTGCAGCTTTCGCACAGAGGACGGCCCTACTTCTAGCCCAACCAAAGATCCCTAGCCTTGAGGAGGCTATCTCAGCCATGATCCAGGAGGAGACACGCATCAGGCTGCAAGCAGGGACATGTGGTCCCCCCGAAGCAAAGTCAGCACTAGCGATCACCAGCTCAGGTAACACACGATCTAAAGGAGAACCCTGGCAGGATAACCGGCAGTGCTACAACTGTGGGGAGATGGGTCATCATCGATATGCTTGTACCAAACCACCTAGGGAGGGAGACTCAGGTGGTGCACGAGGACCGTTCGGCGGACGAGGATATAATGGAGGACGTGGTCGTGGTCGAGGAGGTAGACGAGGCGGCCGAGGAGGTTATCGAGCAAACCTCCTGATATCAGAAGGGAACGGAGAAGCTGATGGCACCATTACTGTGGAGGACCAGGCACTGGGAGACATGAGGAGTAGAACAGAGGAGGCGTCCACCTCATTCTTTGTTAGGGGCAACGCTGCCATATATGCCCATCCATCAGAAGGTACTGACGAATCACTTGCCCTTGCGTCTATCTCTTCCCTTAAATTATCAGACTGGATTATCGACTCGGGAGCATCTCGACATGTGACTGGAAATGCTAGTGAGTTTTCTTCCTACACTCACCTAGCATCAGCAGACAACATTCAGACAGCTGATGGCACTTTCCAGCCAGTGGTCGGTAAGGGTACTGTTAATTGTACAGGTTCAGTAAGATTATCCAATGTTTTACATGCTCCATCCTTTCCAGTCAGTCTCTTGTCCATTAGTTCTATAATCCTCCAACTTAAATGCATTGTTTCTTTTGATATTCCTAAGGTGACCTTCCAGGAGAAAGGGACAGGACGAAGACTTGGGACTGGCACTTGGCATGAGGGACTGTGGTACCTAGATCGAGAAGGACTGGACTCAGCATTGGTATCTATGGCAGAGAAGGCTGGCATGGAAGGACTGCAGCAGAGGACTGAGGATACCTTGATGCTCCATCATCGGAGGATGGGACATTCTTCCTTTGATACTCTAAGTAAGTTATATCCAGAGATTTATGCAAAAACAAAAAAAGAGAAATTAGTATGTGATGCGTGCGAGTTAGGAAAACTTACTAGGAGCTCATATGTTGGCACGGGTCATAGGAGCACTTTTGCTTTTGAGGTAGTACATTCTGATGTCTGGGGTCCATGTGCTACTAACACTATGAATGGTTATAAGTACTTTGTTTCTTTCATTGAGTGTGCCTCTCGTGTTACCTGGTTATATTTGATGAAAAATAAGAATGATGTACCTGCTTGTTTTCGGGATTTCCATAAGCATGTCCAGACTCAGTACAAAGCAGTTGTGAAGGTACTGAGGTCTGACAATGGAACGGAGTATACCAACAGGACGCTTGCAGAATACTTGTCAGCACACGGAATACAGCATCAGACCACCTGTGCATACACACCAGCACAAAATGGAGTTACAGAAAGGAAAAACAGACACCTTCTGGAGGTCGCAAGAAGTATGATGATCGACATGAATGTCCCACAGAGTCTGTGGGGGCATGCAGTGTTGACAGCAGCTCAACTCATCAACAGGATGCCCTCGAAGGTCCTCGGATGGAAGTCCCCATGTGAGGTATTGCAAGGCAATAATAGTGGGATACTCCCACTGAAGGTGTTTGGGTGTGTGTGTTTTGTGAAGGACAACAGGCCATCAGTTGGGAAACTTGACCCTAGAGCGGTCAAATGCATCTTCGTAGGCTACTCGGCGACCCAGAAGGGGTATGTGTGCTGGAGTCCAGTAGAGAAGAAGAAGTTTGTCAGTATGGATGTCCACTTTCGGGAGCATGAGCCATACTACCACCAGGACGGAACTTCACACAACACGCCTAATACTGCCAGTATTAGGCGAGAGGGGGAGATGGAGAACTTTGTGGTAACCGATTTAGAAGTTTGGCATGGAGGCACGGAGAAGGGACAAGAAGGTGAAGATGTTAGGCCTACGGCTCAGGGAGAGTTACTTACCTACAGCAGGAGAGAGAAGCAAACTGCAGGACCAGTACCGACAGTGCCAGTGCCAAGTCCTTTGCCTGCGTTCGTCCCAACTCCTGAGGCACCGACACCAACCCCCCTTCAGGTGATACCCCCTCCTTCATAAAATATCATTCCTCCTACTTCTACTCCTCCCACACCACTATCTGTACGGAGGACCACTCGCAGCAATGCAGGAAATCCTCCAAACAGATATGGTTGGGATATTGCTCAGTTTGTTTCTTATGACCATATCTCTTCTTCTCATGGAGCATTTATAGCATCTTTGGATAGTATTACTGTACCTAACAATTGGCAGGTTGCCAAGAACGATCCAAAGTGGAAAGCGGCAATGCACGAGGAGTTGGGAGCTCTGGAGAAGAACCACACTTGGGAGCTTGTGAGATTGCCAGAGGGGAAGAGAGCAGTTGGATGCAAGTGGGTCTTTACCGTGAAGCAGAACCCAGATGGACAGGTTGAGCGCTACAAAGCTCGACTAGTAGCCAAAGGATACAGTCAGACGTACGGCATCGACTATGACGAGACCTTTGCACCAGTTGCAAAGATGAGCACTGTCAGGACTCTGATTTCTCTGGCAGCGAATGGTGGATGGAAGCTACACCAACTGGATGTGAAGAATGCGTTTCTTCACGGAGATCTAGTGGAGGAGGTGTACATGGAGATACCACCAGGATTTGGCACCAATCAGACAGTAGGCAAGGTCTGCAGGTTGAAGAAGTCCATCTATGGACTGAAGCAGTCTCCTCGAGCGTGGTTTGACAGATTCAGAAGAGCGATGATAGGGATGGGATATCAGCAGATCAATGCGGATCATACTGTGTTCTTCCGTCGGAGTGGAGGCCACATCACCATGCTTGCGGTGTATGTGGACGATATGATTATCACAGGAGATGATGAGCAGGAGATCGCCCAACTCAAAGGAAAGCTTGGCAAGGAATTCGAGGTGAAGGATCTCGGCCTTCTTCGGTACTTCCTTGGGATTGAGATTGCTCGAGAAGCAGAGGGGATTGTTCTCTCTCAAAGGAAGTATGCACTGGACCTTCTCACAGAAACTGGGATGTTGGGGTGCAAACCTGCAGCGACACCAATAGATCAGAGGTTCAAGATTGATGCTGAGGCTGGAGAACCAGTTGATCGGGACAGATACCAGAGACTGGTTGGCAAGTTGATCTATTTGAGCCACACACGTCCTGATATCTGCTTTGCAGTAAGTGTGGTGAGCCGCTACATGCATGACCCACGGAAGGGTCATATGGATGCAGTGTACCAGATTCTGAGGTACCTGAAAGGTGCTCCCGGGAAGGGACTAATATTCAGGAAGAACAATCACGTGAGCATCGAGGGCTACTGTGATTCTGACTGGGCTAGTTGTGCTGATGACAGGAGGTCTACCTCAGGATATTGCATATTTGTAGGAGGTAACTTGGTCTCCTGGAGGAGTAAGAAGCAGTCTGTGGTGGCCAGATCGACAGCTGAAGCAGAGTACAGAGCTATGGCCTTGGGAGTTGCAGAGCTGCTATGGTTGAAGAATATGCTGGTGGAGCTGAAGCTGGATCAAGGAGCCAAGATGAAGCTGTGGTGTGACAATCAGTCAGCTATTAGTATCGCCAACAATCCAGTACAGCATGACAGGACCAAACACATCGAGATTGATAGATTCTTCATCAAAGAGAAGTTGGATAGTGGATTACTGGAGCTTGGCCATGTTCCAACCAGGGATCAAGTAGCAGATGGACTAACCAAGGGACTCGCCTCAGTGAGCATGATTAGAGGATGTGACAAGATGGGCTTAGTGAATATCTTTCACCCATCTTGAGGGGGAGTGTTGATATGGTATGTTGGGTGTCATATTTAAGTATAGTATAAGCACATGGGAATATCCTGAGGACATATTTGGGATGCCAGAATATGTCACAGGATATTCCATTATGAGATTATTGTCATAATGATTGAGATCATTGTATTAATGACTGTAAGGCTATATAATGCCAATGAGACAATCAATAAAATCATCAACTAATTTCAACAATATTTTTGAAGGCCATGTGGCAAGCACCCCCAAGATATTTTCTACCAAAATTGTCCCCATCTGTAAATATCCCTCAAGCAAAGCCTCTTCATCACTGTAATCATCATAACTCCTTGCATTACCAAGAATATCACCAACCAAACCTCTGCTTCCCCAAAAATTGTCAGCTCCCCCGCGGAAAAAGAAAAAACTATGGGAATGACATCAGAAGCAGAAGAAGCGATGCAGAGCGCAGCGAAGCGCTTGAGAGGCTCCATGGAGGACTACAGTCACTACATGGAGTGGGAGGAAGAAGAAGAGGACCAAGGGGAGGAGGAGATGGGTCTCGTCGGTCCGTTCTTTGACCACATGAGGACTTCCGCTTCCTTCGTGGTTTCCGATGCTCTCGATCACGACTTCCCCATCATCTACGTCAACACCGTCTTCGAGGAGTCGACCGGATATCGAGCCGACGAGGTCCTCGGCCGGAACTGGTATAAATTTCTCCTCTTTCTTTCTTCTGTTCGAAACCCATGAATTGTTGGTGGTTTTGATGAATTTTAGTGTGAAGTGGAGGAGGACCCATGTGCGAATTTTTTTTTTTTTTTTGGGTGCTCGTGTGGTGAAATACTTAGAGAAGAGTTAAAAGTGTCACCTTTATTCTTGGCTTGTGTGGGTTTTAGCAGATTTGATCAATTTGGTTGTGAAATTGTGGGGTTAAGCCCATTCTATGTTGCCGGGACGTGAATACAAACACAACAAAATACGGATACGGACGCACTTAACACGCACTGGCATTGGTTTCTGCATGCCCTTGTGTATTATGGAGTGTTTGTGTCAGTGTCCGATACGTGATATGGGGCACTGGCATTGACACTGATTGTCGGACTGCCTGCGCAACTTAGACCCACTTTCTGGTTTTTGTTTAAGTTTCTTTTACCCGAGAAGAAATGGGGTGAAATAAAGTTGAATTGCTTGGGACCATGATTTGATGAAAGAACTTAATAGGAGTTCAAGATTGTTGCTGGCATGTTCTAGTAAACTGATTATTCATGGCACATTACAAATTTTAAATTTAGGCAAATATGGAGACGTAATTGTGTGTGGATGATTTCTTCGGGATACTGGTTTTGTATAAGTACACATTATATAACTTTGTAGAGTTCACAAGATGGTAGACTCTGCAATTGGCAAACTGTATTTGTTCATTTTGGTTCTAATGCTACTACGGCATTATTCCATTCCTATGAATATGCATATGGCAAGGGATTCTTCTTCAACTGCACCTGCTCTTACTTGAAAACACTGCTCGCATCAAGTGCATATGCCTAGTTGGAGGCCTGCATTCTTAGTCGGATTTCTACTTTAGTAAGATAGTAAAATTTGCCGTCTCTATTTACTTGAAAATATCCTACCTGAAATGGTTGCTTTTGTTTACGGATTCTCGAGTGTATGCTCCACTTTATGTAGAACTCTCCTGTAAACCTAGTATCTTCCCAAGTCTATTTGAGCTGATATTTGTCTGAATGCGCTTTCAGCCGATTTTTACAGTTTCGAGACCCGTTAGCACAAAGGCGGCACCCTCTGGTGGACCCTATGGTTGTTTCTGAGATCCACAGATGCCTTGATGAAGGGACTGAGTTCCAAGGTGAACTTTTGAACTTCCGGAAGGACGGCACCCCCTTGGTGACCCGGCTAAGGCTTATGCCCATTGGAGATGATGGCATCGTGACACACATCATCGGAATCCAGATCTTCTCTGAAGCCAACATTGATCTGAACCGCTTGTCCTATCCAGTCTTCAAACAGACCTCCCACAACAAATCCAGCCGCTTCAACTTGAACTATCCTAACTCAGATCCGAACTCTACCAACCAGCATCCTCAAAATTTTTGTGGTATTCTTCAGCTCTCTGATGAAGTATTAGCCTACAATATCTTGTCACGCCTAAGCCCCCGAGACGTGGCTTCCATTGGCTCGGTATGCACTAGAATGCGTCAAGTAACCAAGAATGAGCACTTACGCAAGATGGTTTGCCAGAATGCCTGGGGACCCGAAGTGACAGGAATGTTGGAACTGACCACCAGAAGATTAGGATGGGACCGGCTGGCAAGGGAACTGACGACCCTCGAAGCTGCGACTTGGGAGAAATTCACAGTTGGAGGTAGAGTGGAGCCCTCACGTTGTAATTTCAGTGCCTGTGCTGTTGGGAACCGGCTTGTTCTATTTGGGGGTGAAGGAATCAACATGCAGCCAATGGATGACACTTTTGTTCTCAATCTTGAGGCGGCAAACCCAGAATGGCACCGTGTGAATGTTGCATCCTCTCCTCCAGGCCGGTGGGGTCACACGCTCTCATCCTTGAATGGATCGTGGCTAGTGGTTTTTGGAGGCTGCGGGCGTGATGGATTGCTCAATGACGTGTTCATCTTAGACTTGGATGCCCAACAGCCCACTTGGAAAGAAGTGGCAGGTGAGGCTCCTCCATTACCAAGATCTTGGCACAGCTCGTGCACTGTTGATGGCTCTAAACTTGTAGTCTCAGGAGGATGCACTGATGCTGGTGTGCTTCTGAGCGACACCTTCCAATTGGATCTCACCAAGGAAAGGCCGACTTGGAGGGAGATACATTCGTCGTGGGTTCCTCCCTCGAGATTGGGGCACACGCTTTCAGTTTACAACAGGAGCAAGATCTTAATGTTCGGAGGGATGGCCAAGAGTGGATCTCTTAGGCTGAGGTCCTGTGACACATATACCATCGACCTGGAGGAGGATGAACCGCAGTGGAGGCAATTGTGTACAGGTGGATTGACAACAGCCTGCCCGCCACCGAGACTGGACCATGTCGCGGTGAGCCTGCCTTGCGGAAGAATAATTGTTTTCGGTGGATCCATAGCAGGCTTGCACTCGCCGGCACAGTTGTTTCTGTTGGATCCATCCGAGGAGAAGCCGACATGGAGGATCTTGAATGTGCCCGGGCAGCCGCCAAAGTTCGCATGGGGTCATAGCACTTGTGTAGTGGGAGGGACAAGGGTTCTGGTATTGGGCGGTCGGACGGGAGAAGAGTGGATCTTGAATGAGCTTCATGAGCTGTGTCTGGCGAGCAGATAGGATGAGGATCCATGATCAGTCTTTCTTGTTTACGGAACTTTCTTGTTTGATCATCATAGAAATAGTTTAATTTGTATAATTGTGTGTGTGTGTCTGTGTGTGTGTCTCAAGGCTCACCAGCAAGAAACTAGAAATCAGGAAGCTCAAGCTTATTTTCCTTTTTGATTGATTGTGCAGTTTTTTTGTATTATGTTTGTGTACTATAATTTCAATATATTCAGCAGCATTGCTTTCTTAGAGTTGAGCCAAGTGAATGATGATTTGGAAAAAAGAAGGGTTGCTTCTGAATTTGACTTCCATGGTTTCCTGGACTATATATTTAGATCCTTCCGTTAGTTCCTCTTTTTTCATCAAATGTTACAGATGAAGTGGGAGGCATTGTGTTCTCGTCTTCACTGTTTGTTGCTTGCCAGACTGAAAACTTGATTGCTGCTTGCGTGGACCTAGTATCGTTGATGCAGCTAGTCATCTACAATTTCCTATCGCCTCTTCTCAGTGCAGGAGACCCATAATATGTGTTAGTCCTGAGACAGATCAAAGATAGTAGAACTCGGGCCATAGCAGAGTTACTAGCGAGACTCGAAGGTCCGCTCTCTATTGGAACTCAAGTGGTCGTCGAGATCATAGATTCACAAGAGTTCATCATCTGATATTTTTCGATTCCAACGAAGCATGAACCAAGAATATGTTACAAACTTCGAAGAAAATGAAGATTAGAACAAGCAACAAGAAATGTTATTCTCTTTACGTTCGTAGACGCTACAATGAGAACGAACGAAGCAAAGAGAAATGCTAAAGAAAAGCTCCTTGTCGGGGTGGTCAAAACTACTGTTGTTCAAAGCAAGATTTGTCGTAAAGACGATCTGCCCCCAGGAACTAGCAAATTCACAAATGAACATCTGGAACGCTCAATGTCACCTTCGAAACACTCGAAAAACACCATATGAGATGGAGACTCTGGGCCGCATATGATCTGGTGTTCTCGGTTTTTCCATCTGTTTTCTCTCTCCTCAAATGAAAGATGAGGTCATCTATATATAGAGAAAAACACCACCTATGCGGCTTGAGGGAACTCCAGGTCGCATATGCGCTGACCGACCATATCCCCAAAATCTGGATGTCAGAGCTGCATGCGTCGCCTGCGCCGTATGTGCCGTCTCCGCCGCCTGACACACTGTACTGCACGAGGCAGACAACGCCGCTAATCGCAGAAAGCAACCGCTTGCACCGCATATTCCGATAGGCACAGAAAACCATGCGCTGCATGCCGCCTAAAGCAATCCATGTCCCCCCACATGCGACTCGCAAATCCAAACCTGGCAGCATAGCGTCAGGCCGCATAGCGCCTGGCCACAAAGACCCTGGCCGCATAACGTCAGGTCGTATAACCCATGGCCGCATAACGCCTGGACGCATAGTGCCTTGGCCGCATAGCGCTTTAGCCGCATAGCGCCAGGTCGCATGCGCCACAAAGTATGCGTTCGAGCTAGCAACCGTACATGAAACTCACACATGAAGGAGCGCACGAGCGCTATGCGACGATGCTGACGTTCTAAGTGCAAAGTGCGCCAACAAAGCGCCACTTTGCGTCCTTGAGCCCGTGCCTGAATCCGAGTCCGAATCCAAGTCTGAGTCGCAGCTCCTAAGAGAAACTTCCCAAAGGTGGTGACAAAACAAAGATTGTCATAATAGAGTTCACACTTAATCCCTCTAGGAAAGTCAACCCACATGGGCCTCCACCCCATGTGCATATACCAATACTAAGAATAACTATATATTGAGATATACATATTGGTGGTTTTCTAATGTGGGACTAAAACTCCCAAAGCTAAGCCTTGAATTTTGCACCATAGCTGCTATTCTTTCCACTCACACAATGACCTTAGTTGTGCCATCCGGTCGCACGTTAAAGGCCATGTGTTGACCTGGTCTCAGTGTATGTATCTTGGGCGTCTACAAGCTTTCCTCAAGAGACGGCCTACATCTCTATCCATACACTTAGGTGAGTTCTTCCATTATAGAGAGTTTATTATCTGGCATGAAGCCTTGCGCTTCTGTGCGGTGCTACGCTGCATGATATGGATGCCCATGGCCGAGGATCCCCCTCTTGTGGTGTCATACCACTGTAGCATGAGGACACATGCCTCTTAGTAGTGTCGTTACTACACATAACATGGAGCCTTGCGCTTCTGTGCGGTGCTACGCCGCTATGACATGGCTTAAAGCCGAGGTTCACTCCCTCATGTGGTGTCACCCACTGTAGCATGAGGTCACAAGCCTCTTAGTAGTGTTTTACTACCTCCCAGCATGAAGCCTTGCGCTTCCGTGCGGTGCTACGCCGCTATGACATGACTCGAAGCCGAGGTTCACTCCCTCATGTGGTGTCACCCACTGTAGCATGAGGTCACAGGCCTCTTTGTAGTGCTGTACTACCACTCTCTATTTTTTTCAACATTAGACTACATGTTTATGTGCGGTGCTACCGCCGGTGTGACATGGTCCGAAGCCGAGGTTCACTCTCTCGTGTGGTGTCACGCCACTGTAGCATGGGATACAAGTCCCTTGTAGTGCTGAAACTACTCGTGCTTCCTGCATCGCACGCCGGACATTCACTCTGTCCGAGAATTCATTAAGGCGTCAAAGCCATCCTCCTACAGGAAATGTTCTGATCAAGAACAAGTAGTAGATCACAGGGGTTCCGGGTACGTATCCCACAATGTCCCTGAGGAATACCCAATGTCCCTGAT